>JAYKAV010003143.1:12079-369789 GCA_035582835.1 Phoebastria nigripes | reverse complement strand
TTTTTTTTTTTTTTTAAAATAAGCAGCTGTAAAATGACAGATGAGTTGAACTCCAGCACTGCATAGGCAGAGGTCAACGTGGCACGCTGCAGTCCTGTCACRTACTGCTCTTGGTTTTTTAAGAAACCTCCTCTTTTGTGCGAGCGAGCCCAGTGAGCGGCACGTTTGTAGGCAATCCCACTGGCACACTTACTGCAAAAGGAGGATGGTTTGGGGCTTGGCAAGTGGCAGGATCTCAGCCATTTCTATTCTTTATTTGTCTGTGAAAATTTGCATGTAGATGGCCTTACCTGCCTCTGCCCATTTGTTGGCGTAACTGTTTCTTTTAGCTAGTGCAGTGTGAGCTGTGTTAGGTTATATACAGTGTCCATGGCAACTTTTTTACAGTATGTGCTAGAGACTCCTTCCATCTTCCTTAAAAGAAATCTGTACTGGCTGTGTATGGGCAATTGTGTGTCAATTCTGGCTTGCTTATTTTCTCTTTTATGAAATTCACCTGTTTCTTAGGATGATATCCATTATCGTGCTTTGCATTTACAATTTGCTTTCTCTAATTCAGCAAGAGATTGAGAACTTTAAGAAGCTGAATTTCATTAGTAAGGAAGAATTTGATAATCTCGCACCAGAACCAATGGCTGATCCAACCCAAGAAGTTCCTCCAGGACCTCTAGGGTTACGGAAGGGTAAGTAATACGTATTTGGTTTTAGAATCTCTGTAATAAAGAACAATTTTGTAGCTGTGTTAACTCTTTCTGCCTGTGTAATATTTTAATTTTGGTTCAGTCAGCAGTCTGAGGGGCTTTTTCTTTGCTAATTTTTCAAATTATCAACTGTTCATCAGTAGCATGGTTTCCATTGAATTAGAAGAAGCTGGTACTCGTACTTTGCAGGATATATATGAGCATCGATAGGCAGTGTTCTATTTTGTTGTCACCATATACCAACACCAGATGCTTTTTGTGTAACTTGGCATTTACAATGTGTAAAGTAATAGCTAGTGGTGTTGTGAAACATTTTCTAGAAACCAGTATTTTTATGGGAAATGGGGATAGAACGAAGTGAGATTAGAAGAATTTTCTACTTGTGTCATAACTTTACTGAGCAGTCACAATGTCCAAATCTTACCTTTTGAGGTATTTCTGATACAGTAGTAGTATTAACATTTACTAGGATACATGCTAATAGCATCTTTAAAGTAGTCGAAGAAAACCACCCCACCAAAAACCAAGAATGTGGTTACACTTTCACCAATGTTTATTTTCCATTACTTTGCTAGTGTAGATACACAAGAACAAGCAGGTAAGAAAGAAGTGGGTTTAAATTTTCTAGCAAAGACACGCTTGAAACGATACTTCATAGTTTTGAGCAGTTTGTACTGCTTCTAYGCCAAGTGCTTCTGTTAATTTGATTATCCTTTGGGGATGATGTAGTTCACTTGAAATGAAACAGGCCTTTAAGATACCAGATACTAGGGGAGCTTAGGCTTTGAAATCCGAAGTTTCTTTTGAAAACAAATACTTTCTCCTTCCTGCCTACAGATTTAGCAGAGGAGCTAGCTTGTAATTTGTTAAGTATTGAAGTACCTCCAACAGCAGCGATAGCTCGATCGCTGCCAACAGCAGTTCCAGATTCCCCCTGTGTTCACCCTGGCTTCACCCCGCGAACACCTCGCACCCCGAGGCTACAGGATCCCAACAAAACACCCAGGTTCTACCCTGTTGTTAAAGAAGCACGATCTATTGATGTAAAGGTAAATGGAAAGACCTAATATTTTTTTCTTAAACCAGAAAAAGCCCATAAAACTCATGTGCATACGATTTAACGAGAATGAAAAGGCAAAAAATGAAACGCTTGTACTTTTTTATTGTTTCTCTTCAAAATATTTACCATATTCATTCTTTTTTATTTCTACAAAATGGTTTCCGAGTTTTCTCTGTAACATTTCTTAAAAGTCCTTGCTGAAAAAGTGTAATGTCTAAAGATTTTTAATTTGTTACATAAGACTAATCTTTAGCTTATGAAACTGGAGTGTTGTGACTTTATAATGTGTTAGAATATAAAATTCTTAGAACTTTTGTTTTAAGAGGGAGAGAATGAGTGAAATCCAATTAGGGAAATAAATACTTGATTTACTGTCTTAGACTCCAAGGAAAAGAAAAACACGACACAGTACAAATCCTCCCTTAGAATGCCACGTTGGTTGGGTGATGGATTCCAGAGACCACAGGCCAAGAGCTTCTTCTGTGAGGTACATTTTTTTTTTTTTTTTTGTCATAGAAAATTTGTTTGGAATATCATTAGTTCTCACTGCTAATGGAGAAATAGTCTGCGATAAAAGACAATTTATAAATACAGTGGAAGCAAGAAAATAGCGATCAAGAAAGACAAAACCATAGAATACAAGGCTGTCTGGAAGTAAGCTAGCTAGACTATGTTCACAACGTTGTTTGTTGATCCATGATATAGTAGCAGTAATATTACTTGAAGTACTGATGTTCGCTTCAGTGATTTTGCCTTTCAGTGGTCATTTAAAAGCAGGCATTACAGTAATGTTTAATTATCATCATCCAAAACTGCCTGGTTTTTGACATATTAGCACATAATCTGATTTTCTTGAGGTGCACCCGAAAACAGATGACTGGGGACCCCAGGCATGCAGTACAGGTGACTGTACTATTCTGACAGCTCTTGCGTAGATCAGAATGGTTGAAAACTGATTCTGTAGAAAAGCACTGGTTTTTTTTCTTCAGCAGTTCCAATGCTTCGCCTTCAGAAGGAGCTCCACTAGCAGGAAGTTATGGGTGTACCCCAAATTCTCTTCCAAAATTTCAGCATCCTTCTCATGAACTGTTAAAGGAAAATGGCTTTACTCAACAGGTGTACCACAAATATCGTCGAAGGTGTCTAATGGGTAAGCCGCTACATGCGCTTCCTAAAATTTTAGGTAGAAGTTACCGGGTGTCATCTGATACCAGCTTTCTCCACGTTGTTCCTCATCCTTAATTTTTCTTGGGAAAGGAAAGCAAAATTTATTTGATGCTTCTATTTTATGAACTCTGCTTTTTCCATTTAACTTTACATTCCCTGACAAAAAAATTACCCTCAAATTTAAACTTAAGTTACTGGAAGATCTTGTGTGTGTATTACTAATGGAAAAGCACTTGAAAATATTCTGCTGAAAAATTAAAAATAGCTTTTTTTTTTTTTTCTTTTCCTTCCAGAGAGGAAACGGTTGGGAATTGGCCAGTCACAAGAAATGAACACTCTTTTTCGTTTCTGGTCCTTTTTTCTGAGAGATCACTTTAACAAGAAAATGTATGAAGAGTTCAAACAGCTTGCTCTAGATGATGCAAAAGAACACTACAGGTATTCGCTTGTTTCTGGAAGTTAAAAACTAAGTTGAGGTCTTACCATTCGTTTTAGTGACTGTGAAGTTTATGTATATCTGAAGTGAACATTTTTAGTATTGGCTTCGACTCTTTGTAAATCTTTAAAATAGCAGTCTGTATAAGTTATTTTAATACCAAAAATCTGTTTGTATATATTTGTGCTTTGCTGCTAAACGTGCAGCATTTCCTGACTTGTAATCGGTCCCAAATTCTACAAAATCCTGTAACTTGTTGACCGTGACAAGTCAGCTCTATACTTACTAACRCTCGTAAGATTCTTCCTTCCATAGGTGAAGACATTCTTAATCTCATTCAACTTGTTCAAACTGCTGCTTGCCTTTCAAAAATACCCAAAAAATGACCACAAAGGAAATTACCACTGCCCCTTTAGCTCTTTGATATTACTCCCTTCCTTTCAGCCAGTTCCCCCTGCCTCTATTTCTCTTAGCCAAAGAGACAAGGTAGCCCCACCTTTTGAATGCCAAGTGAGGAAGCACTGCCTATGGAAATCCTGAAGCTCAGATACGTTGTCTGAGATTGCAGAGTGATAGTCCCTAGGGTGCAAAGGTGGCTTTAATAATACCTTCTGTCTCTGCTCTGAGCTTTCTTGATGCTCTGTGATCATCCAAGGATACATTTACCAGGAGAAACTTCAGAAGGCTCTCAAGGGGACTGAGGTGGCAGCAGATGAATGCAGAACAGAAGGAGGTCCCAGCTATCTAGAGGCCCAAGGCAGCTGTGGTGACGGTGTGGCAGCCAAAGGCAGAGTGTTACTAAATACTGAGCCGGAAACCCTGGCGCTGGGGTGTGCGGGAGCTGAAAGAACACCGAGTCCTGCCCTACACATCAGGTTTTGCACTGATGGTGGGTTAGGCTGACTTTTGATCTGACCCGTCATGGTTGGTTTTATGTTGAAACTGTTTGTGGATACAAACATACTGAAAACGTGAAAGCATTCGTCTTCATTTTGTATGTGTGTATAGTGTCTGTAGTTCGTTAGTTGAAACCATGGGACAAACCTGATTTTCCAAAGTCGGTTTTGATTATTTGTGAAGATGTTTCAGAACAATAGGTCGATAAAAATTGATGTGAAAAGGAAGTGTTTTTTATGAGAAGGGTAAAATGAGACTGCCATTTACTTAAATGCAAGGAGAGACTGAAAACTTGCATCCTTCTGAGGAATGAGGAGCATACGTGTAAGATTTTCGTACCTCTTTGTTCTGTTACAGGTATGGATTGGAATGCTTGTTTAGATTTTACAGCTATGGCCTAGAAAAGAAATTCAGGGAAGAAATATTCAAGGATTTCCAAGAAGAAACAAAGAGAGACTATGAAGCTGGTAATTATCATAGGCCAGTCACGGCTCACAGCGGGGTAACTTTAGTTGGGAGATAATCCCAATTCCTTGGCACTGACTTGTTAACCCAAGAGCWGGTTTTGTTCATGTTCCTTGTATCTTACAGTTCTCTTAAACGTATAGTTACCAGTGAATAATTAAGTTTTTAATTAAATCTGACCTTTGTAAATTGGTAAAATTCTCTTCTTCCATTATTAGGTCAGCTATATGGACTGGAAAAATTTTGGGCTTATCTAAAATACTCTCAGCACAAGACTCCAGCTATTGACCCCAAACTGCAAGAATACCTTAGTAAATTTAAGAGACTGGAGGACTTCAGAGTGGATGTAAGTTTCAATACCTATTTTAAATAAATATTTGGTATTTATTTTTGGTACGAGTATTTTTACTGCAAGATAAACTGAGATTGGTACTTCATTTCACAAAAAGGCAGCTTTACAAATCCTGTCAATGACTAGAAAAAGCATGATTAAAAAAATTTAAATTCAAATGAAAAATGCAGTTTTATTCTAGACATTCTTTTTTGAACCAAAGTATGGTGCCGAGGTGTGGTGCCAAAAACGTAAAAAAGATTCATTTTCATTGTGTAATGAAATAAATAGCAAAAAATAGCTTATTTGTCATCTGGTAAGACTGATAACTTCTATGCTGTTTAAGGATTTGGCAAATGAATGAATGCTCATCTGGCATTTCTTAATGAACTGTGACAGGCGTTGTCCTTGCTGAGACTTTATATGCCAAATTCTATCTAACCTTCCTGTATATAGAATGCAAATTCTTAAACCGTGTGATTCCAGAGCATAGTGCTGCCGTGCTTTCATAACTGGGTTATGGTGCACTACATTACCATCATCCTCTATGATCCTCCATTTTCTAGGAGTTGTGGCAAACATTTGGGCAGTGACGATTAAATAATGCTGGTAAGACTGTTTAGAAGTCCTGAATATGTCATGCACTTGCACTTCCAGCTAAATGGCCAGGAAAGCTTTAGAATATCGTCAGTGAGTTGTGACTAACTAAGATTACTAGGCCTAACTAAGGGCCTAACTATGGAATGCTCTGTCTTTTTTGATCCTTTAAGTATATGAAAAGGCAAATACCTGGCCTTACAGAAAAACATTTAACAGTTGCCAATGTTTATTTTCAGCCTCCTATTAGTGAAGAATCTGGCAGAAGGAGACCGGTTGCTGCAACAGGTGAGGATTCAGGTCATCGCAGACATCAGTCTAATTCTTCTAAAACACTTCTTGCCGCTAAACCCACGGCTGCCTGTCAGTCCCAGGCACTGGGAAACGTTACCRGTGGGAATACTGTGCAAGCGTCCATAGGCCATAACAATGCTGCCACAAAACCTATAGAAAGTGATATACCAGAAAAATAGACTTAAGACAAGCTTGCATCCTTGAGAATCAACTTTGACATCACTCTCTTAATTTGGAGATCTTCAAGGCGAGCCGATCTAATCCATGATTAAAAATGTACGGGAAGACAAAGGATTGGATTCTCTTTTTGACAGGATTTAGTTCCAAAACACTTACCCTAGGAGAGTTGCTCTTGGTTTTGGGATCATCGGAAGGATCCTAGGGAAGATTCTTTGGCTTCAGTATTGCTTTCCTCAAGCTTTTGTTTACAAAGAACTGCATTCCTTGCATATGCAAAAAATACTTTGGGGATGCCTTACATTTCAGCTCGTATTTCTTAAAAAAGGTATGATATAACCCATGTTATTTACTGTGCTTTCTTTGCCCAGATTTTCCCATGATTTGTATTTTACCAAAGAAAAAAAGATTAAGATATATGTAGGATTTTAAATGTAAAGGAAGGATCTATGTGATTGGTTTGCTCTTGAATCTAACTATTAAAAAGTATGTTTCTGTGCGAAAGCACACTCGAGAATGTGCAGCTCTATATGAAATTGCATTTCTCGATTCTATTTAAAGACATAGTTTCTATTTTTTTCAGGGTCTCCATAGTTGGTATTTTATTAAGTATGGAGTTTGAGTGGCCATAACTGGGATAGTTTTGCAGATGTTTCCTTCAGTGCTGGTTCTTAATAACTCAAGCAACAGAAAAATACAGGGGAAAATGGATCTGTTGATTTCATAGTGTCTTAAATTAACATACAGTGTCTACAGTTTGTGCAGGTTGTTAAAATAGCAAACTATTCAAATTATTCTCAGCTTGAGAGGTGTCTTCATTTGAATTCTCTTATGATTATGAAGTACTCTAACAGGAGAGGCAGAATTTTAAAAATTTTTTTTCTCCATGTTTCAAGTAATAAAAATAAGTTTGGAGGGAAACAAAGCATTCCTTGTAAATTTTATTTTTTGCTTTATTTTGCAATATCTGAATGAAGTTCTGCTTAAATTGTGCTAGCTAAGCCTAAATAATTTCAAACAGGTCTAAATACAATTTCACTGAATGCAAGTTACTCAAATACAAATCCATTTCTGTAGCTGAAAGATGGGGATGTTTATATCCTGTAATTTCTTACTAACTTCATTACTTTGTTTTTAAAGATTCAAAAAGGACTGAGTTGGGTAACTTATCCCTTCCAAGGGTAGGCGAGAAGAATTTCAGCTTTTCGTTAAGTCAACTGCAGAAGAGACTTCAGTTAACTTTTAAAGTTAMAAAGCTATGTCTAGCACAAATGCCTTAATCCATGAAGGTGTCCTAACTGACCGCACAGCCACGTATGGGGTTTTAAACTTGTATCAGATCTCGGAGGTTGTAACAGGTCCATTGATTTTTCAGTCATTGTCTTGTGAATCTCAATGAAACAAATTACGAATGTTTGCGTTGTAAAGGAGTAGATGGTAGCAGTGGCCTTCCCAACAGTTGATAGAATTTCAATACAAAATGGAGCCTTTTGCAAGCGGCCTGTTCTAAATGAATTTAAATGAACACATACCCGTATTTTAAGTAATATCCTATAAATACGCTGAAGTGATACATCTCAATCCTGTGTTTGATCCATGCCTTTTGCTATCCAAGAAAATGATGCTAATGTAAATTTGGATTGAAATTGTATATACAAGTAATAGGTTTAAGATATTTCCTTTCACTTTTTCATTGAAAAATGTGCAGATTAAGCTTTCAGTGTGTGTAATTTTGTGATATCTTGACAAATTTTATAAAAACAACAACAACAAAAAAACCTAATAGTGTTGTATATCAACTTCCCCCCCCGCCCCCAAAGTGTGAAGAAAAAGAACTTGAAACGAGTGTAAGGCTGTAGATTTGCATGTGAATTTCTGTTGCCTCTGGTGCACTAAGGTAGCGGGGAAACCCAGCCCATTAAAGGCTGAAGCGGTTCTTGGAATGTGAGCCAGCTTTCTTCAAGTTCAATATTGATTTATTTTTTTCATATGACTGGGTATTTGTCAAAGGTGAATGACAAATATGGCTGAAAGCAAAGAGAGTGAATACTTTACCTGCTGTCTGTCCTGTTGGCCTCTATAGGGCTAGTTGCTTTGACAGCATCCCTTTTATTTAGGTGGACAAAAAACCACCAAAGTCCGTCCACAGCTCTGGCTACCTTTCAGGAATGCCCCCTTTCACTTCCCACGGGCTTGAATCTTCCCTCTCTCCCCTTGCAGATAGGTGGAAAAAATGATACTTACATTACTGCTGTTTGCACACTGAGCTGAGAACGAAACCATTGAATTTTAGAATAAACCCCAAAGGCTTTGCTGGCTAAGCAGCTTGTTTCTCTATATAGCTTAATCACCTTTCAGTAACTGGCATACCTGTTGCAGAGCCACACACGCATGTATGTGTCCAACATCCTTTCYAATGGATGCCTTTTAGGTCCATTTAAGCCAGCCTTCGATTTGTATTTCTTAAGACTTGGTTGTATTTCTAACAGTAGTCTATTACTAAACACTGAGCAAGTCTTAGACCTTTCCTTGTCTAAAAATTCTCCCATGTGCCTATTACAGAATTTTGTTTAGGTTTGTCTTCATTTCTTCTGTTGAAAAATGACTGTACAAATATTTCAAAACGCTACCCTGCCTAAACTCCGGAAGATTTTTCTCTTGTCATGCTCAAAATACTGGATGCTGAAGGCTTTTTAAAAGGACTCAGGATGGCTCTTGTTCCCGATGGAGACCAGATAATGTTTTCCTATAACGAGCAGCAGTAGCCTGTCTGCATGACTGATGCTCCTGGAGTTTAACAGGGATTTGGGTTTCTGTGGGAGATAAAGCATTAGAATGAACAGAAACCAGTTTGTATTCCTGGCAGCCTCTACCCTGCAGACTTTGCTTCAGGCATCGCTGCGGTACTGAGGTGACAAACTATACTCCCTCACTTCCAGGCGGAGGAAAAGACTAAGCGTTAGCCGATTATCTTTTACTGCCAAATCCCACAGCTACGCTAGGCTATACCTGTAATCTTAAAAGCTTTCTTCTCTGCTGTCTTCAGCTGGGATGTGGGGGTTTTTTTGGGGGGGTGGTGGGGGGGAAGGAATGCAGTTCCCTTTGCAGCTTACACTTCCAGAAATTCCACTATGAAAATGCAGCAAACAGACCAACCCCAAAACCTAACCCCGTAACGGACTTACAGCTTTTAACTTGTCTTAGGTATTACTGTTGTATGACCTAAGTAACAAGAAACTTCCGAGTACAACTGAAATGGCAACATTACAATATTTTAAAGAAATTTTATCATCTCTGTTACCAGTTCTAAGGTAGTGCCTTGGTTAGTACCTTCAAAGCTGATTAGTTGAGGTTTCTTTCTAGTAAAAAAAAAAAAGAATAAATCATGCCTTCAAATAGGTAAGAGCAAAGGACAGGGATTTCACTCCTGTAAAATGGGGGCTGGAGTCAGTCAAGAGAAAGGGAGTTTTTATACGAACAGTAACTGAATGCTTGTGGTCAAGTGACAAATCCAGACTGGCCACTGGAACTTCACACCTCCAAAAGGCTTTATTTTTAGATGCTTACAGAGTGTACACTTGTAGGCTTTGCCCAGTTACCTAGAAAATGTGACAGGTCAGTAAAATACCATCATCACAAAAAAAAAAACCACAAACCAAAACAACCACCACATAAACTTTGTAACCAGAATRGATGGGGACAAGTCGATTTGTTCATTAATTTTGCAGGAAGGTTGCTGTGCCAGACTAGACCTCTATGAAACACATTAAAGTTACTGCTTTCTGGTACAGGAAAAAATACACAAATCCCCAAAGAGAAGGGGCAAGGAACACTTTGGGTTTGTTTGGGCGTTTTTGTTTGTGTGTTTTTTAAGTTTTCAGGTAAACAACCATTCACCTGCATTTGAACCAATGTTGGCACACATGTTCTATCAAAAGCAAGCTGAAAAGCCAAGCTGTAAACACCTGTTAGTAAACATTCCCCTTTAACCATGAATTAGAAGCCAGTGGAAGGATTTGCCAGTAACATTCATCCTTAATGATTTATTTGGTTTCCACATTTAAGTAAGCCTTGAAGGCCAGAGTTACATTATTACTAGTGTTAAGTAGGAAGAGGAGTCAATAGCCAGATCTACAGCTGCAATTGCATCATTCCATTCATGCCTGAAAGAGCAGTCAGAGGCCAGCGATGGCAAGGCTTTTCCCTGCAGCCTACGCTAACATTAAAATGGGAGAGAACCAAGACTGCAAGAAGGCCTCTAAGGCCACAGGACTTCATCACAAACACGCTCTGAGCTTAATAAGTGAACTTCAGCAACGCTTCRGTACTGAGTTGCTGAATTAGTGAGTTAACGCTTCATGAAAAACTGCCCAGCTTTGTCCTAAGAAAATAAAACCAACCCCAAAGCAGAGCCAGGAAAACCATTATATTCAAAGTACTAGGTCTTGATCAATATTTTGTACTATTCTACACAACAATGCATGTATTTCCTGGAGGAAATAAAACCCCACAAACTTTCATTTTAGCGAAAACAATTATCAAAGAGGCTCAAACAAAGCATAAGTAAGGTTTAACTATTCCTTGACCTTTACAATAAAGACAGTAAAATCAAACTGATTTTGCAGCAAGAAAAAAAAATACATTAGAAAATAGATTAGAACTAAGATATTTGAAGTGAAACAAGATCAGAAGATCTTGCCAAACTGCTTTTTGCTTTTACATGCTGTGTCCAACTCTGAAGGAGAGAAAAATTAAACCTTAGCCAAGGAAAAGTAGATCTAGCTCAATAAAAAGATACAAACAAGTACAAGCACGTGAAAGGATAATTCTGTAGTCCTTAGTGGAAATTCAAGATGTTCAGATCAAGTAACAACATGGTATTTTCTTGATTTTAAAAAAAAAAAAGTTTAAAAATAGATTTCCTGCCCTAATAAAGCATTTTTGGGAAGCGGTGTACAAATGAGCCAGAAGTGTCAAAACAAATGACTACTCAAACTAGTTTAACACTAAGTCTAGCCTAGGAAAACAAGTCATATATTAAACTGGAAATGTATTTTGTTTCTAAAAATGATGAGAAATACTCCCTACAAGTCCCTTATGTTGCTTAAACAAAATTTAACACATTGTCAGTATCAACCTGCCTGTCATTTTAGTTAATAGTGAATTTTGACCAAGTGATTGACGCAAATGTTACAAGGATGAACACCTCCATAAATTATTGTATTAATTGCACTGAGGTTTTGATGGACCTGATGTTATTCCAAATTATTCATTGTATGTGTCTTTTTATAAACTTTTTATAAAAATGAAAGCTACAGTGTGCTTTAAAGCACTTTTTTAGGTTGTCAGCTTTAAATCACTAGTGACTTTGTATGTAGGATGAATGAGGTTAATTTAGCTCCACTAGACATCAAAATACAGGACTAAGGCTATGCAACATCCTGCTGCCATAGAATGACAGTTTTGTATTCTTCACAGCTACCATTAAGTTGCTTCAAAGCAAAACTCGCCCTTTACCCATCTTGCTGCTCAACCAATCCTAAATCATAAAAGTAAAAGTTTAAGCATTGTTCTTTTAAAACAATTAAAAAAAAAAAAAAAAAAAAAAACCCACACACCAAAACTTCACGTAACTTCACTGTGATTAAGCTTCACTGCATTTCTTACAGCAAGGGAAAGGAAAAGGCTACAGCTGGGTTAGGAAGTCACAGCATATCTTCTTTCTCCAGTAGGAAGTTTCTACATCAGATACAAGCATGATAAACAGCTAACGCTACAGCTATGCCAGATGTAGCAATACCAATAGCTATAATGAGCAAAGAGCAGAGTAACTCATGGCAAGCGTTAAGAACCTCCACCCATGACCTTGTACAGTAGAAGTTGTAACACGTCGTACGTGTATTTTTATGTGGAAGCGTGGGGAAAAAAAAAAATTTATCTGGTTGTCTTATCTGATAGTTGGATCAGCCGCCTTTTCCTGCTCCRCAGCTATATGCATCTTGGTGCCACGATGAGGTGCAACAGCTGACACAAAAGCTAAAAGTGAAAGGCATACTGTAAAGGTAGCGTAAAACCTTTTATAGTGAGATTTAGTTAAAAGAAAGAAAATTCCCTAGTGAAGCATCCAGATAAAGAACTGGTGCTTAAGTACTCCTAGCTCCTGTCCTATGCGAGAAAGCTTTTCTTTATCCCTTGGTAGCTCCCATTGTTCCATCTAAAACATGTATCTTTGTGGTTAGTTACACTAGCATGCCCAGCATTTCAGCAGTGTTAGATGATTAGCAGACACTCATTATAGTACTAACGTGCAAACCGGAGTCTGGACACTGCACCAATGCTCAGCTTGTCAGGATGTGACCTAGGCAGAAAGCAGCGCTGTATTGAATTGCAGTCAGTAGCTGAACAGCCACGCACCCAACTGGATTGTTCAGCCTGTACAAGAATCTGCAATTGCAACCTAACTTCTATGGAGAAATGGCTCCAGTTCTCTTACTTCTTCTGTGATAAAACTATTCTATTCCAAGCTTGGATATGGAAGGAAGAGAATTCAGCCTGCCTTCTAGGACACGCAAGTTACACATGATTCAACGGAGGATTTTTGTTTATTTGTTTCATTTACATCAATATAAATCTCTTTCAGTCAAATAGTAATAAAAAGGAAGTAGTCCCTGGAATTTCAGTTTACAGTTCAACAGAACGTATATATAGAAATCTGTTACTGTAGACTTATCACAGATGTAATCTGCAGAGGTACAGATGTAAGCCATAAAGCTGCAAGTCATGAACTTAATAGTGTCACCGTTACAAATTTAGCAGAACAGATGGTGAAATTTCTACAATATGTTGAGTGATACCCATGTATAGATCTCCAGCGTTCTTGTCCTATTAGTGCCACGAGACCTACTCCTTTTACTGTACATGACACGATGTCCTAAAATGCTTCTCCTTTATTTACATCACTTACTTTTTTTCCACCGTAAATGCATTGGCATAGGTTTATTCTCTTAAATACAGCTTACCTGAGTAAGTCTTCAAGAGTCTTCAAAAGCCGGGACTTGAAAGGAAAAATAACACCACGAGGACAAGGAACAGTATTAACAGCGGTGGACATTTCATATCCAAGACTTCTTCCCCTTACTTTGTATTCCATCGTATTCCAGCTCTGCTTAACAGCTTCTACATAAAGTCTGACAGCACATTTGGTATTGTACATGCTTTATTAAAATGGTACTCGTATTTACAATATCTGCAGAAACAATCCCTCCCAAGTCTTGCATTCAGACAGACACGCACACATACACACGCGCGCACACCCCTTCACTCTACAGGGGTGTGAAGGCTATGCTCCCAAAAGTTAGGCAGCTTCTGGAAGAGGAGGAAGGGTGACTTTTTTGTGTGTTTGTAATTACTTAAAAAGAAGCATGGGAGTATGCGTTTGGCCATCACAATGCTAATTTAAGTATATGTAGTATTAACATATGGCAGTAACACTGAGTATTCCTCTTTTACATTCTATACACAGAATGACATCAAGGTTTTCCAGTCAACAGAACATTCTAACTTCAGTCTCAATGCTGCTTGTAGTGACTATGAAACCACAATTTTGGGGCTGTCCCTTAAAACAATTCAAGTCTATGTAAGCGAAATAAGGCACAATTAAGATTTGATTTGATTTGATTTAGAGGATGGGAAAAGGGGGAAGAGGCAGGCTTCAGATAATAGTTGTTGCAGAGGAAACAGTTTTACCCAATCCTTTTGAGAAAAGGATGAATTTTACCCCCATCCTAATCTACATGGACTTCTCTTAGAGAACTGAAGTATTCTGCCAGGGCTACGAACGCCCACATACAAAACAAAATTGGAAATTCACATTTTAACACCAGTTTCAGTAGTCTAACCTACTGATACTGATGTACATGAGTACATCTTTCTTTAATGCTGAAGGAGAAGACACACATGAAACAAGATTCAAACCTTCCACTGAGCTTGAAGACTCACGTCTTTCAGAGAGCTTGTAATATATACTATTTGAAGGCTTCAGCTTACTGATAAAAAGGAATAGCGTTTTTGCCTTTAAATCCCTGGCCCCTCTTCACTAACAAAGCCTAACCAGACATTACAAATAAACTGCAACAAAAAGTTTGGCAGCACAAATAATGTCTAGTATTCCAATCTTCACTTGTGAGTATATTATTTTCCTTGTACAAAACCTGTTGAATGTTTTTCGCAGCAGATGAACTGTACCCAAAGATGCAGGACATTCTGTGATGGGGAATAAGAGGTTGCAGTTCCGAAGGCCCCTGACTTTGGTTGTTTACAAAGTTCATTCCTGTTTAGTGTGATCCTTGGTATCTTCCTCATCTGTGTATTCTGATGGTTCTTCCCCTGGTTTTAGGAGTCTACCTACGTAGTCGTATTTTTCTGAAAAAGATTTATGATTCCATTACAATCAAATACAGCTGCTTTTGCTAGTTAGCCTGCTGCAAATTCACTTTTTCTCCTACACACCAAGGTTCTGAACCTGAATCACTGAAATTGATGGCAATTTATCAGCAAGCTCAGCCTCCTAAAACAATCTTGCTACCATTGCTGCTCATTACTTTCTCTACTCCGAGTACTTCGTTTCAATTCTCCCGTACCTAATCAGGCAAGCTTCATCACACAATGGCTGAAAACACTGCTATTAAAACCGGCACAAATTCCCTCAGCCTGTTTTGATTTCAGTTAATGCGAAAAATGACTCCCCCTCCCTCCAGAGGCATACTTCCATACTTTAGAGAAATTATTTCAAGACAAACTTGTTCAACCCTTCATGCCAAAACAACTCTTAGTCCTAATCATAATTCCGTGGCATCCAAAGCCAACAACCTGCGAGCAGGAATTCCATCAGCTAAGCTACAAGAGTGAAATTCTGCGCTGAAGAGCTGAGAACAGCTTTCTTGTATAAAACAAAAAGGTTGAAAAAGTTATAGTGGGATATAGTGGAATCCTCTCTATGGAAGAAAGGCCTGAAATCCCTGGTCTTTTCCTAAGAAAGTTACATTGCATTATTAATGTTACTGTCAACATCTCTTTAAAGGCTGCCCCAAGCCCAAATCAGTCATTTTTATTAAAAGCATTTCCTTAAGCTAAAGATGTGCTGCTAATTTGAGAATTTACCTTTAAATTGCATTTCCCACTCTCTTACACTTTCCATCTGTACAGCATTTAAGTCCGATAGGTCATCATATTCATCTCTGAGTGCATCTTTATCTAGACAGAAAGTTGCTAGTCCCCTGGAGGCATCTCTGCCAGCAAATATTCCATATGGACCCTCTGAAAACAAAAAGACAAAATCGATACCTTCAAGTCTTTGTTTATGGTGACCGACCTCAGTTCTTTATATAGTCTGCTGAAGCCATACATTAAACTTCTGCAGTCATGGGAACAGCAGCAGTTTCAACGCCACGGCTGTTCGACATTCAACAGCACTGCAATTCAATCTTAAGTATCACTAGGAGATAAAGTCTGCTGAGAGAAGCAGAACCAGGAAAATAGCTTTGAAGGGATATCTGGAAAAATCCCTGTCATTTGATGCAAGTCAGTTGATGTAAATTCCAAAGGGACTGGAGGCTGGAATTCAAAAGAAACGCACTTCTATTAAGCAAAACATAGAATATTTACAAGTCAGGCATGAATAGAAGCAAATTGTATAGACATCTTAATTAGAAATCCATTGAATTTTATCAATAAATAGAACTTAAGAGTGCAAATTAATAATTTCACTTCACTTATAGAACTACCACAACTTTCTACATAGTTGACAGACAGTGCGTGTTTTGACACATTTCTTACTTCTGTGGAAATAACCTCATTTATTTTGGGCAGCAGATCACCCATACACCTATCCTGTATTGTTCTTGAAAACTGCACAAATCTTCATGTTAAGAATGTAAAGCAACTACTTCCTTTGTGCTTTTTGACTGATGCAAAGCAGCACAAATATGCTAATAAAATTTTCAGCAATGACTGTCAAATAAATATTATTACAAAGAGAACTGGATGATTTGCAAACCAGCAACTTTCAGGACAAGGTTGGTAACTGGCTTTCCCAAATTTTAATTAATCTAAAGAACTTCAAGCATATTGTCATCTTAGATTTTCTTTACTTAAAAACAAATACCTTAATTCAGCTCAATTAAAAACAAAACAAAACAAACACTTTAAAATTTTCTGCACTAACTGCAGCAGCTAAGCAACAGGGAAATGCCCAAGGCATTATAAAGAGTTGTCACTACTTGAAGATAAATAGGCCAGAACCCTTCTCTGGCTTACCTCTCGGAAGACAACACTGGCCGTCAGCCTGAAGAAAAGGCAGCACCCATGGGCAAGAATGAACACAAGCAAGTGGCAACACACTGTCCTTCACCCCCTCTATTGCCTGCTGTAGCACCTCAGACCTCTTCTGCACCAGGACGAGCCACAGGAAATCATTCAGAGGCTGGTTTTCTCCCAGGCCGCTTGCTCCAGCCACCACACCTATCTGCTCTTGCCGGGCATTGACTTCAGGGTTGAGACAGAGGCTGAATGCAGCGGGAAGAACTCCTGAGGCAGGGAACCTGAGTACCATATGGATTAGAAGAAACTATGTCCTCACCAGAACTGGTGTCGTCTCTCCACCCCAGGGTGCCTGGCATTCTAAAGTTGCTTACAGTCAGACCTGAGAACAGAAGGGTGTCTTGTATGCCAAAGACAATTCCCCTGTCTCTCTGGAAATAAACCAACTGATTTAAAAGCAAAATTTCACAAGAAGTACACATCAGAGAAAGAACTAGCAACTGGAAGCTTGCACTGTACAAATCTGGCCGTAAGAGACAACCAGAATGATTAACAGCATCTCTATGCTCGTCCTTTCAGATATTTAGCTCCAGGAACGACATTTACAGTAACTACCTCTGGGATCAGGGACTACGTTTATGCTGCTTAAGAGAAACAAAGTCAAGAGGGCTTGTGAACCCTATTTTTCCTATTTGTATCCTGAATTAGATATTTATTTGAAAAACAGGATTCAGAGACTGAAATCAATCCTGTACCAAGATATTTAATCTACGCGTTTCACATGCTCAGTCACTTCCCATGAAACAGTGTAAGAGGTAGTGATGGCCATCATTTGCAACATAACATAGAGCTTCTTCAAACAAAAAGTCTTGCTTCACTCCAAAGTAGCTATCATTCAAGTGACCTAGTTTTTGATGTTCTGAATAAAGAACACAGGAGGTAAAAACAGCTCTTACAAAGACCACACACAATCAGTAAATCCTTAAGAGCAATTATAAATTGCTACTCAACCTCCCCACCAACAGTATTTTCTCCCCAGTTTTTCCTTTCTCTGAAGTGTTTAAAACAAGTATTTCCCTAAACCCTAACAGCTATTTGCATAATGTGTTTTCAAAATTCTAGCTAACCAGAGTTAGAGAACCACACTGTTGCCCTTCCCTTCTACCCTGCATTTAGTGGTTTATGGAGTTTTACAGCACCTGCTGAGATGCCACCTCTTGCCCACCAGCTTGATTCCAATTATTTCTATTAAAAAGAGAATTACATTATATTTATCGGTATCAAGCCCTGAACACCCTTACATCTCAATAATATACTTAGTTGAAAGCATGAATGCTTTTAGAATGTATCAGTTTGCATTAAGATTAATGGATGCAAAATTTCTGCAAATATATTGTAATGTCAAATGCTATTATACCGATTTTTTTTTTCTTTTCTAAAATTGAATTTAAATGTTAACATTCCAGCATGTTTACTACAGAAGTATTCAGGAGTCACAGAGAAACCATCAAGCCAGGTCCAAGCACTCAACAGAATGCTAACTAGTAAAAACCAGCCTTTGGACTTGGTAGACAGCATCTCAAATTCCAGCTCTGCAAACGTAACTTAGAAATGTGTCCCATTTTTTAATCCTTTACTAAAAGGCAAATATTGAATTATGAATATTTTAAAAGAAGTGCAAGCCTGGCTTCACCTTAGTTGCAGGGTTGCTAAAGCAGAAGTTCAGAGATCTCAGTATAAGCAATCTACTTCAAGATTTAAAGCTTCCATTCAGATACTTTTACACAGAGATTAAGTACAGTATTTTATATTAATATAGAAAATACAGATCTGGAGTTTTGCTATAAGCCCTAGTCTATTATTCACTTTTACATAAATACTGGTGCAACAGTCTTAAAAAGGTATTTTGCATATCAGATTTCATTGCGCTTGGAGAAGCATCCAGGAAGGTGCCAGCATAGAGAACCCTGGGGAGAAAATACGCTTCAAGAACATGATTCTGAGGTAGAGACATTAGTGCAATCCTAGACATACTCCCACAGAGTTCCTTCATGACCAGATGCAGTTTACTCTGCAAGCCCTACCCACAGTCCTTCTTTTCTTTCCTTTTGTCTGCCTACCTATTTAGATTGGCTCCTGTTCTAAATAATTGATTGCACCATGACATGATATACATACTGAAGAGATTGCAGAGAGAGATGCTATTAGCATAGGTATGTATACCAAACTGATTTTTCAAGACCCTATCACAAAATTTCACTGGTTTTCTTTTGCTGTACTGCCAAATTAGCTATTTCATAGTCAAATATTTCTTTAAAAAATTCTCCTTCCGCTCCTCTTTGGCATCTCGCAACAACAAAAGGAAAGTAGGGAAGTGTCAAAACCCATTAAAACACATCTGCAACATGTTACTTGGCTACACGTAGCTATGAGCCTTACATGAAGGAAAACTTTGTTCCTTGAAGAATGCTTTTCTTCCCACCATTGCTTTCACATATTAAAACGCTTTGTTTCAGAGCCTTTGTTTATTTTAGTGCTGAGACCAAACAGTTATCGAGACTACATATTTGCCTACGTATCTCCACATCTACACCACCACATTTATACACTGCCTTTTTCCCCTGTATAAAGTCCTCATTTACCTTACAACTCTACCTTGTATAAAGTATGCCCTTCTCTAAGCTACAACACATGCAAAATGTTGCTACCCACCACCTGCAGATCCTCATTTTCTTTCAGAATCCAGTTAAAAATCTGGCCACCTTGATGAATTTGACATCTTGTTCCAGCCTGACATTCATCTTTATTCGCAAATGAACTGGGTAGCTTGAGAATTGGCAAAATCAAAGTCTCTTCAGCCAGTAAAAATACCTTTCCAATTCCTGCACTCAGGATTTCTGCATCTCCTAGCCCTGTTTTGGTTCTCAAATGAAGATTTAATTTCTCTTTGCAGACACCCTAAAACAACAGCAAGTGAGGAAAAATAAATTTAACATTAAAGCACTGTATTTAAAAATTTGAGATAGGAAGCTGTTATTTTGAAATTATAGCTGAAGTTTTTATTTGGAAGCAGTGCTTCTAGTCACTTGCTCCAAAACAGGCTAAACTGGATCTTKGAACAGCATGCGTTTCAATTTTCAACCGGTTTGGCCAATAGTTCCCCAGCAAAACCTATGCTGGTGTTCAACTTTTGAGTACATATTCTTGGTTTACCAAAGAGGCTATCTGACCATTTCAGTTCTATACTAGCTTTGCAGAACATCCCAGACTACTGCTCCAAGACTAGTAACGAAGGTGAACACTGTACACTGAACTTTGGATTGCTCCAACTGTCAGCACAGGGACTGCACCACAGGTAGCCGCATGTGGACTTTATATCTAATGAGGTGATTTGTAATCTAAGAATTGTACTCATTCTCACAAAGCCCATACAAGTTCTCTGAAGAAGCCGCACAGGTTAACAAGGTTCAGTTTTAAACCAGCTTTGGTTTCTTCAAGTAGTCAAAAAGCACTTCCAAGCAAGCACCAAATAGGCAAAGCATACCAGATGTTCTTTGCACCTGTGGGCTCCATGCAGTCACTGGAAATAAAACCCAGTTTTGTCTGAAGCTTAGAAATTCATGGACAACATTTCTTAAACTGCACACAAGAATAAAGACTAATCTCTCCTTTAATGTAAGTTAAAGGAACAAAGGGAGACAGACCACGAAATTATTGACAGCTGCACTATTCTACCACTTTGTCTACCTTTTCCACTCCAAATCAAAGTGAAATCTCCACTGCCTGTTTAAAATTTTCCATCTGAATCCTGACACGTGTTTGTTCAGTGTTGCATCTTTTATGAGGGAATGAAAAAGCTACAAATTAGACAAAGCCATTTTGAGATGCAGCTTGAAAGCAGAAGCTTTCTAATAACATTTATCACTGGGAATTCAAGGTGACATAATTTTAACTTTACTGCTCCAGATTTATGTGAAAGGAAAGATGTGGGTCAATTTTAAGTTACAACTTGCATGGAAGGTAAGTGTTCTTA
The DNA here is from genome assembly GCA_035582835.1 of Phoebastria nigripes. Lineage (NCBI taxonomy): Eukaryota > Metazoa > Chordata > Aves > Procellariiformes > Diomedeidae > Phoebastria > Phoebastria nigripes. The sequence continues at coordinate 349,314 of JAYKAV010003143.1, read as the reverse complement.
GGAGAGCGATCCACAAAGTCTACATGCTAAGATGGGAACTGCTTAGAAAAAGGGGTCTAAACCTGACTTCTTAGGCACAAGACCAGAGAGCCTCACTCTCTCTTTTGCTTGCTTCCTTTTTAACTCTGTGAAAAAAAAGTGCAAGAATCAATGACCCAATTCCAACTAAAGGGGCAGACAACCAGCACTGCCAGGAGGGCCTGTAGTTCAGTAGTCAGGAGATTCCTGGAAGACAGCTCCATACTTGAGGAGAACCTAGATCCCATATCTTGCTTTAGTGAGAAGTGCTCTGGCCACTAGTTTATTCCATAATAAGGCAAGCAATGCTGGCCAGGTTTTTGACTAAATGAAAGAGAGCTACACTGCTATGTATTGGATTTAACATCTATATGTCATCAACAATGATGCCACTATCACATTCTAATATCAGGCCCCTCAAACCTCAGGTGGCTGGAACCTGAATGGCTTAACTAGGAACTAGGGATTTACACAGACCTTTTATCAAACACACAGTTGTTCAAGTTTTAAGGAATATATTCAGGTTATTTAAAAAGGAAAAAGAAAAAAAAAAAGGACAAAGAGAGCTGACAGACACACAGAGCAGAAGCAGAGGAGGAGACAGAATGATGCATCTTCCTGAACAAAACCACTTCATTGGCCCCTGCTCTCTGTGAACATGGACTGAGGGCTTAGAACAACCCCTTCATCCTGGTGGCAAGGACACTACTCCCTTTAATCAGAAGTATGGAAAGAATCTCTCCCCAATATGCACGTATACACCTTTTTAGTTTTACTACTTCTGGTAGGAACTTGGTTTCTTTATCCAGAAACACTGTTTCTTTGAAAAGCTGAGTCCTGGGGCTGGAGACAGCTCCATTACACAGACACCAAAGAGCTGACAAACATCAAAAACACAGAGAAGACACACACCTTACAGGAAGCACTTCTTTCCCCCCACTCTTATCTTCTCTACTTATCTGTAAACCCTCAGCCTGTTGTGTTCTTAAGATAAGGCCACCCTTAACAGAATTCTCCAGACACAACATATATGATGTCCCTCCTGCAACATTTCACTTTAACCATACCCTTGTAAAGGATGTATTGAAAAGCGTCAGTGCCATCTTTTAAATAGAGACACAACTAAGTTTACAGCACTCAATTCCAAAGGAAGTCTAACAGCATCAGATTATTTTTATACAAATGATGGGGAAAAATTACAGCTGTTTACTACAAAATTTTTCAAAGTATTTAACATCAGAAATCGCAGTTCTTAACTGGATTTGCAACATGAAATAAAGCTAATTTTCCCCTCATGAAAAATGAACCATGAGGGACATTTTTGTGGCGGTAACTACTACTACTACCTAATCTATTCCTCTTGGCAAACTGGAAAGCAGAAATCTTCATGACACTTTGAAAGACAAGAGCAGGATGAGAAATGAGTTGACAGTGACAAGGTATTGCAGCAAAGGAAGGTCAGGAAATTGATTTTTTTAAAATCATGAAACATTAAGAACCAAGAAGTGACGTGGAACAGTTGTATACACTGGATTGCATATAATCTTGCTTTGTCATGCTCAAAGCTGTATATTTTTAATAACTGCACAAAGTATTCGATAAGTTAATCAAAACCTGTTTAGAGCATTATCTTGGCATGCCAATTTAAATGCTAAATATTAAGATTTGCTAACATTACTTTAACTCTTACCATGCCCTTCTATTGACCAATATACTACCAGGAATCTTGATACAAACAAACATGAAATTAAATGTTGCAATAAATGAAACAGTAAAAACTCTCTCATTATAAGGATATAAAACCAAGCACACACTATAGGTATTAATCATTAGACTCTTAAGTCATGAGATGTGATTACAGATGGGGAAATCACCCCAAGACAGATTCTTTGAAATTCTGGTTACATGGTATTTTTAACAGTGAGCCGCTAATTGTTTACATTATTTCTTTTAGAGTTTGCAGGTAATAAAGGAAAAGATAATTAATTAAAATTAATAACCAAGCAAAGCATTCTAGGACACTTCCTCATTTGGGCACAAACAGAGGTTTTATTTAATACAACTAAAACTGAAGTGTTGAAACAAAGGGTGTATTCGCAGGACAGAGGACTATCCCAGGAAGCAGCATTTTGGAAAAGAACTTGGCAAGTAAAGTTTTAAATTAAGAGTTCACTGTAAGCGAAGTGATTTTTGGAGGCACAGGCACAGTTAAATGTGTGATATAACCTTTTCTTGCTCTTAGCTAAAATGCATTAGACGTACCAAAGACTAATAGGATACCAGTGAGATAAACTGTGGAAGGCTTAATGAAGACAACATGAGAAAACCAAAAAATTTTCAAAACGTTTCGATTAAATGTTCAAGAAACTGAAGTTTTCAATCATGGCCGTTTGAAAGGATGACTTGAACAGTCTATCCATTTTTAAAAAAATCTTAACTGTACATACATAAAGGGCTTTTCAATGAAACAGACCAAAGTATAACAGGATTCAGTGGACAGAAACTTAAAAACAGGAGAGCTTCTAATAAAATCACAAGCTTGGTGCGAGTTTTAATGGAATCTCAACTGCTGGACAAAAATCTGGACTAGATGACAATTCCACACATTTTTAGCCTTCTGCTATAAGTAGAAAAATAAGGAACACCTTTGCATCTAAACTACAGCAAAGAAAAAAAACCAGACCTTAATTTCAAGACATCAGAAGCCTTCTGAGACAGCCACATCATTCAACGTTAACCCAGCAGTCAAGACATACTTAAGATTTGATAGTGAGCCCTCAGCCAGTGCTATTTGCTGCCTTCAAAGCTGAAGCACTATTTCACATCAGTACCTCATCAAAGTACAAAAGGCTCACAGTCCGAGCCTGCGATGTCAGCAAAGCCGGTGCCCTCAACTGTTTCTTCTGTTAAACAAAATTTGGCCATGGCTTTGTTGGTATGCTTGCACTTCTCTTGCTATACTCCAGCTATGAGGCATAAAATTACCAAGAGAACTGCTGTGGACATCTAGCTACTCTGAAGTCTTTCTGAAAAGGTCTCAGCCAGCTGTAGAAGACTTTTCCACCTAACTCTTCCCAGATCTTTTAAAGGCCTGCAAACCACCTAGTAGCTTTTTTTCTTTTCAGCCACAAAACAGTTGCAAGAAAATATTCCCCGACATGCATCCGTACAGGGAAACCACGTCAGCACGATTCAAAACCCAACATGTTTGGCGGAAAACACACAGCTGATGATGCACAGGTTGAGCATCACTATCCTAATGTGCATGGTCCCAAGTAAGAGAGATCTGATAGCAAAGATGATGTCAGTTCTGTTATAAAAAGGCAATCTTTCACTACGGGGGGGGGAGGGGGGGGGAGAAGCGCCTTTGTCCCTCTCCATAAAAAGCTGGAAGCACTGCTTTAGGGAAACCAGCTGCTGACAGTTATCCAAAAAGCAGACTGATGTCCTAGAACATAACGCTTTAGCTTCCTCACAATAATAGACCTCCAGAGGTTGACGATGTGAACCAGTGATGATATCTACAGTGGAACGTCTAAAATTTAATTTATGTTTGATACACAAAAGAGTTAAAGTGAATGTTTAGATTATGGTTCAGTATTATTTCATGGAGTAATTTATGAAGCAATCTGTCAACTTACTGGTGTTTTAAGTTTCATATAGCATATGTATTACCTGCATTTTATATCAGCACAGAGGTCTCAGTTTAAAAACCCCTAAAGTGAGAGAGACAAAAGAACTAGCCTGATTAAGTGTCACGAAAGCTGCAGCAAACCAGACTGCATTTTCTCAGCTTTACTGGTCAATAAACAAAATAAGGCATGGCAAGGTAGTTAGATTCCATTGTTAACTTTTACAGCACCCAGGTCAGAAAAGCATTTTGATTCAATTATGGCAGTTTCAATTTCTGCGACCAGTAGCAGAGCTGGTATCGCAAACTTTGAGGGTAACAAGAGTTACAAAATACTAGCCCAGTTCAACTGTACAACTGCTTGTCACTTCCCTGGTAAGAACCAAAGACTTGTAACATGCCAGTTCTGTATTTTTCTTTTTGTAACCCAAGATTATTAAAAAAGAATAATAATTACTTAACTTGAACTATTTCCTGGGGGAGGGAGGCAAGTATCCTCTCTCTCCTCCACCCCCCATACAAGGACGCTTGCCATACCTACTATGAAAACTCCTGCATAATTTGATTAGATCAAGTTTTCCAAACCGCCATTGTTTAAGGAAGAAAATTATCAGCAGTCATAACCCTCATTTCCTTTGGCATCAGATGTGAACACTGTGCTCACTAGGAAGTTTATCCACCTCATTATTAAGAACACTGTTTATTACGAGAAAATATGCTGCAGTTTCACAATCTACAATGTGAATATGGAAACAATTACATTGCCTTTGAAGCACACTTTTCTGAACCTTTAAAGTATACATTTCCACTCCAAAGAACTGTATTGTCTGTCTTTCTATTTAAGAGACTGGGTTGATTTCTGCACTCTTCTCAATAGTAGCAACATATCAGTCCCCAAGCTCTCCCTACTTGCCTCTATCCTGATTAAAATTCATACTCAATATGGCATTTTGCACCTAAATAAGTAATCAGCTGGTTTTTTCCTTTCCCGAACCGTAAGAGCTAGAATGAAGGAAGCATTGCTCAGCTGCACTTGGGAAACCTACTAAAAAAGACAGAAGGAAAAAAAAAAAAAGAAAATAATTAAACATTGCACATCCAAATCTAGGCAACTGGAAAACTGGATGCGTGATGGAAGCCTAAAGAGAGCCCAGACCCGTTCTGCACCACCTATTTAAAACTACCGTTAGGCCCCAGGCAGGCAGGCCGGCCTGGTAAGAGGTTGCGGGCCGTAGCGAGCAGGGCCAGGTCGCGGTTTGCACGGCTGTTTCCCATCTGACACCACCACAGGCAGCCGGCGGCCCTATCACGCCTGCGGACAGCGAGCACGGGGCTGGCCGCCCCAGATAAACCCAGGGGCCCGAGCGAGGCCTCCCCGAAACCCCCCGCCTCCCAGCTGGGGCTGAGGCCCGGGCGCCGTCAGCAAGCGGCCCCCGGCGGCAGGGCACGCCCGCCGCAGCAGATCCCCGCCGTCCTCCCCAGCGCCGCCCCCGCCTCCCGCCAGCGCCGCCCGAAACGCGGCGGGCAGCCGAGGGGTGGCGCGGGGCCCCCGCCCGGCACGGCGGGAGGGCGGCTTCCGCCACGGGACCCCCCCCGCCCCGGCCCCGGCCCCTCACCGGGCCCGTAGAACTTGCTGCCTTTGGTCACGTCGAAGACTTTGCCGTTGACAGCCAGGAGGATGCGAGGATTGCGGGCCCCGTCGAACTCGCGCAGCTGCTCCAGGGAGAAATCCCGCCGCTTCATCCGCGGCAGAGCGGCGGCCTGGCTCTGCCGGGCCGCGCCCCCCGGCCCGCTCCGCGTCCCCCAGCGCAGGTACAGCCGGTAGGCCGCCAGCAGCGCCAACGCCAGCAGCCCCACGTTCAGCAGCATCTCACCGCCCATCGCCGCCGCCGCCGCCGCACCGGCCGGCGGCTCCCCCGCGCCCCCGCCCCCTAGGCCGCCGTCGCTGCTCCCCTCAGTCCTTAGCCTCCCATCCCCATCGTCCGCCATCACTGCCAGGCCAGCGCCTGCCCGCCCGACAGCTCCGCCCCGCTCGCGCCCAGAGAGACGCGAGGCGGCGACGCCAGGCGGCCGCGCGACGCTCCGCGCGACGCTCCCCGCCCCGCCCCGCCGCTCGCCCGCTTCCCATTGGTACCCGGGCGAGGCGGCACCGCCCCCGGCAGGCTCGCGCCCCGCCAGCCCAACCGCCCTCCGCTCGCGAGAGGTGCCGGCGCCTGCGCGGCTCCCCTGCCCCGGTGCCCCGCGCGGCCAGGTGGCGTTGGCGGGAGCTTGAGGGGGAGAAGCGGGGGGGTGGGGGGTGTCTCGTGCGGCGTAACCGCCACACGGCCCGCTCGTACCTCGCCTCAGCCGCCGCCCCGCTTCCCCTCACGGGAGTGAGCGGGCACCGCCGTCTGCCACAGTAAAAGCAGAGCGCGGGGAGGAGGCGGTGTGGTGTGAGGGGGCTGAGGGCGGCGGGGCTCGACGCGCCGGCTGGCAGCCTCTGAGGGCGGCGGTGCAGCACGTTAACTCCGCGGGGTGGGTTGCAGGACGCGCGTATCTCCGCCGCTGGGGAAAGGGTCAAAGGCTGGCGGTGTTGGCCAGCGTGGTGCAGCCACGTTGTGCAGCGCCCTTTCAACGGTTGCTGAGTAAGTGACACGTCTGCCTAGAGCTCTGGTGCGGAGGTGGTTTTGCTGTCCGCTTGAGTGAACGCAGGCATGCCCCTGAGGTGACATAGCAGCCAGTCTTGGAGAGAAACCTTTGGAGGTAGCTCAAGGGACTGCTTGKTGCACTTCACTGCTTAGGGTAAATATACCCTTCCATTTTTTGCTGTCAGAAAACGGGATGATTACTAACAGTAGGCTAATCCACTAGAATTACTCCTTGCGCTGTGAAATGTAGCAACGGCAGCACATAGATGGCCTTAGTATATCTTGTTAAGTACAACCCATGCTGGGGAGTGAGTTTGCTCAGTTATGTGAGGAGAATCATAGAATCTTTTAGGCTGGAAAAGACCTTTAAGATCATCAAGTCCAACTGTTAACCTAGCACTGCCAAGTCCACCAAGAAAGACTTAAAACTTTTATTGTTTTCAAGGAAAGAGTGGGTGCATGTAGACCAGCTCAGCAGGACGACACTTATCTGCAGAGACGACAAAGACCGGGGCAGAATTTAGCCCTTCTGTTCCTCTCATCTTGTGAATGTGTTCCCAAGCAAAACTGACTGTCTCATCAGATGATAGTGAAGAGCCGCTCTACAAACGTGTGACTGGGCCTAGGGAACGTAAGCTGGGCTCAGCCACTCTCCCTGCAGTTGGAATGTGATACAAGAAGTATTTTGCACCTGAGAAACATTGTTATTCCAAGTAACTGCGGTGCTGAAGCATCCCTGCCTAATAACATCAACCTTATGCAATTGTGAATCATTCTTAACTCAGTCACAAAAGTTGGAAAACTCAAATTTTTTCTCAAAGGCTGGTAGACAGCACAAGAAACTCAGCCCAGTGGAAAAGAGCATTAATGATACTTAGCATTTACATAAAGCTCTGCGTTTTCAACACCCTGTGTAATGATTAGGTGTTTAATCTGCCCTCTGAGCCAGTTCAGTAATGACTACCTCTGTGAGGAAACAGGATGAAGTTCTGGCCAGTTAAAGACCTGCAATTAAAATACTACTACTATTCCTCTTAACCAACCAGGCTCTATTTAATATATGTATAAGTAAACACTATTAAGAAAGTCCTTTTATCTCAACAAGTCACAGCTTGATTGTGGTTTACAACAGTTTTTATCACAGAATCGTAATGTGTTTGGATTGTCTGGGCACAGCTATGGTGCAGGTCAGAAAAAGATGGAGTTGCACTCATACCTCTGGATTTCCTTCCCTCATGAGTTTAATTTAGATTTTCCACAACATCTATGTTCTCTTAACTTCCTTTGTATTTTAAAGATGGGTTCAGAAAACAAAAACAAGTAGTAAGAGATGTGAAGTACTTTTACCCATCTGCCTACCATGATCTTATCTCTAAATTCATACAGACTGGCTAGATTATTCTAGATATTTCTTTGAAAGCACATGGTTTCCCACTGCATGAATGTGGTGTTCTGCTATATTCTGGAAGGAATTCTTTCAGAAATCATCTTGGCTACTGTAAGCATTCTAGCCTTCATTTACCTGTTCTGGCTGCCCTCTTAAGAGATTACATTGCTACCTGGGCTTGGCTAGGATACCTCGATTTACTTCTGTAAGCCTTGCATCTAGCACAGCAAAATGGTGGCTATTTTTGATCCCCAGATAAGAGCTGGAAACCGAGAGGAGTTCCAGGAACCCGCCCTAAGGAAATGAAAGTTTAGAAGAATTTTACTTGAAAGAATTTAAACACTAGAAAAGAGACAAATGCATTAGAAATAATGTAATGCGAATACTAAATATACTAAGTATACTTGGATTACAACATTTCCAAACCTAGCAGAAAGAAACCACTGAAAACATTTAGGTTCTGAACTGGAGAAACACTGGCTGGTTGCCCCCTTGTTAGTGGTACGCCTCAGAAAAGTCTGGATACGAAGTGCCACGGAAGTTAAGATCCCAGTTTAGCTGTATCCACCTTCAGTACCAGAACACCATCATTAGAAGACAGGCACTCATGATCCGCTAACTCACATATGACAAGCAAGTATCTTCCTGTCTTGGGGCAGACTAGTTTCAACTTCAGTCAGATTTTGTTGCTCTGCTGTTAGCTTTACCTGCCAGAGAAATTCCAGAAAAAACAGTTTCTCCACTATGACTGCTTCCAGTGTTTTTTCCTCGCCTGTCTTTGGTTTGCCAAGACAAAAAATCTGTCCCTGTAAAGTATAAAAGTTATGTTCTATAAACCTCCTACAACTGGTAAAGGGTCCCCAAAAGTTCCTGTGCATTACTGTTTTGCTTCCACTGTTCTTTCTGTGCACTTCTTAGTGGTTCTTTTGGTGTGAGCAAATCTTATTTTGATCTAATTGACAGCCAGCTGTCATAGATCCTGATCCATGACTGGGGAGCCCAGGTATGGCTAATGTATATAATTGTGAGTGTCAGTGGAGTAATTACAGCAATATGAGGAGTGAAAGAAAAATCGGGCATTCTGGGTTACCTGTGAAAAAAAACCTCAGGATTTTCCAAATTCTGAAATTAATGCACAGCTAATTCATTCACATGGATTTGATCTGAAGAGCAAACAAGAGTAGTAATACTTGCATATCACAGTTTCCCATAAAGAGCTTAGTAAGCCCTGAAAAAACATATATGAAAGAATATTACCAAGTTTCTAATTACATATGTTATAGCTTTTGTTTTTCTTGAGTAATTATTTAATTTTATAGGTTTTTTTACCTAACAAAATTTGAAGAATACCTAGAAAATGAATAATTTATCGCTACATTCATATGCAATCTCATCTATTGTTACTTGTTTATCCTCTAGTTCTTGGAGGTTAATAGCCATTAACTTTCATAGCAGTCTCTTTGCCATATCTGACATGATTTGTTCTAGCAACAAGGAAAAACCAGTAGTACCTTTTAAAGTTATTTGCTCACTGGTGTTAGATGTTCAGTATTTTCCTACGTCAGTATACATTTTCTTCTTCAGAATAGAGCCTTCTGTGTTATAATGTGTCAGATATACCTTGACTGACTATTGCACCTTTGTCCTAAGAATTTCACAAATAGATCAGTTGCTACTTACTTTGCTCCACATATGAAATAATTCTCTAACTTTTTTTTTAGAGAGAAGCAGGTAGGGTGCTTCTGGATGACTTTTCCATTAGGAGGTGAATGCCTCAACTCAGAGTTATGTTCTTCACTTTTTCTTTTGAAACACTGCTTATTACAGTCTTTGGAATGAAGACTGAACTCAGTGAAAAGCACAATGAGAGCACAACTTTACAAACAGAAATTGAACTCTGACACAAGCCACTATCATGGCTGAAGTTTATTTTTCATTGATTTTGAAGCTGAAGAAACATATCACGCAAAGACAGGCTATGTTCAGGACAGATTAGGAGGTGAACTGTGTGTGAAGGAATGTAGGGATGTCTCAGTAAATTTGGAATAATAGAACAATCAGTCAGCTCCATTGATTTTGGATATTTTTAAACCCAGCTTAATGTATGGGATGCACTGATGATTTTATTTTAAGCTGATACAGCTTGGAAATGCTTACTGTTGAGGTCAATGCAATGCTTGATGTCTCATTTCAAAATAGCATCTGCTTACATTCCTTAATACATCTTTGTTTCATATTTATTTTAAGTGCTACATGTAGACCTATCTAAAATGTTTTAATATCACGTCACAGGTTCTTTTAGTGAAGGGATGCTGAACGCATACAAGTTATTCAGAAATTTCTTTCAAAAATTTGAAAATAGAGTATGAATAGCCTTATAGCGAAATTCATATCAGCACATTGTGCTGGTTTTGGCTGGGACAGAGTTAACGTTCTTCATAGTTGCTGGTATGGGGCTCAATTTTTCATTGGTATAAAGTCTACTGTTATTTCTTAGTCTTTGTAAATGGTGTGATATCTGAAGTGCCTGGTCATAGTATCGCAGAAATAGATTATGTTAATCTCTAACAAAACAGTTTGATTTTGTTCATCCATTATAAAGTTACGCTGTCTAATGGTGTGCTTCACAGAAGAGTCTCTGTAGTCCGGACTGGGACCACCAGAAACCTGTGAGCACCAGTCAAGCACTGACCAGATGAGTAACTGGTGGTGCCTTGCTACAGGCCCAGAGGTAGATTTGCTGCAACTGGAGCTCAGCTTGGTGTAGGGGCTGAGAGCAGCTTTCCTTCAAAGATGGAAAGCTCAGATTACTCTGGCTCTCAGCTCTTGGTCTCACAGTGGCTCTGGCATATATTATTCCAAATCTGGTCAGGTAAATTACTGGTTTGTATACTAGAGATACATTTTCAAAAAATGTATGCCAATGCATTTGCAAAGGCAGGTTTTTAACAAAACAACTTATTTGGGATATTTGCAACTGTATGTATGTGGCTGTGTTTTCAAATGGTAACTTCAGAACTGCAATAATTAGGCTGTAGTGGAACAGCAGAGAAAGTACCCGGGCAGGCCTTTGGGCATAGTTCTCTGTAAGGAAGAAGGTAGATTTTCAATATAAATAGGGCATGCTTCAACACTAAGTAACTATGTTTTCATATTTGACTGTAGACGTTTATAGGACAAATACTAAATGCCCAGGCCTAACATTAGATTACATAACCTCACTGTATTGTGGGATATGTCTGCAGAAAGTGTGGACTCTATGTAAGAGCTACAGAAGAATATTCTGAATTAGCAGGTCTCCATAAAGGAAAACAAAGAAGACAAAAATAGCAAGTTACACAGACATAAGGCTGTAGGAAGGAGATTGGGGATAAGACCAGTCTAGAGGGTTGGGAAGTAGACTATTTGCTGGTACATTGCAGTTCATGAGCTCAGATACGGGTATTTTTGCCTTAGCACTAGTAGTGTATGGCACTATAGATAATGAAATAGTGTATGTAAAATGTGGAATTAAAGTCAGAAAATAATTTGAACTCCTTAATGCAACTGCAAATAATATTAGTATTTCTATTCTTCCAACTCAGTTCTCGACCGTACAGGTATGACCTTTTGCATACTGGGCAGAATTGTACCGTGTGTATTTTACTAGAACACTGGCAAACCAGGCACTTACGTAACCAAATTATGTTTGTCTGTGCAGTGATACAGTTAAATCCCATGAAGTCAGTGAGAGCTTTTCAGTGGCTTTAATTTCACAACTTTAATAATACTAGTAATCTTGTCTTGGTTTTAAAAAGAGCTGGGTTGGTTTGTTTGTTTGTTTCCCCCATAGGACACACCACTAACATAGATGCTTTTCATTTAGTTTTAAAACTAATACTGATTTAGCCCAGTTTCAGTTGACGCTTTTTTTGCATTTTAACTCTGTCTTGGGATTATCTTTATAAGATACTGCTGTGTTTACATGTACATTTTGTTCTGTAACATGATATCACTTACGTTAAAAATTCCTGTGGTAATTTCCTTGCTTCATCACAATCATCATCTGCTAGGTTCTCCACAGGTGTCTACCTCAGCTGCTGTTCTCTCTGTAAGTGTTAGTGTTGATGCACAACACTGCTAGCTGTGAGTTAAAGATCACACACAGAAGTAGGCCACCACAGGCATTCCTCCTTTTCTACATTCTTGTATCTCTTTGTCCTGCTTACCTGCCTTTCCATCTCAGATCCATTAAGTCGTTGAGGCATTTTATATTCTATTCAGTCTTCAATCACGATTTTTTTTATGGACTATTCCAAGTTACTGTTCAGAGAGACAGCTAATGAACCCCTGTTTTGACAAGCCAATGATTCATAGTAGCTGACCATAGAAGCAGACCTGTGTTTGATAAGTAGTGGTGGGAAATAGACTACACACCCCAGTTTTGGGTTCATTTCAGAAATGGTCGCTAGCTATCCTAGGAGATTTCAGCAATGAATTCACAGGTGCCCCCACAGGTTCAAAGTAAAGGAACCACTGTTTCAAGCTATATACATTTTTCAGCCATATCTGTTACAGTGTTGGTTTTCCTAGAGAGATTGGCTTCTGTTAAGGGCAAAAGCCATTTAAGCACCTTATGCAGAAGTTTATTGCCTCTCTTCCATCCCAAAGTCCACATCATTATTGAGGGGGGAAAATGGTAAATACACAACCAAGTGTAAATGTGTCATAGTAGTAACTTAATGACTTTAAATAGGCATACATGACCATTCATACAATTAGATGCCTTTTCTTCAGTGTGTTGTCATAATCTGTAGAACTACATGATTAACACATAATGGGAAACTGAGATAGGGTTAAGTCATAACTTAGGCTACTGATAATAGATCTCTTCATTGGTCAAAATGTGTCAGCGTTCAAAGTCGCCAAAAGTCAGTCTGTCCTTGTAAGTCTTTTTTTTTTTTTTTTTTGAGGGGAGTGTGTGAAAACTGTGCACCCATGCAGCTCCTGTTCTTTGGCAAGCATTCAGAGTGAGAAGTAAATTGCTGAAGTCCTCTGAGGCAAAGTCCATGTTTTTCAGTTTTTGCCCTTTCTTTTTCTATTTTTCTATTTTTGATGAGGAAAGGGGAGGAAGTTGCAGAATACAGCCAGATTATACTTATCAGGTAGCAGCAATTACATCAGCAACTCATCAGTGGCCTTTGCCACTTTCTAATAAATAACACTTACAAACTTATTATGCAGCCAGAATTTTGGTCGATTTGTTTAGTTAATAAGGTGAATTTTGCTGGGTCACTTCTGTTATTAACACTCATGTTCACTGATATGTGGTATTGTCACCAGGGTCTACAAAATACTCTTTTCATTGGCTGAAGAAACTCCTCTACTGGAACAGAATACCTTCTCCTTGCTTAGATAGACAGCATAGCTGTTGTGTTAAAATTTGTAAACTGGGACCTTTATCACAAAGAAGCTAGGCAACGTTTTTCTTTTGAATTTCTGATTAATGAATTCTCTTTCTCTAATTTTGCAGGTACTCTGAGTATGGAAGGGCCAGTTAGGAGACTGAGCAAAGCCATTGCTACAGATAGCAAACAAGTGCATCTCATTCCCAATGACATCGCTGTGGAGATGCAGAAGAGGAACACCAAATTCTAAGACCTGCTGCAGGTACAACAGGAATAAGGGGTAAGAAACTCTGACAACTTAATGGCATGAGAAAAAATGAGGAAAGAAGGCACTTGTTAGAAGGGTAATGAATAGTTTCCAGCACCTAAAGTTTATGTGCAGATAGAGATTCTATAAAGACCAATGACGAGGTCCCTGAGCAACAGCCTGTACAGTATAGCACTGAACATATAAAAATTATGACAGTGCATTTATAGACTTTATTTTCACAGATTTCACTTTAGCTTTAGTTTGCACTTGGCATGCCAAACTGTACTAGGTAGTTAAAAACATTTTTTTCTTAGCTGACAGAAGGTTTAATAGCATTATTCTCAAACATTTCCTTTTATGTGTTTATAATATTAATAAAGTTGTTTGTTTATTTAGACACTGGTTGTCCACTTAGTCATAAAGAAACGCCCGTTATGCCAGAATGTTTTAAAGAAGACTAAAGCAACCAGTCTGTAAGATCAGATACATCCCGTGCTCACAGAAAAGTACACACCAAGATTTATGTTTAATTTGACATGTAATTAAAAAAAACAATCAGCCCTTATCCCATGCAATCCATGCAATTAATCTGGCACTATACAACTGTACAAATTTATAGTCACCTAACCTAAAGCTTGTTAAAGAATAAGCACCACAGGCCTCTATAAAGCCTCATAACATATGTGCATAGCATGTTCCAGAGCATTTTTCTAGCCAAAAACCCCACCCTATATATTAGCAATAAATTGCTCCCTAAAATGGCCTCATCTGAATACGTATAGTCTTTCTAATTTTAGTCTTCCTGATTTCTTGTGAAAGGTATGGATGCTTCCCAGACGTGCGAGTCAGCTCAAAACAACTAATAGCAAAAGTTCACAGGATCCAAACCTTGTCAGAGTCCTCACTTTTAGTTTCTCAAGTATGGTGCAAAATGAAGGATGTCACAAACTTGCTTAAACTGTTTGTAATATAAAAGGAAGTGTTGTCTTGCCTTCCAAATGTAAGTTCTGCTTCAGCAGTGGCTAAGAACGTAGCTGATTTTTCTGTGCAGGCCCCACATTGTCTGGGACTTGCTTCTAAAATTATGTCAGGAGAAGGTAAATGAGGTTTACCCAAGTATGTTAACAACTTCTAACCCATTACAAGCAATGCCACCGGTTCTGAATAAGGTTCCGGTTTGTCTAGTGTCTTGTCAGTGCCTGCCACTGTTAAGTAGTGTTTTTGACATAGGTGTGACCAAATTCCTTAAGACATTCAGAATTAGAGTTATATTTCTTCTGGTTAATGCAGGCGTTAAATCTTTTGGGAGGACAAATTATGGGCCCAACTTTTTTTGTGGGGGAGTACTCCCTGTGCTAGATTATGAAGGCAAGCCTTATGTGAGAAGAGACAGTCATATCCTTTTTGGTATAATCAACATCCTGTGATGAGAGGGATGTAATTATTTTGCATATAATAAATACATTAAATATTTAATGATTTGAAGGACAACTGGAAAGAAGAAGAATGTAATTTTTGTGTTATGGTTATGTTTTCTTGACCATACACATCAGTCTGAAAGTATCAGAAGCTAGATTCAGAGTTTCTACTTCACGTAAAAAAGCAGCTGTAAACCTGTTAAGCCGGCAGGTTTAATTGTTACTGAAGTACTCTAGAACAGGTGAACCCGATCCTTTATATTTTACAGGGAACATTTTAATGAAGGCTAATATTAACTAGTTCTCTCATTCCAATTCATCTTTTATTTATATATTATAAGGATGTGAACCTTTATTCTCTACTGCCAGAAAAAGAGAAAGCACAAAATAAAATGCAATGCTGTGCAAGCAAAACACTCCAATGTATGTGTTTTACATCCCTCCCCTTGGAAGAGACAGATATAAAGACCACCAAACATATGGTAGATGATGRTAACATTACTCACTCAGGGGTCAGGTGCGGCTACACTGAGATGACAGAGCTGCTCAGTCACATGGTTGCTGCTGTATCATATGAGCAGGATCAYGCGCTACCAAGGAGAGGGAGGTTGAGTGGGAAGGGACTGAAGTCTTTTAAAGCTCACCCTCCTGTTAAATACACACTTTTCTCAATACATTCCTGGCAAATTTTTAGATACTGTAGCAACAAGTGAGTTAGACTAGAATACCTTGCAAATCTTTCATTATTAAAACCTTTTGAAAGTAAGTGTATAATACTAACAAATCAAAATAGGAGCCCTTGACCTGTGTTTTGCACTCACCTAGCAGGGGTGCGTATGACTAACTAAAACACAAGACACTGGAAAAGCAGGTTTAGTGTGTACGTATCCATATTTTATCTCTTTGCGCCCCTATCTCCTCCTTTTCATTTTGAATAATGACCCGGGCTAGGCTGAATCTAAATGGGAAATCCACATTCCAAAGAAGCAATACAATATTATAATTTAAAAATCACTTTGTTAGAACTGGAAGCTGGAGGGGCATTAAACAGAAACAGCCTGGAGAGAGTCAGAGAGAGGTTGTCTTTAACACAAGTAAGGATTTGGGAACTTTCCTGTTAACATCTATGTTCAATGCAGTCTTGCAGAAGTAGTCTTCAAAGACTAAACTTTTCCTCCAATGGTAACAGCAACCATGTACTTCTAGTAATTTGTGCTGAATAGGGATCCAGCTATGGCAGACAGTGCAAGATGCGCATGAGAGTTCAGACACAGCATAAAGCTTGTGCAGGACTATTTTCTGCTGGAAATCAGAGTAGCCTGTTTTCTCTGTTCCAGTGCTGTTAGTGGCTGCACAGAGGTGAAAAATAACACAAAAATTTCTACGTTGCACGTGAGTGTATCTCCAGTGGTGCAGATATACTGCCAGTCCAACACCTTTTTTACAGAGGGGTGTTACAGCCTCTTTTGTCTTGAGTAAATTAATTTTTGTTTAGACCATAAAGGTACAAAATCATGCATGCCAGTGTTATGAAAGAGACATTYGTGCTGTCTGGAGATCATGTTTGGAGAACCATTATACTACAGTAGGCTCGCTCCACACAAGTATTTGTGAGGGAGATTTCAAACAAACCTGTACTCTTTATTTGTGCCCATAATAAAGTAATTAAAAATCAATTAATATGCAGAAAAAAATGAAGCAATATAAGGCTGTGGTTCTGCATTAAGTAATACAAAATCTGTGCATGCTGGATTTCCTGGCAGTAAAAAATTTGATCTGTATTGACGTGAGCACATGACTGCATTTTTATGGAATCAGCCAGAGCATATGTTACAGTATTTATTCAGATTTTATGCCAGCTTTCTGTCAGTTGAGGAGGATAAATTATGCCCAATCCAGCATAAAGTTAGAGTGGTACAAACACACAACATCTCATCTGATAGGAACTCTCCTGGGAAAAAACTATTTCTTCAAGCTATTTACTATCTCACAGAATGATAGCTTACTACCCTAATATGCTGTAAACCCTACGTAGTCCTTAGACAAATCTTTTCCAAGTCAGAGCATGTCTATATCTGATTAGCTGTAAATAGACTGACAATTTTTTCCTCAGAGGGAAAGAAGGGGAGAGTCACAAATTCAAATTATATTTTACACCTTAGGCAAATACAGAAATGTTTTAGAATATGATTTGTATAGAAATCTCAAGTGTACTCATGTATAAATATAAATAATGAGATGGGAAAAAATGGGTCGTAGTGATAATTAGGAACATAATTCTTGAAATGATGGGGTTAGGTTTGGGCCCATATTATGAAAGAAAAAGGATTTGATTTTGTGCTTCCCGCCACGTTTCTTCTTTTAAATATGCAGCTGCTGTGTTGTATTATGGATCCTTGGCATTTCGTCCTGAAGATGAATTGTCATGACACTACTGGATTTATTGGAGGTGAAGATAGTAAACAAGAACATTACAGTGTGAACCAGATGATTTTTGAGATTTCCTAAGTCGAAGGGCCGAATCCGTCAGTAGCTGTATACAGGTTTTACTAACTTTGACGTAAAATTGGCTGAGGCTATTTAAGGTTTTGTTAATTGTCATTTAAATTCCATTAGAATTTATGAATTTACTTTTGTCACTGCAGTATTTTGTGTCTTTGGGCAGGGATTGTAACCGACTGCAATTCAACATTCAATGACAGTACTGCTTAACATTGTTCAGGCAACCCTGGCTACTCGTTTCTGCACCTGCACTGCAGTCTTCACTAGGCTAGCACAGCAATTTTTTTGGGTGGATAGTGGACTAGCCCATGGAACTGATTTAACTGAAGAATACCAGGGATTATGAAAGCTGACACTGCCACTGAATTTTTTTTTCCTCCAAACTACATAGTGTATGAAAACAAATGGAGCTTGGAACTTACAGCAGACCTGGCAAAAGGGTGTGGCGGTGTGGGATAAACTGAAAGAAGGATTATTCCTGACAAACTCAAGGTAAGAGCATACTTGTACCTCCCTTCCAGGGAATAAGTTAAAGTAGAAAAAGGTATCCTGAAGTAGATGCAGTCATATGAATACAGAAATAGTTTTGAAAAGTACAGCATGTACTGGGGGCTGTAAGTCAGCTTTGTTCTGGTATGACTACATCTATAGCAATTGTGCTGGTATAACAATGTTAATAAAAATGTTCTCCTAACTGACAGAGTTATGCTAATAAAACTTTTACAGATACAAGACCCCTAAATATTGGAATCATCAATAAATAGCATACCCATCTAATGTAAACATTGCACACCCTAAATTCAGCAAGAATTCCTATTAGGCAGCTCTTAGTTAAGAGTTTGTAGAGCTGTAATTCTACTAAGCTAGCACTTTGGGAGAATGCAGAAGTTCCTTTTTAGAAGTTGAAGAGCCGTTCCATTTACCTTGATACATTTCAGTGAACTTTCCAAAATCATTCTCGGCACAGCTGAAGCATCTTTAGCATTCTTCTACTACTATTTCTTCTGCCAGTAGCACCTCTTAAAAGCTTATCTTTGTTCTCAGAATGGGGCCAGATTGTACTGAGAGATTGGTATTTTTAATACAGTTTCCTGTGGAGAAATAACCTAGACTCTTGGCAGCATACCGCTATTCAATTCATACAAAGCACTCACATCATTTACTCTAGACACAGGCTTGGGCTCATGACCATTCCGATGTAATCTGTACTAGCAGTGCTATTTTAACTGCAATCACATTACATTATATGCAAGTACCAAATGTGTACAAGAAGAGAAGAGAATTAAAACATGCTTTGGGGTTGAATTTTGCAAAAAGTGATGCTTCATAAAAGCTCATCAATAGAAAACGCTTCCAAGAGAAAGTTGATTAAATATACTAAGTTAAGCTCTGATGATGCATAGCAGTTTGCTACATATGTAGATACGTAATCCAAAATGTGATTTGTGTATTTCACTTCCACCTGCAAGAGAAACAACAGCCATCCTATGTGTGATTACAGTGCACTTGGGAATGAATGGGTCCAGCTACTAGCAGCAGACATTATAGAGGCATTCTCTTAGATAGGCTGTTTTGGATGCCCAGAGACTCGGGAGTGACCACAAATCCTAAATTACTGAAGACTATTGAGTATGGTTGGCCCAGATACTACAAGGAGGGTCTGATCTCCTTGAATGATAGGGCCTGTTAATTTGTGGTAAACCAGGTGTATGTATGTGATTTCTCCTGATGCAGTTTCTTATAAAATAATGGCAAATTTGTGTAATACCTTTAATTATTAAAATCATCATTCATTTCATCTTATACTGTTACTTCATTATAATACTCATGTAACTGTACCCACATAGGAAATTTTTTTTATATTCCCYCAACTGCTGTGCACATAGCTTCCACACTTGTCTAAACAACCTGCTTTTGTTTGCCACTCTGAAGTCACAGTGGTTGGATTAAATGTTAAAATGCTAGTTTACAGCCAGGTTTACTATCTCTATGTATGCACACCTTAGGAGTCAGCATTTTGCTCTAGCTCTGCTCTGTGCTTCACATAAGTGCTGTGCTGAGGTCCTAAGTCTTGCTCTATGGAAGAGGCAAAAGTGCAGGGAAGACTAGAATTCAAACTTTTTGAGGGAACTTGTGAATTGAGCTGGGTCACAGGCAGGCTTCATGCAACATCACATTAGAGCAAAAGATCTTAAAATATCCAAAAAGAAGAGAACTGATAGGTGCTGGGCCTTTATCAGAATTCAAACTCAATAGGATATTTTTAAAAGACATTGACAACTTACTTTTCCATTTTGGACATGGACAGTGTGGAAGAGAATAGTTAGTGTGGTGTGACTGAGGAATGCTTGTATAACCATGTCTCCAAGGGATCTTTGGTACACAGAAACTTGATCCCTCAGGTATGGACATAGTCCTGTGTTTCTCCTTCCTGCTTACCTTCCTCCCAACGTCCCTATTGCTGGCTGGTCTTCTGTCAAAGAAATACTCTGGCTGTAAGCTGCACTGTAGAAGAGTTTGTTAAGAACTATTGCTCTTACCATTGTAAGATATTAGTGTAAATATGATGTTATGTACACATAGTATTTATTTTTGTTCCTGTAATTTGGTGCTCTTAACATGTCATGTGGATAGCTTTTGTGATGTGGATTAGCTTTTGTGAATGCTGCTTACCTCTATTTAAGTTACTATCATCCTTACATGCTCTAAATGACAGTTTCTTTCCCAGTAGTAAGCCAGGAAGCCACAAACTTTTTTCCCTCTTTCATTCAAAGTTCTCTCTTCAGCTCTCTAGGCGACTGCCCATTCTTAACACATGCTTAAAATGATGGTGGCTTCAAATGGTGACCTGTAAGAGCCAGCTCATTTGCTGGTAGTTTCTGCAGTGAACTAGCCACCATTCTTTATGCTCCCATGCCAATCATATCAGCCTCCAGATAACATGCCCTCTCGTCAAAACGTGTATGAGTAAGAACATTTTGATCACATAAGAAATAATTCATCATTATACAGTAATGTCTATAAAACCCTACCAATGCAGTTTTTAATCAGTAAAAACCTAATTAACTTTTTTAGATATAAATCTTTTTAAAAAAAAACCCTTACATTGCACTATTAAGGCAAAATGCACAGAAACATTTTACACAACACAATTTATAATTATATACAATTATTAGAATTGCTATGCTGTTAACTCCCAGTGTGCTTAAATCTCATTGCACAGCAATGATAATGGCACACCTAACTTAGGATTTGCCCACAGAAGATAGAAAAAGAAATTCCCCCCCCTCAAAAATGTGCTTGGAAAGTCTCTAATGCAAGGCAAAACCACTTTCTGATTTCCTGAGTAAGTCTCTAAGGCCTTACAGAAAATGAGTATAATAATGTTCTTGTAAATAAGAATTTTTTAATTTTTTTTTTCTTTTTTGCTTTTTGGCAACATAAATCAAGGCCTTATAACTATCTCAGGGCTTTAACCCTCTAAATGATTCCTGAATTGCACTTAGTTATGGCCTTGTTTTCCTTATGTCAAGGCTTCACATGGGCTCTGTACTGTTATAACCAATCTTAAGAAAGAGTAAGAACATGCCCTGTGCCACAAACAAGCCCCCATTTCCCTCACTGCTCTGACACAACTACTAACAGTATCAGAGCTATGGGCATTTCCTTAATTTCCAAAGCATATGAAATAAGAGGTGGGAAAAGACATATGATCTCCACAACACCTAACACAACACAACAAAATCAACACCTTATTTGCTACTATAAAAACTGAAAATTGGACAGTAACTCTTCACCTTTCAGGTTTCGCTTCTAGGCTCTGAGGTCCTCAAAACCACCTGTATTTAGTGCTTACACGGCAAACAAGTGGGGAATTAAAATTTTTTTTAAAAAGGAAATTTTTTGGTGGCCTTATGAAATACTTCAAGAAAGAAGGTCGAGAGAGAAAGAAAGAATAGCTTGGGGAAATGGATAAGTCATAAAAGGATAGGCTGAGGGTTTGCTTTGACTGCTGTTTGGGATTAATCCTGAGCATTACCCAGTTTAAACCACGTTGCCTTTTGCGCTTAGAGCCTCATCGGAGTCATGCACATGGTGCTGCTTGGTCACAGAATCACAGAATAATTTAGTTTGAAGGGATCCTGGAGGTCATTTGGTCCAACCTCGGTTCAGAGCAGGGCCATTTGAGATCAGGTTGATCAGGGCCTTGTCCTGCTGAGTTCTGAGTATCTCCAAGGATGGAGAGTCAATAGACCCCCTTGGACAACCTGCTCCAGTGTTTGACTACCCTAGTTATGAATTTTTTTTTCACAATATCTGTTCTATCTGTCCTACAATCTGTCTATCCTACTATCCGATCCATGACCAGGACCATTTTAGGAAGTAATTTTGTCTCTTCTTCAGAATCTGCTGCTCTTGTCTCTTCTTCCAGTCTTGGACTCTGATGTTAGGGGAGCACAAAGGGCAGGAAATCCCAAGTCAGGACACCATAGAGTTTGGGAAGCCTTCTGGTTTTTACAGCCAGAGAGGATTTTGTGCAGTGCTTTGGACATGGTCATAGAATAGAATCATAGAATCATAGAATCGTTTAGGTTGGAAAAGACCTTTAAGATCATCAAGTCCGACGGTTAACYGAGCACTGCCAAGACCACCACTAAACCATGTCCCTAAGCACCACATCTACATGTCTTTTAAATACCTCCAGGGATGGTGACTCAACCACTTCCCTGGTGGGCAGCCTGTTCCAATGCTTGACAACCCTTTCGGTGAAGAAATTTTTCCTAATACCCAATCTAAACCTCCCCTGGCACAACTTGAGGCCRTTTCCTCTTGTCCTATCGCTTGTTACTTGGGAGAAGAGACTGACACCCACCTTGCTACAACCTCCTTTCAGGTAGTTGTAGAGAGTGATAAGCTCTCGCCTGAGTGTCCTTTTCTCCAGGCTAAACAACCACAGTTCCCTCAGCCACTCCGCATAAGACTTGTGCTCTAGACCCTTCACCAGCTTCATTGCCCTTCTTTGGACACGCTCCAGCACCTCAATGTCTTTCTTGTAGTGAGGGGCCCAAAACTGAACACAGTGTTCGAGGTGCAGCCTCACTAGTGCCGAGTACAGGGGGACAATCACTTCTATAGTCCTGCTGGCCATACTATTTCTGATGCAAGCCAGGATGCTATTGGCCTTCTTGGCCACCTGGGCACACTGCTGGCTCATGTTCAGCCGGCTGTCGACCAACACCCCCAGGTCCTTTTCCGCCAGGCAGCTTTCCAGCCACTCTTCCCCAGGCTTGTAGCGTTACATGGGGTTGTGGTGACCCAAGTGCAGGACCTGGCACTTAGCCTTGTTGAACCTCATACAACTGGCCTCGGCCCATCGATCCAGCCTGTCCAGATCCCTCTGTAGAGTCTTCCTACCCTGGAGCAGATCAACACTCCCGCCCAACTTGGTGTCGTCTGCAAACTCAGTGCACTCGATCCCCTCATCCAGATCATTGATAAAGATATTAAACAGARCTGGCCCCAATACTGAGCCCTGGGGAACACTGCTTGTGACCGGCTTCCAACTGGATTTAACTCCATTCACCACAACTCTTTTGGCCCGGCCATCCAGCCAGTTTTTTACCCAGCGAACAGTATGCCCGTCCAAGCCATAAGCAGCCAGTTTCTCCAGGAATGCTGTGGGAAATGGTGTCAAAGGCTTTACTAAAGTCTATGTAGACAACATCCACAGCCTTTCCCTCATCCACTAAGTGGGTCACCTTGTCATAGAAGGAGATCAGGTTAGTCAAGCAGGGCCTGCCTTTCATAAACCCATGCTGACTGGGCYTGATCACCTGGTTGTCCTGTACGTGCCGTGTGATGGCACTCAAGATGATCTGCTCCATAACCTTCCCTGGCACCGAGGTCAGACTGACAGGCCTGTAGTTCCCCAGATCCTCCTTCTGGCCCTTCTTGTAGATGGGTGTCACATTTACTAACCTCCAGTCAACTGGGACCTTCCCGGTTAGCCAGGACTGCTGATGAATGATTGAAAGTGGCTTGATGAGCACTTCCGCCAGTTCCCTCAGTACCCTTGGGTGGATCCCATCCGGCCCCAGAGACCTGTGTGTGTCTACGTAGTGTAGCAGGTCGCTAACCATTTCCCCTTGGGTTATGGGGGCTTCATTCTGCTCCCCATCCCTGTCTTCCGGCTCAGGGGGCTGAGTATCCGGAGATCAACTGGTCTTACTATTAAAGACTGAGGCAAAGAAGGCATTAAGTACCTCAGCCTTTTCCTCATCCTTTGTCACTATATTTCCCCCCACATCCAATAAAGGATGGAGATTCTCCTTAGCCCTCCTTTTGTTGCTAATGTATTTATAGAAACATTTAGTTTCTAGAAATGAGAACTCTATAATAGAGTCTTAGCATAGCTCCCACTGAGGAACTGAGCTGAGGAGTATCTTTTGCTATAGTTAGTCAGGAGGGTCAAGGTTTGCATGTGTACTTCAGTGGAACCCAAAGTTGATATGTTTTACTTTTGTTTTCCCTTAGGCTGTGATTTGCAATCAGGTGCTAAGAACACTGCTGTTTCTCTAATCCCCGCTTTGCTCCCAGAAGGGCAGGCAAATTCCCTCACAAACACTGGGAAAGGATTACTGGTGCCTCAACTTATTGCAGTACATAAAGTCATGGACCGAAGCCCTGGAACTGGCCAATGCACATGCAGGTACGCAGTGCCAAGGCGGACACAGTAAAGGTATTGTTCCATGCACGCTTTTCCCGGCAGCAGCCTGTTTTAAGGCGTTCCCAGGACCTGCCTCAACTACCACCTGTTCCTGACACCCTTTCAGCTGTGCCAACACAGCTGTTTATGTGTATGTTTGGGAACTGAATCCTGAGACTAATTCAGGTTAAACTGCCTAACAATGCTTTTTTTGCAGAATTTTTCTTTGATACCTGTTTAATTCCCTGGGTTTGATTCACAGTGTGGCCTTACAGACAGTTGTGTTGATAAAAGTCATATGGCTGTCAAGAGAACAGGGCAGGCAGGAAGGAAGGAAAAATTGTTGGAAGTACCTTAAGTCAATATTGCTGCCAAAGGCAATGTATCTTCAAACTTACAGCTTTGTGGTGTTGCTGCTGACAGCTGAGCTAAGCTATTGCTGTTGCCCAGAGTCCAGTGTCCATCTTATAGTAAGCTTCAGCAATGCTGACACATCCATAGGTATACTGATATCAGTTTGCTCATCAGCAGTGATAAGCTAAAGGTTAAATTAAAAGAATGTAGTTGCCAATTCTGCACTATGGATACCTTCTAACTTGAGGGCTAATAATCTTGCAACATCTTCTCATGGTCAATTCTCATGGTCTCCACAGTTCAGTAGAAAATAGTGTCCAGAGTGGCATTGAATGAGGTGCAGTTTTACCATACACTTAATCCAGAGTACCAATGGGCAGCCAGTGGAAAGAGCTGATTCTACTCTTCCCCCAAACCTGTGTACATCAAGTGCTGGCACCTCTTCTCTTGCACCAGATCAAATGGTCATGCAATGCAAGAAGAGTCAGTTCCCTCTGAGAATCTGATGGATAACTAATACTTTTTTTGGTGGGAACGCTGGCCTAAATTGAAGGGATTAGGAAAAGCAGAGGTAATGAGCTAATTCTTCAGTGAGGATGTAGCTACAGAAACACTTAGAAAGGGATCCCTCATAACCTTGTGAAGTTTTTAAAAAGGAATTCCTTGCTCTTTGCAAACCCAGTACTGCTGAATTTGCAAAGCAACACTCTTTGGAGTTGTGGAATAGAATCTGAATTAACAGTGTATTTAAAACTGAAGTTCTCATTTAAATTTTTATGTTAATTTTAGTCTGCCACTGATGTCACACAAGTGTACAGCAGGAATCATTCTACTGAAATCACAGACACTGCTGTGTCCCTTGTGAAGTAATTTCTACCTGTGTAAAATACATATGAAATGTTACTGTATCAAGTCAGCATTTTATACCCACTTGGCACTCATATTGCAGTGATGTAAATTACTGCAATATGAGGCATCAGTGAATAAAATTACACTAGAATAAAAGTCTTGTGTCAGAATCTGATCCTATGTAAGTGTTTTGTACTGTTGTTTTAATGGAACATTGCAAAATTGAAAAATCATTAGTAGTCCTGCCAATGCTTTAGCATTTAAAAGGYCCTATTTTCCATTTCCCCATCGTCCCTTTATGCTACTCCATTAGTTTAAAAAGGCCATAAAGAGAGCACATTTAGCCACTTGGGAATATTTTCATTTCTGCGTTCCTCTTGCCTTTGGCATAGTAGATATGTTAGGTTGTGGCTGAGGAGAAAGGGTCATGGCTGGCCTGCCTCCCTGTTCCAGCTATTCTTGGTTGCTGGAACAGCTCCTAGGGGCCCCAGGCTGCCAATTGTACTAAAATTGCTGGTAGCCTTAAGACTATTCAAGGAGTAATTAGCTACCAAATGTGGGTAATTGTGACAGAGTCTAGCTAATACCCCTTGTGTCTGAACAGACTAATTAAAGGCTGCACACATGAGAAGAAGAGAAAAAAGCCTCTTCTTTTAAGGAAAATAATTATTAAAAGAGAAAATTTGATCTAGTATTAAAAAAAAGGTTCTGTTCCTTCTAGTAGGATCCTAGCAGTTTTTGATAATTAAACTTGGAAAACGAAGCACAACTAGAGTTTTTAAATTAAATACTTTCACTGAGGGACCCTTCATACTCTGCTTTTGATTTCATAAAAGCCATTTTATATTTTTTACCAAAAGGTTGTTCAGTGCAAGAACATTTAAAAATTATTCTTGCCTATGAAAAATCAGGAGTTCTATTTCTGCTATCAGAGACATTTCTGATTTAAAGAAGCCCAGTTGGAGATATATCATCATGGGTACATAAGTTCTGTTTCTCCCTCTGTACAAAATGAGATGGGGAGGGGGAATAATCTTCTGCTGGTCTGACAAGACTACAGTCCTCCATGCATCAATATAGCTGTGTTTGTCGTAATTTGTACCTGTGCTCCTCCCTGCTGCTGCTCCTACAATCAGCTGTGAGTAGTTCCATTCCATCCCATCCCATTTATGTAATGTGTGTCTTCAGTGGTACTTAGATATTTGCTAATACAATCACAAAATCTCACATCTCAGCGAAATTTTCTATGCCTCTAGCTGTGCTGCAGGAAATAGCAGATTTCTTAACTGCAGGAGTCCCATATATAGCTGATTATATCTACTTCTTTCTCTAGTCTGAAGTAGATCACAGTTAGAAGAGAACAACCAGAATGAGGCCCTCGCAAGAGCAGCAGATTCAGAAGAAAACAGCTCCCTTTACTTCCTCCTGCCCAGCTAAAACAGATTATTTTAGAAAACACTTCCTTGTGTTCTAAGRTGCTGCAGTATCACTAATACCCTCTCAGCTGTTCTTAGGGTGCCATAGCGCTTCCAAGCCACCAGCCAGCCACGTGGCCACCCTCAGCAGTCTCTGTTTCTTTCTCAGACTTAGACCTGTAAAACATCTCTCAGATATGGCAAACAACTTGAAGTGTCCTGCCTTGTGCTTTAGCCATAGCCGCTAAATTTGGGGTGTTCTCTGTCCATCTTTCTCCTCCTATCCTGATGGATTGTCTGTAAGCCTAAATTTAAGATGTAGTACTCTGAAATACACAAATTATCTCATTAAATACAGCAGAACTGCATCAGGCTTGGTAGCTGTTTATGGCTGTAATCAGTGACCAAATGTAGAGTCCCAAGCTGTCCATTAATGCTAATTTTGCTAACAAGATAGGTAGAAAAGCTGTACTTATTTCGAAAGAAAGCCAGTTCCTCTTCTAACTGCAAAGGGGAGCAAGCCATGCTGTCTTGGTCTGTCCAGAGAGCAGAGAACTGTGGACTGACCCATGTATGCAAACAGTCTGCAAAGTTCAAATCTGATTGATTGAATTCCAGACATTTTACAGCCAGGAATACAGGTGTTACCTCATTATGGCAGCTGCAATTCCTTTTTTACAGACTGCTTCAAAGAGCAGCTGATATAGCCTAGTCTCCCTGCTTAAATATCTTCTTACTCTATGTTGTGAAAGTGGATTAGAAATAACATATTGCAACTGATCTTCATTCTCCAAAACAAAAGGAAACAAAGCTCTGTTATTGAATGCAGTCTTTAACTAGAACATGCAGTTTATGATTGTCTTTTCAATACAAATCTGGTGATCAGCAGAGTTTGTGGCTAATACTGGCTCTTTTCTTCTGTATCCTCTCTGTTGATTTGCACTTGGGAATTCATGTAAGTGAGATGTTCTGCGTTGATGTGAGAGCTCCCGTGGAAATGTGAGGACATGGTAGCTGATTCTCCTGCTCTTTGAACTGAGAATTTGGGTGACCTGACTGGCAACTCATAAAAAGACTCTTAGGTAAAGAGCAGCAGTGATACTGGTTTAGCAGGACAGTCCAATATGAAATAGTCTTCAGGTTGCTTTAACTGGTTTTAAGGCTGAGGATGAAAGTTCTGTGCATGATGTATGTGGAAAGATGTCAGAAGGCTCATGACACAGGATTTCAAGAAGTCTCCTTGTTTACGGTCTCTATAACAGCAATACCTATTTTGTGCTCCTTTGTATTAACAATTGGAAGCATCTTAAAAATGCAATCATTGCAGCCCAAAAGAGTGGAAAGAAGTAGAAATTGCTCTGTAGCCTCATCACTCTTTTGTACAATTCAGGAATGAAGAACCCAAAAATAGGAATGGTGAAATGTCTGTACCTTTTCAAAAAGCCTGACAGATGGTGCTATGGCATGCACCTCTGCTACTTGACCTGGAGGTATTCTGGCTGAGACAGTGAAAATACAGTCATATAAGCTACATTTTAGAAATACCTGTAATTGTTCATCATTATTCACATAACTTTGCATAGATGGAAGTAGGGGCTTCTGTGTGAGTACTAACTTGCAGTAGAAACTGCAGGCTTGGTAAAGTAAATTAATGTGTGACACATGCAGCTTCCATCTGGATGCATGAAAAAAGACTAGACTCCTAAAGTTTTATAAGACAAATCTGTGGTTTGGGTTGGTTTTTTGTTTTGTTTTGTTTTTAATTGACAGTAATTAGCAGCTCACATGTAAGAAAGCTAAATCTCCCCCCCCCCCGCATTCAGAAGCAGAGCTGTGTTTCCCATGCCTACAACTGGTCATCATGTCATTAAGATGTGTTCTTTCTTTGTTTCTTCTTACATTAAAGGATTAGTGTTATGTTTCCTATCTTGCCCAATGAGCCTGACATTCCCTTCTCTCTTCAAGTGGCACAATTTCAAGTACCACAAGTGCCTGACCATTTACTTTACTYCAGCCCTCATCCAAGAGCAAAATGTTAGCCTGATGACCAGAGCACACCTCAGAGAGATATGTGTTTAACTGCATTTGGCCAAGGAAAGAATTAGGCCAAATTTCCCACCTCTGACMAAGGACTAATACCATTTTGTATATCGGAGTGTTATCAGCATGGTGTTCTCCCCTGCTAGATCACGTTAGCAGAGGACAATGATCTGTCCTGACTTCCTTCTGGAAATTCTGCATGGTGACACACAAGTAGATAGGACAGAGCACCTGCAGCCCTGCACTGAGATTTGACCCACTGTAGGCAAGTGCTTCCTAAGACAGTGGCTTCAAGCACCTTCCTGATCAGCTCGCTAGTTGCTTTGGATTTCATTTTGAGGCATGCAGGCATCCACTGTGTCAGGAGCTTAAGCATGAAAATGAATCTCTGGATTCCAGACTCACTCATAGCTCATTAATATCTAACCTAAATGCTACCAAGACCTCTGTACAAATTGTCACTGAGTTTGAGTGTTCTCTGAGCTGGCCAGATGTAAGGTAGCTTTGTTCAGGGAACTGAATGGCTATGTGATGGCATGGTGTTGTTTTACAGCATAGTGCCCTGGCAAGGGAAGAGCAGAAACTTACAGCCAGAGATGTAGGAGAGGATAGGACAGCTCCTTTCCACAACTGTGCAAACTTAGATTGCCTTAAGCTGCTTGTGAAACCACAGTTACAGTCTTTAGGTATTTCTAAGGAGAAGCATTTTTCTATTTTCAGATTAAATAACATTGCCACTCCAGTTATCTAAGTAGTGCTGGTACAGAATACTGCTATATTTAGAAATCACTGAACTCCTTAATGCAAGAACAATATATTATGAAAAAGATCACAGTACACTTCTCTGTTCTATTAGTACTATGAGTTTTGTAATTTATGCTAGACCACTATATTCCTCTTTAATTACCACACACATGAATGTACATCTTCCCTATGTAATTGTGGCATCCATTTCCAGCAATCTTTGTCTCAAGTGTACGTATAAAGACTATTTCCATGATTTTCAGAGTCACCATTAGCTCTGAGCTTATCCAGAGGCTCTGAATCATGGATAAGGAAAATGCATACTGGTACATGAAATTAGTATGCATATTGGTACATACCAATCCATATTGGTACATGAAATTAATACCCTGCATTGTTCTCCCCACTCCTTTTGAAGGAATCCATTCCCTCATTAGGGTTGGATTGGATGTCTAATGAGGGTGGATACGTGACACGCAATCTGCACATTAGCAAGCAGTGCGAGACTCACATTTCCGAGTGAAAAGTACACTGTGTAACATGCTTTCATGTCTCACATCTCATTTTCATAAGTTTAAATAAAGAACCAATTCATAAAAAGACACCTCATTATAAAGCAGTGAGGATCAAAGTCAGGCACGGATAGCTGGGACATAGTACAAGGAGTCTTAAAGCACTGAAGACTAGGAAAATAGGGATGGGGTTACCTCTGGATCAGGACTTGCTTTGTTGAGTGTGCCTATGAACTTAATTGGTCAGCTCTGGATACACATTTGCTAGTGGGGAGAGAAGTCTGTTGTTACCAACTTCTGGCTTTGGAATTTGATTATACATAAATAAAAGCAGGTGTTCTTCAAGATAGAAGGTTTATCAATTTTTTCATCTGTTGTTCAGGAATAGCAAATTTTTATTTTTCCTTTCAAATTCCTTCTTCCTTCATATTTGCATGGATATTTGCTTTCAATGAGCAAAGGCTGTGTGTGGTGTGGTGTCAGAAATTAAACTCTGAACTGAGTAGAAATAGGTTACAGAACACATGGAAACATGTACCGATAGTCTTTATGCCGTTAAAAAGCTAATCTGAAACCGACACTGAAATGTCAGGAGATAAGAAATACCTATCAGCCTGAGTATATGCAAGCACTTTGGATATGCAGAAAATAATTTGGCACGAGGTGTAGACATATCAAATGTCGGGGTTGAGCAATGTGAGTACTGTAATCTTGTTACTTCTTCCGAATGGCACACACAAATGCCCAAAAAGAAGTCAAAGCCAATTTTCTAAATTTTAAGAATATGCTACTAAAATTTTTGTGTGTCAGAGAAAGTACATGATGTTAATTAAGTGAGGGGAATTCATATTGAATGTCATATGTCACCCACACTTGCAGTGTTCCAAGCTGTGCTTAGCCTGTGCTGCGACATAATATACGCACAGAACAGGTGGGAATCCACAGGCCTCAACACAGACAAACCAGGCAGTCTTGGCAACATTTTTTCTGATATTTGTCATTTGGCTGTAATAGGACAGATTTGCTATTACACTTTCAGGTGTACAGTAACAGGAACAGATTGGTTACTAATTTGAATGATTTTAGTAGTGCATCCAACGCAAATAAAGCAATTTACCAAACAATCTGTGAGTGAAAAGATTCAGAGCTTTGCATCAGCTTTGTCATTTGTGGATCTAGCAACTAATTGCCTGACAGAGCTTTAATTAAAAGCAACATTATAGGTATAGATATTTACTTTGTATTTCCTAACTAGAGTAGATTGAAAAGTTTGACATAGTGGTAGAATAATGAGATTATCCTGCAATTCTTTGGTTTTAGAACTTTAGACAAATACTCTGTTTGTAGGAATAAACAGTTTCGTATTCAGTGGTTCATCTAGAATAATAAATTACTTAGATTTTCTGTCTGAAGGAGGACCACTCCCAAACTGAGCATGTGTCTTTAAGTAGCTTGAATTGTAACATGTAATTTAGAAGCACTTTAAAAATCTAATTTGTGTGAGCCAGTCCACCATTATATATCCAGTATCATATGTGTGTCTGAGGCTTGATAGACCAGTAAGGTAGATGATTCACTTGATTTGTTTATGTAGGTGGTTAGATAAGTGGTACTAGTAATTCCATAGGCTCTGTCTGCATTGCCCTCTGTAATATTAGGATGCTGCCCCACCCAGTTTACTGTCCCAGCTTGGAGCTGGCAGCTCCTGGTGCCACCCTGGAAGGAAGTCTGTGACCTAATCTCTGTATGGTGGAAGATTCCCAATGCAGCAGCTTAGCAAAGGCTTTCTAAATCAGCACTGGTATGAGAAGATTGCTGTTTGGTTGGTCTGGCGTGATTAAAAGCGGACCAACACCTAGTTCCAGAACAAGGTCAGGAAATTAAAGGAGGTCAGAACAAGCCAAGAATAGCAAGTCATGCTCAGGGGCTTTGCAGGGGGAAGCATTCTTGGCTGAGGTATGATGTTTTCCAGGAGGATTTTAGCAGGGAGGCGCACACCTGTGACATGACACTGTATGTAGTGGGGAGAACAGGGAGGGGATCTCATTGCCTAGTGAGAGGTACAGGAGAACCTGATTTGTCACAGTTTTGCTTTTAGGCAATGATATATATCAGGCAGTCTCTAGAGTTGCCAGCCCCGTTCCTAGCCTCTGACTCAGTCATTCAATATTCTTGTAGCCTGACTTCATTCCTGCAAGATCACTGTTTTTGTAATTGTCAGGGAGGTAGGGTGGGAAGTGGGGAGGGAGAGAGAGGAGCCTGCAGTCTGCAGTGCCAACTGCAGGACTTCTATGCCAGATGGTATTCCCCCATCTGAGGTCAGGACAGCATATGGCATTCAGGAGCCCTGGCATACCAGAGACACGTTGCATGCATTTCGTGTCCAGTGATGGGCACCATGATTATTGTAATTGTAAGGGGTGTCATTCCATCCTACTCCATGGCCTCTGTGATCATCGCAGGCAATTAATTCATGGATATCAGCTCCTGACTTAGAATGGTGTTAAAGTGCATGCATAACTTTAAATGTGGCTGCTAAGTTAGTTTGTTTTGAAACAAAGCCCCATATCAGGCTTTGTTTGCTTTTCTAAAAAATAACAGGAATTTACAGAATATGGTAGAAAGCAGCAAAATATTGGTGACATCCAGAGTGATTTTTCTGCAGGTGKTGTTTTATCCACAGAGTTGCTGTTATACATGGTTAAGAAATGAATTAGGATGTGGAAGAGGTTGTTGGCTGAGACATGTCTATAGTCTCCTTTCATGTTTTGTTCCAGCAGAGGACTGAAAGCAATAGGCAGTAGCACTGAACCTGACCCAGCCTTCCTTCCCCGCTCACATGCTTTTTTTAACTGTATCTCATTCATCCTGGCTATAATAGGTACCCAGTAAGACTATCCCATGCAATTAAATAAAGAGTCAGAGGACATTCACTCACTACAGGCTCTGCATATGACCTTCACAGTACAAAGAAAAGAAATTCAGGTGTGCAGAGTAACCTCAACTATAGTTAGGTTTGGTGCCATTCTAAATTGTTTGGGACAGAATAGGGGGATGGCAGTCAGATAAAATGATAAAAACACGCGATCCACATTTAGATCCCATAACTGGCTGTATTTGCAGAGGGGGAGTGAGGGGGCCGTGTCAGTCACTGTCACTGCCCACAGATTTAGAACAGCAGGTATGGGGAGATTTATGCAACAGCTCTTCTTTCTCCTAGGCTCATACATGTATACTTTCATCCCCCAACTTCACTTAGTTCTCCCCACAGCAACCCTATTGGACTTTCTTTGAGGTGAATTTACTGAGTTTTCCTGCTACAACTGATGCCTACTACTTCTTTTAGCTACACAACAGCAGAACACAGGGTATGGAATCACATATATATTTTATCACT
Organism: Phoebastria nigripes; assembly: GCA_035582835.1. Lineage (NCBI taxonomy): Eukaryota > Metazoa > Chordata > Aves > Procellariiformes > Diomedeidae > Phoebastria > Phoebastria nigripes. Next base: position 316,077 of record JAYKAV010003143.1, on the reverse strand, counting down.
GCTGTATACACTGAAACGGTAACTGGTCTAAAAAAGTGCATTCAGTAGATTCTACTATAGTTAAATATAATACACTCGAAGTACTCAGAAGTAATTGCAACAGCCAGCTGTAATAAAAAAGGAAATAAAATTTTTATATTCATGGATGATTGTACTCTTACTTAATGCAGGATTTGTTTTACACTTACTATGCAGAGTGATTCAAACTTTCATACAGTTCCTATTCCAGAAAAAGGTAAGATAGCATAAGCAAATACTTTCCTAATTTATTCTTAAAGTATATGAGCATTTTAAAGTAGCATACATTTTAAAAAATAAGCAGAACTTTAAATAACTATGATCTGCTTCTGTTTGCAAACTGAGCTATCAAAAAACCCCTAGCTTCCTTTCAGTACAATTTTTAGTGCTTTTACCCTAAAACTTTAATGCCAAATAATCACATTTGGAACTGACCTATATGTTCTCCTACAAACTCATTTTCTTATCACTCTGTTTGTTTCATTTCCACAGCCTAGTTTTCCTAAACTTTTTCTTAATTGTGTTGAAAAATAAGGATTGATTGAAAAGGAGAGGCTAAAATCCCTTCTTGTACCTTGCATTTTAGGCTCAAGCCTTTTCTACAGAAAAGTTCTTCTCTTCCTGCCCAGAAGGGAAAGTTCTTCCCAGTTGCTCACCTAATTGTGCATCTTGTCTACAATCAAAAAATATTCACTGGCTCCGTAAGTCCATCCAGTGGCTGCATATGGGAATTGCATATTTTAGAAGGTAAATTCCAATTTCGTGCAATTTAGTTTATTGAGTAGCGTAGTTAATATTATTACTGGAAATAAACATGAACCAAAATATACAATTGGAATACTCCCAGCCTTTGGTGATAAGTAGGTCTGTATCTGTAAAGTACCCTTTGAATAATACTGAGAATTGATTTGTTATTGCAGCAACAGGATGATAATTTATTAGTATTTAAATTAATTACCTACTAGAATGAGGAACAGAAACCTGCTGAGTGAAAAGCTTTAGCTTATTTTCATTCTGAAACTGAGACAACTGAGGTAATTGTGAATACAAGCTCTTGTGAGAGTTGTCGTCTTAGATCTCAGCATGCTTGTGTTTCTACTAAAGCGAACCTGTACGAAATTACATCTTCTGATCATTAAATATGTTCTTTGTTAAATGCCATAAGATACTACAAAAAGTAATTAAAAAACTGAACAGTGTGTTCCAGAAGTCACATTAAGAATTTCTATACAGACTATTTCCAGAAAATCCTACTTAAGTTCAGTATTGAATCTTGATGGGTCATCAGACTAAAACAGGCTAGCTGATTGTTTGAGAATCTACAATTGGATGTAGCATTTCCACTTGGTGATGACAGCAATTTGAGCCTCAGTGCCTTGAGCCCTAATTCTAACATCACTTCCATTATTGCTACCAGCGCTGGAGTTGTAACTGTGGAGGATATCAACGTGATACTTCTACAAGTTAGAAAAGGTCCATTTGCTAAAAGCCTTTTAATTCTCTGTTCTTGACAAATACAGGCTTCTGAAATCTTCACCATCATTACTGGCTTTTTTCTTCCCATGAAAGTAAATGTATCTTTAATTTTGCCTTCTAGAGTGAATACATTATGATACAGTGTACAATTACATGATAGCCTATTATTTGCCTAGGGGTGCCCTGCTTCAGTTAGTGCATAGGTTGGGAAGGCATAAAGAGAGAATGACATTTATAACACCAGCCTAAACCTAGCTTTTCTTAAATTTTAAGTGCTTTATTTTTCAATCTACATGAATAAATTTTACCCTAGAAAGTTTCAGAAGTGTGTCTAAGATACTATCATGGTAGGTACTTTGTGCACATCGAAATAACCATATAGTAACTATTGCATGCTGTGCTACAACAGTTACCTTTATATTCCTTTTGAGGTTTTTATACATTTCAGATCTCTCTTTATTTTCAGTTTAGAATTGCCACTACTGAGGTTTCTGTGCTTGTAAACTCTTGCAGTTTCTCTCCAACAAGATATCTGGTTTTAGTAATAACACCTAAAGTTAGAATATTGCATTTCTTTCTTGCTGCAATGATTACTAAGAAAATGAGAATGTCAATGTTTTGTGGATATAATGCAACTCAAACCTCCTGTTCTGCTACAGAGACTCTGCTTTCAGGTTTGGTTTCTTTTGTTTGTTTGTTAGTTTTTTAACTAGGGCCACAATAAATTTATAACTAGTTCCAGTTGCAGCACCTTATTTGGTGACCTAAGTACTCTCCAGACCTGAAAAAAAATAGTCCTATATTTGGGCTCCATGGGACTTTAATTTAAAGTAAGATGGCTGCAAAGGAACACAATGAAAATATACTGTTAGGAACATTATGAACTAAAAAAACCACAAGCAGAAAGCATTCAACTCACCTCTGGACCCCACTCTAGCAGCTTTTTGCATGGTTCCCGCTTCATAGACTTGTCTGATATCTTATGGATTCACTTTGCTCTATAAGGGTAAACTGCTGAGTGATATAGAACCGCTGAATCAGCTCCTAACTCTCCTTTCCCTGTAAGCTGTGGCTCTCAGCATATTTTGAGTTGGGGCATAACATAGGTTTCCTTAGAGCTGGGTGTTTATTTTAATACTACGTGCTTGATCAGCCCTCAAAAGGCTGTGGATTATAACATTGCCTTGGTCCTATCATTCCTTCTGAGCACAACCAAAGGACCAGTTGGTTATTTTCTTTTATCTGTATTTGCCAATGTTAGGATTTTATTATTCATGTGTCAGTTATGACTGCATCATTTAGCAGAACCAAAAAGACTCAGCTTCTTGGTACTTTACAATAGCTACAAGTCTTTCCAGAGGTGTCCAGTACATTGTTTTGGTTTTGTTTGTTCCATTAAATATATAGGAAACTATTTTCCCCTGATGATTTGTTATTCTTCATGAGCTAGAAGACAAGGAATAAACAGGATGTGTTTCTGATTTGTTCTGAGCTCCTTACTGGAGATGGGAAAAGAACTCAAAATGTGGTGGGCCTTTTCACTAGGCTGTAGTAGAGCCTACTTTTTAACCTTGCCAGCTTCCACACTTACTGTCTGAGCTATATTAATACTGCAGTATTCTTCCGTTAATGCAGGACTCTGTATTTTATCACGACCTGTGCTGTAACTGATCAATAAACCCCTGCAATGGGGAGGTTACAAATAAAACTGTGGAATTTACACATTTAGAAAATTATTTTCAAACCAGCCATAGTTTTTTAGCTAAACAAAGCAAGATTAATAAACACCTGTATACCAAACACTTCCCACGAGTGTTCTCAATATTTACAAAGCCCATAGATTCTGCTTAGAGCTTAACAGGTTTTGCAGTACACCCTTAATCCTGTACTCAGCTGATGAGTTGTTACAGAGACCTCAGTACAGAAAAATCTGTCATGTTCCAGTTTCTCTGTCAAAAGGTCTCTGGCAGTTCCAGAAGTCATGAGATCCATTGCCTACCTCAACTCTGCCCTTTCACAACAAATGCAAACAAGGAGAAACAGTTTTCTGGTGTTGCAGGCAGCCTATTTTTCTAGAGTGAACCCAACTGAATGAATATTGCCATTTTTTGGCACATTTCTCATTAATAGTGYTCTTGCTGAATGGAAAGACTTTACCATTCAATGTGTATTTACTTCAAAGTGGAAAAATGCAGAAGGAAGGAAGAAACAAAATTAGAAGCTTTTCAGACAAAATAATGGTCACAGAATTGAATTTTTGAGTGTACAGCTCAACACAAACATTACAGGCATATGTTAGTCTGTCATAATTATGAATGTCCATTTGTTCTTGCCTTATGAATAAAAATAAATGTAAAAATATGCCATCTATATTTCTCAGGCCAGATTTTCTTTCATCTTTTTCTAAACCAAGCACTCCTAATCTTTTAAATCTTCTCCTGTGCACAACAGAGCACAATTTAGTAAGGATTGTCAAATGTCATTGCAAAAACTGGTTAATTTAGTGCCTTTATGTCATTTAATAGTGTCTTTCAAATTCTATAATCATTCTAAAAATGTCTAGTCAGGGTTTATGATGTTATGTTCTATATTTCTTACACTTACATCCAGAGATCTGTTTCAATTATATTTTCACAGAGGTTTATCCAGTTAGTGTTTGGTTATGAGGTTACAAGTTGGTTTTGAAAAATTTGTTTCATGAATATTTACAGTCCATCTGTTTATGAACGAAGCACAGACTGAAGAGACAGCATATCATAGATGAGTCATAAACTGGTTCTTAATTATTTCAGTTTGGAGGCAGTACCGAGTGGTGTGCTTGCTCCTGTTGGCCTGCATACAGTCCTGCAGCTGGTGGTGTAGGCTCCTGGTCTCCCCTTGAATTAATCTCTTGACAAAGCTGGAGGACTTTTGGGCACCCAGTCCTAAGAGCTGTTCACTCACCCATAAACCTGCATCTAGAAACTGCTAACTGACAAATGTTTAGTGAACGATTAAACAACAAATAATCTTCATGTTCTGGTAATTTCTCTGACAGTTTCTTAATTTTACTGTAGTAAAAAAATCAGTATACAAAAGGGTGCCAGTCCCATCACCCTTCTCATTTTAGAAGTGTATAGTTAAGGATCGCAAATTTTTTTACATGTTTACATTACTGGTTTTTTTTCCATCCCTGCTCTGAGGAAGGTACTACAATACGCTGATTTTACATTGAAGGAAGTGTGGCAGAGAGAGCAATGACTTGCTTCAGGGCACGCATCAAGATTGACGTAGGCTCAGTCATTCCAACTCCCACTTACAGTGAACGCTACTTCATTCTTCACAGCACAGAAACCACAACTTACAAAAAAGAAAGAAGATTAGCCCCGGTAGTTCCTTTGTTGGGACAGTATTTACAGAACCTGAATTTTGGAATTTTGGCATCCAGATGCCATCTACACCTTACCGCTTTAGTCTTCATTTTCTGTGGGTAACTTTGTGCCTTTCAAAGAGACACCTAGATACAACTAGAAGATCCAAAGCAATTAAGCTAGCTTTGAAGCAGGAGGGCTGACTGCAATTAAAAGGGAGTGGGATTATTTTAACTAAGCAGTGTTTTAATGTAATGAACAAACTAGAAAAATCTTATTCCTAACAAAGTACAAAATGATCCAGTGGCATTTGATTTATTCCTGCTGTAAGCCCTAGCTTACCTTCAAAGAGGTGATGGAAACTGTTCTGTCAAGCCCATTTAAGAACAACCTTTTATTCAACATGAATAATACTGTACTATTTTATGGATAAGATTAGAAAATTATTCTTGTATGTAAGTGAGGGAAGATTTTTACCACTGAGATATAATGCTGATGGAGCATGCTTATACAAACATGCATGCCAGAAACATCCCTGGCTAATCAGATCGCTCTGCTTAGCCAAAGAACCCAAGGTATGAATTTCACTGTAGTCACACAGTGCTGTGTCTTGCCTCATGTTCTGTGTGCTACCAAAAAGCTGTTAGGACCAATGCATTGACCTTTAGTAGTCTCATTACTTAAACTTGTGCTTGCTGGTAATGGCTTTCAAAAAAGGCAGAAACTACTCAGAATAATGAAAAAAAGAGTAGAAAGGACTTCCATGGAGTCACTGGGAGGAGAACAAGGCTACTGTAACCACTGTCATAACATTACTTAAGATCACCTGAGCGGGTAGCAGCTGTGCAGCATGTCTCATTAAATGATTCCTTCACCTGGCTTTGAGGAAAGGCTGAGTACGTGGCCCAAAAAGTTCTGCCTTGGGGCTCAGCAGAAATCTATTAACAAAGAAATATATTAGTAAAGAAAACCAGCACTGTTTGTGCAAAACCCAAATGTTCCTCTCATCTCTAAAGTGACTCTTAAGTTACTTTTATCTTGTCAGCCTTACTTTCCAATAGTTTTGGTTTTATGGGTAGTATTTAGCAGGCAGCTCCTATAGTTTTTGCTACATGATAAATGTTTTTGTCCAGGACAAACCTGATTGGAGTCTGGATCCTAACATCAGACAGCTCACTGTCGGCATATAAGGGATCCATATTGGCTGACATGCATACGTCCGGCAGGTCACCCATGTATAGAGTAAATGGAAGGAAACTGTAAACTACAGGGTTATAAATACATGAAGAGTCTGTCGAGCAAAGCTTGAGTGGTTTCTGATGTCAGCAGAACCCTGAGATGAATTTAGTGTCCCACTTGGTTTTGCTGTTTTTCTATTCTCTGTGAAGCAGGGCTCCTTTATAAATAGCAAGAGAAAGCCAATGGTATTTAATAGAGAAATCAAACTTAGACACTAAAATGATAACTGTAAACATTTACAAGATGTCTTATTCTATCATTGCCACAGATGGAAGCATACAATTGTGTTTCATGGATGTAGCTCAAACAGGAATTCTGAGCTTATTCAATATAATTTACTTCATTTCCTGGCTGTAATGCTGTTGTAATTGGGTATTACGTAGAACAATCTTGGGCTTTATAATGCTGTTGGTATACAAATTGAAGTATAAAAACAGGAAACATGCTAGTACAGTACAGATTTAAGCAGGCAAGTTAGGAAGATGCTGAATATAAATTATACACTAAAGAACAGCATGTTCTATTTTCACGGCAATGCAACAGAAAATTTTTAAGACTAAGAATCTTAAGATTTCCATACAATGACAATCAGTAGTAACAAAGGAGGAATAACCTCAGTCAATGACATTCAGAAAAAAAGAAACTGAACTAAATTGTTCCTGAAAAATAATCCATAGGCTGCAGTAATAAAAAATGGTATATTTTGCAAATTGCACTGCAGATTACTCCGAAACCTGTAGGCAGAATCAGAGTGACAGTGCCCAACTGTATTTGCTTCTGACCCAGAGGAGGAAGAGTTCTGGTCTGAATGAAAAAGACAAAATAACAGCATGCCCTGTGTATTAGCCAAAGCTATCAGGCTTAAACTCAGTCACAGCAAATAATAACCTTGTTTCTATAGAAATACCTATTTTTCACATTGTGCAGCATAGTAATCATAAGAAATCTTTTGTGATCATGTTGAAGGATGTTGCATATTTACTTCAGTTAGTCTGAAGGAGCTTTAAGCATGTAAACAGCATAATTTGTTTCAGAGGTTAAAGGTCTAGACCAAAAAGGCAGTATCTGCCTGGATCAAAAGCTAGTCAGAAGAACATCTGACATTTAAGTGTGGGTGGAATCTATAAARCAGTGAAGACCTCTAGGCAGAATTACCTTTGTAACATTGCTAAATGCAAGGTGTGTCTTATCTGAGAATATTTATTTTAAATAACCCAAAAATCTATCAGAATCCCATAACATGTTCTTATCTCAAATCTGAAAAATTAGATAAGGACAACTACCATTAGGAGGACGTGATTATTCTGCACCACCATCCTTCTCTATCCTTTGTAAAGCTCTGTAAAACTACAGAATATTTTGTAATACTGTTACTAAAATATGTTGCCCTGGCAAAAATGAGATGCACTATGGCTCAGCTGTGATTTCTAGGTGCGAATGGAAGTGTAGGACTGGCTATGTGGCTCTGTTGTGTTGGAACCTAAAAGACTCTAGCCAGCCTCTTGGACCTCAGGTGCATTTGCCTGACAAAAGTCCTGTCATGGGAGCAGGACTGAACCATTATGTTGGACACTGCTACTTAGTACTAAATTTGGCTTGAGGAAACATGCTAGACGGTGTTGGTTGATAGTGTATCAGATACCCACATCTTCTGCTGAACTTGGCTAGTTGATCAAACCTCATCTATGTTGCTATAGTGTATGAAGTGAAGAGAAATAAAAGAAGTTTATTTTTCTGGTGCCATTCACAATTGATCTTCCAGCAGTTCTTTTTATAGTGTAATCATAATAACAGAGTTAAGTTAAAAGTAAGTAAGTTAGAGGTTATGGGATTACAATTAGAGGCGTTTTCTTCATGTTAGATTCTCTGTGGTGGCAACAAAAATGCTCACTAGGTTTCAGGCTAGACTGTGGAATAAGACTAAAAGTAATTACTCCTCTGTGAATACACAGTTCCTTCTTCTGACAGTAAATTTATCTCAGTTAGGCTTTAAAGAAGTCTACAGGCATTGAGAATTATATTAAACATATTCCATGTGTGCAAGAGCGAAAAAGAAATTTAAAATATATTAATTTCAGCCTCAGATGGGATATAACTCTTAGTATTTCCACTTGTACCCTGGACAATATCTCATAGCTCTATAAAATTCCTTATTCTAAATGCAGGTGTTTTCTTAGATCAATCTTGAAGGCAAAAATACCAGTCCTTTCCCCTTGGAAATCTAGAATAGTAACTCACAGTATAGAACAACAAATCAGTTATGTCCTGGAAATGTCACTGTTTGAAAAAGGAGAAAAGGCCTACAAAATACCGATTTGATATCACTTTCCAGAGTAATGCAAAAAGTTGATTGAACACGTGGCTGCATTGTCATACCGTGCTTAAAATTGACAGTCACACATGGCATTGAATACAGTCCCATCACTGGGCCCAGCCTGAATAGACGAGAACTGGTTAACAGAGTCCCACAAGCACTTTGGCTCATCTCTGGTAAAATTTTTCTGTTTTACTCTACTTGGTTTTTTTTTTCCCCCACTAGATTGCTTTTTAGAAACATTATGTTAATTATGTTAATATTTCTGGAAGTAGGTGCATTTCAGAGAAATGCATTGTACAGTGTACTGTACAGCGTAATAATGCTCAGAAATTTATCTGTGTAAAGTATTTCATCATATATATTAGGATGATATTTTAAAATACAGGTCTTAATGAAATCATTTAAGTTATTTGGCTGCAGTAATACAGGAATAAGCATACAAAAAGAAACTCCTAAAAACTTCAGGGTAAACCAAATTCTTACATGTGTATTGTCTAGAAATAAAGGATACTAATTATAACAACAGACGATACTTACATGTGTAGATGAACACACCTATTTTTTTTTCCTGTTTCACTTCAACGTGTTTGGAAGATCTGTGATGGAACATGCCTGCCACTTTCACTGTTAATGAGAATCTATGAAGTATCTGGCAGGATCACTTACTTTAAGGTGTGATTTCCTGCTGGAATAAGATCTGGAGGCCAAAGGGGAGGTGAGGACTTTATTAATCTTAGCTGGAAGTAGGAGAGAGAGATCACATCATAAAACATTCTGTCAATGTTAGCTGTATATTCTAAGATTGGAGTAGCATTTTAAAATCTTACTGTGTCTGACAAACGAGTCTTTCCATTTTAAAAAAGAGAAAAAAACCTTCTCAAGTCTGTATTTTTGTCAGAAATTAAAGAACTTAGTTTATTTATAAAGAATGCCCACAAAACCAGCTTGAAATTAAACTATATTGGTAGATTAAGGAATCTTGGAAATGTTACATGAAGTGCTGTGGGTTTGTGTTTTGGTTTTTTGGTGGGTTGTTTTTTTTTTTTTTTTTTTTGCAACTTGGTCTTGATCCATCTATGCAGAAGACAGGTAGGAACAAGACATGTAGTTTTTCTGTGTGGCCCCCCTCCCCCCCCCCCAACATACAGTAGTCAGAGCTCTTTCCTAGAGCAGAGGATTTGAATTTCTTGTTCTCTAGTTTGGAGCCAGAGGGAGAGGAGAAAACAGTATTGATCGTGTATCCTGAAAAGCAGGTAACTCACATCAGTCATGGAAGAACAAAAATCAAGGCTTCAGTTTATCCAGAGGAGGAATTCAAACATGCACCTTCCCCTACAAAAGCAAATGCTTTAACCATTAAGTTACTCAATATTGCAAATTGGGAAACACAGTGAATCCTCTGTCTTATTTTTTATGAGAAGGGACTGATGGGACATAGACACTGGCTCTAGAAGAGAGCAAGTAGCTGAGAATCCCAAATAAGAGTAGGCCCCTAACTGCTTATGGGTGGCAAATATTAGATCCTCTCCTTTCTTTTGGCATCTTTTACTGGTAGCCTAGGTAGTCAGTCCATTAAATTTGCTGGTTTGAATGCCTAAATTTCCTGCATTTTATGGGGAGTGTGGGCCCCTTTTCTCAAGAAAGTGAATTTTATTGCAACACATACATCCATGATGCAAGTGAGCAAAGTTAATTTTTTCCACTCTAAAAACAACTGAGTTTTTCCAACAAAATAAAATGCGAGAGTTCTTTGTGCTCATTCAGCATCAGGCAGAAAGCAAAAATGAGGCTCTTTTAAAATTCAGATGTGAGAATTTGTGCAGAGCTCTACTAGAATGTGTAACTAAAGGAATGTGAAAAGTTTTAAGCCCTGGTGTCATCTGATATGACAGACGATAATATTTCAGAGTTTGCTGCCAAATCCTAATCTAATAAAGGCAGATACATTTCCTTTAGCAAAAGAGTTTCCAGTCATGTCAGAAAAAAATTTAACCAAAGCAGTGAAGGAGATTGTGATCTGCCTAGGAAAACAAAGTGGTTCTTAATCTGGATAATACTTTTTTTATTACTTTATTGCAAAAGGTTAGATTCGACTGGATGTTGTTGCTGATTAGTGATGCATTTATTTTGGGAAGTATAGTAACTAAAAGCTTACTGGACTGACAAAATAATGCTTATGCACAGCAAAAGTGGGAATTCAGAAGCATGACAGATTAGCTTTCCAGTGAAAGTCTGTGATTTTAAATCATTATAAATCAAACTTGTTTCACTTCCCTTTAGAGTGGAATAGGATCGTTTGGAAATAATATGAAACCATCAGAAAAAAACCAATGACACGTTGTCTTTCTCAGACCACCAAATTTGTGAAGTAAAAGAAATATTTTTTTCCTAGGTTTTTCTGGTACCTAGATCACAGAGATGTTTTGTGGGTAAATTAATTATTTTTAACTGCATTAAATATGAAAAATGTTGCACAAATATTAATACACAATAGTAATTATATGGAAGGACTATATTAACCTCTTAGATCTCTTTTATTTTAGTAATTTTTTTTTACTGCCTTTGTTACTTAGAGGTACTCATTATTAAACTTCAGATTTTGGGCCAAATCTTCACAGGTTTTATGTTTGGGCTTTCTGGAGCGGTCACACACAGATTTCACATATATGTTGCCTGAAAAGACCGTGAAGGCACTCAAAGATAAACATATGCAATGGTAATTAAGTAATCAGATGCCTATAAGTTGCTTTGAATGCTCTACTACATCAGGAACATAGCAGATGAAAGGGTGTTTAGTTTCTTTTCTGAAACGACCTATTCTCTCTCCGTCTTCCTTTCCACCTTCCTTGCCTCCTCTGCTTTCTGCTAGAAACCGCTGGTGTCCGCGAGATGGCACTACGCCACAGTAGGGTGTTAGGATACCAGGTCTACAGCTCCCATTTTATAGCATGGATATATCCCTTTTTAAAGCCCAGAGATTTGTTCAAACTGTAGTTTCCTTATGCCACAAATAGCCTGCCTTCCGACTGTCATCATCTGGGAATTGCGCGTGATTCCTGCTAGGAGGCTTGGGGGAATTCCAGTGTAGAAAGGGATCAAGTTACTAAAAAGTTTGGGAAACAGGTTTAGCCTAAGCTCCCTCCATTAAAAGAAACTGTTAGGTGAAGGATCCTCTTAGATAGGAACTAGCAAGAGTGTCTCTGAGAAACACAGTTAATCAGTTAAACAGGGCTTTAAAATATTTAATTCATATGTTCTTGGCCTATCTTCAAACTCTTATATATAACGCAAAAGTTGTTTTTTGATTAAATAAAAAAAGATTAAATAATTTAGAAGGTGTATCCTTCAAGTAATTTTTATCAAGACTAGGACACAGAGAGGAAATGCCTTATCAAGTCCCAGCCACCTGAGACCCACTGGGCTATTCAGGCCAAGTTAATTGGTTCTGGGGCAGGGCGATATAAGCAGTGAAGAGCATACAAGTTCAGCACATCCCTCCCCCCAAATGAGACAGAAAGAGAAAAATCCTTCCTGTCATGGAGCTGCTGTGCAGCTTTGCAGGGAGGAGAGCTCTTGCTTTCTGGAAGAGGAAACAACCTTTGCAGCTGTGAAACCTGAGAGAACAATGGAGATTGTGTAGACCAGCAGTTATGGGGGGCTGCTTTCTCCTCTCCRGGGCTTGATGCCAAAGAGGTCCCACAGCAGCAATCTTTTCTCTGTAATAAATTCTAAACTTCTCTTGACCTTATTGCTGCACTCTGGGCTGAAATGCATCTGAACAATTGACGGGAGGTACCCCGTATCTTAAAAATTGTGGATGCATTCTGAATGCCAAGTGAACTGTTCTGGACAACACCAAAATGTAACTGAAAGCATTTTCCTCTTGTTTCCAGACTGAATTTGAACTAAGCTTTTTATTCCTTCCTTAGCCATGCACTGAAAGAACATGTCACACCGCTCAAGTTGCTTTAGGTTAGGGTGATAGAAGTAGCTCTCATTTTCCCGTATTCAGTCCTGTGGTTTTGCTTTTTTGCTTTGTATTATTTAAGTCTGGTTGAACTTTTTTTTTTTTTAAATGAAGGAAAAAAATAACCTTCAAGCTTTTACTTAAGAAAGTCTGAAGACTTCACTTTTTGCTCTACAGAAATATATTGTCCTTTGCCCTTCTCCACTCCCTCCAACTTGCTGTTGTAAAGTAAGTTGCTCTCAAAAGTGTGATTGATCACGTGCAGGTAGGCCTTTGCATACCCTGCACAGGCTCTCCTTTATGTAGCACTGGTATACTCCATAATAACTGCCTAGAGAGGGTGGTTCCACCTTGCTGAGAGCAAAACTGTTCCAATACATCTGAGCCCATTCCCTTCTAGAAACCTTATCTATGATTGCTGTCACACACTTGAAAGAGCCCTTTGTTAGGCCAGGCTGTACAGATGCATGGCTTGGCTGCAAAACACACTGGCATTCCATCCCTACAGATCCATGTGTTGATCATGGCATTTATACAGGTAGGCAGACAGAATGTATTTATGTATATCCATAAGTTGTTGCAAACTTGTTCTGTTACGCACTAGAGCTAAAAAAGAAACAGTAATTTCTAAACACCTATTTCATCTCCAAACGGTTTTACTTACCTAAAAAATATATAGTGAGTTTGCTCTTTTAGTTCTGCTTTTTTTTAGGTGAAAATCAACTGCAAACATAGAGAAAGTGAAACCTTAAACAATTAAATACCAGACTGAAGCAATCCCGAAGACTATTATTATTTATACTTCAGTATCACTTTGAAGCATCTGTTCAATTTAAGGTCCTTGATTTTATTCCAGGTTCTGTGGAGAACATGTCTAGTTGTTACAGACCCTTCTTCTCCACTTTGTTGTAAAACTACTTCTATCCATGTACATACTAAGGCCGTAGTTCTTCCAGCTTTATGGATATGCCTAAAATCTAGTCATGTGAACATTACCATTGACTTTTTTATATCATGTGCAAGAACTTAGGCATGCGTATAACTTGCAAGAATTGGAACTGAATTATTACTTTGTCCTCAGAGGATTAAAACCCTTAGAAATGTCTTACTTCTTGCCAAATGAGACATAAGATCCAGATTTACACCATCAGTTTTCTATACATCACAAGACCAAATGTATTTAAACAATACAGTAAAATAATATTGTTCCCTGTAACATATAACAGTGGGCTTCCATAGTAAGTAGCCCACAACTGTTGGATTAATATATGTAAGGATTTGTAATTTACGTTTTAAATTATATACCAGGATGGACTGTATATTTTTTATACATATATATATATGTGTGTGTGAGTATATAGTCTTGGATGGTAGCCAAGACTGTGTAAGAAATATTGCCTGTGTAGAAGCTCTGAATGGCCTCCTTCACAGTCATCATCATGCAGGCATTTTCCCTGTTTAATATCTACTACCCCTCAATGCTATTTCCTTTAGGTAACTGTATTTCTGGCTTATGTCACACTAGAAAATATTCCCTCCACCACCTGTCATCTACTAGGATTCGTTTTAAATGAGGTAGTTACTACCCTTATCTAATGAATGATAGTACTTTGGCCAGTGCAGTTTAAGGATTGGGAGGATTTATAGATCAGCTGTCTGAACATAATACAAGATTTTCAGCAGTGAAATGAGCATTTGATATTCAAATTTTATAAATGGGTTCTTTAAAACTATTTGATGTTTAATCACACCAAAAAAGAACTTTATTACACCAGTGGCTGTAAGACTTTTGGATGCTGTCTGTATTCATACCACACCAACACAAGAGAAATTATCATTACTTACTGAAGAAATAATCTCTGTTCTTTCTAGTTGGATTATATTTCTTATAATCCTAGGAAATTTTGACAAAAGAGGAAGATGAAAGCTAAGGTCAGTGATAGATTTAGTCTTGAAATAGTTGAAATGTGGCTTGTGGGATAAATGGTGTTTTATATCGACTGCATGTCAGCTCTGTATAAGATGTGAGCATGACAATATCAGAGAAGACGACTACCATAATTTACTTGCTTTTATAAAAACCGGACGTTGCTGGGTTACCCATGCAAGGGAGGTGTTATTTTGTAACTTTGGGTGCTTTTCACACAGCCTAATTCAAGGCACTCCAAGGCAAGTGCCTGTGTTAGGTGATTAGCCTTCCTAGGATCCTCCATCATTGTTGGGAAAAAAATGTTTCTACCACCCAGAGGGCAATTCAGAGGAAGAATTCATCACAGGTAACTGAATTACTCTCCTGATGAGGCCCTCTCACCCTGCTGATACACAGGAAGCCAACAGCAGCTAGCTTCCTACTTTATTGTATAAACAGAAAAAAAGATGATGACAATGTCAGGAATAAAAATCAAATAAAGTTAAGTATATAAGCCTGTAGTACGCCAAATGCAAAATTAGGCACTTAAGGCCAAAATTATAATCCTGAAAATGCCTACTTATGTGGTACCCAAATTCTAGGCTTTCTAGCTTTCTCAAACTGTGCCAGGTGCCTAGTGATATGTCACTGGGCATGTCTGGAACTGCTTTAGATTTGGTAGTGCTGGATAGGCAATGTATGTCATGCCTCAGTGTAATCAAGGTACAGAAACTAGATGTTCTCTCCATTACAAGACGCATTCTTTTCTTTTCCTGTATTTCCTTGTCAAGACGGTTATTAATGATTTTAGTGGTTAAAACAATGGTTAGAAGGCCCATTCATGTTTAAAAGTTGATATACCAGCAGAGGACAATTTTAAGCATTTATAGTTATAAATTAACACTTTTTGCAATAGATGCTGTACAGTAACAGAAAGAGAAAACTAGTTCTCACCTGAGGCAATTGTACAATGTAATAAGATTCTAAACCTGTTTTAATTCAGAACAGGAGAAAAAGTTTAATCAGGCTTGAGAAACTGGGGAATTGGCAATGCCAGCACCAGGTTGATTTCATCACTGCAGCGCAGGTTTGAAGTTTCTAGTGGAACTAAGTGAAACAAAGATTACGTTATTAATTTTAAGAGGGTTTTTTTTTCTTTATTCCTAAGAGACAATTGAAAAAAAGGCAAGAAAAAATGTTAGCAGAGTCAAGACAAATTGTACTAATCTGTGGCAAAGGAAGAGGCAGGTTGAAACTGATGTCTTATCATTCCTTTTTTTTAATAAATGTCCAACTACTAAAGAAATCCAGACAGGTCTGAATGAATGTCTATAGATAGTACATCAAAAGATGTGTATGTAACAGTGCTGTTGTAAGACTGGCCAATAATCACAGCCTACATTAATTCCAGAAAGTACACACAAATAATATTTCTTGGCTCCATTTTCAAAGCAGCATTTGGAAAGTTATGTGCACTAATCCTGTAACAATAACAGGATTTGTGTTTCCAACACAAGCATAGCTTTGAAAATGTAACCATAAGGGTCTAATGCAGCAGTCAAAGTAATCCCTGACCTTTTACCCTCTGAGAAAAGAGAACAATTTTGCAAAAATGTTTGTCACTAAACTAAAAAAATGTCCTGTACCTTGGGGAATCCTCACATGAACAGTCTCCTTCTGGCTGCAGGGATGTAAGTCATATATCTAAATGCAGGAGAAAGAGCAGGTATTGAAAGAAACCAAGTCTGCTTCTTACCTGTCTGCAAATCCCCAGTTTCCCCACCCCCCCGAAATGTTATCATAGAATCATAGAATCATAGAATGATTTGGGTTGGAGGGGACCTTTAAAGGTCATCTAGTCCAACCCTTCCGCAATAAGCAGGGACATCTTCAACTAGATCGGGTTGCTCAGAGCCCTGTCCAGCCTGACCTTGAATGTTTCCAGGGATGGGGCATCCACCACCTCTCTGGGCAACCTGTTCCAGTGTTTCACCACCCTCATTGTAAAAAAATTTCTTCCTTATATCTAGTCTGAATCTACCTTCTTTTAGTTTAAAACCATTACCCCTTGTCCTATTGCAACAGGCCCTACTAAAAAGGTTATAAGCCCTGAGATGAAGAGAAATAAGTGGTCACTTTGAGTACTTCATGATTTAAACTGATAAAAGTAAATATGCTAGTTTACTCTCCTGTTGCCTGACAGTGCAAGGAGTTGTCTGTTCTCCTTCAGTTCCTATTTCCTGCAGTCCAAGGAGTAGGACCTTTGGAAATTCTCAGAATTGGCATTTTTCTTTTCTGCCTACGGAAAGAATTGTGTGTAAATCTTACATGTGGATAGGAAGTTAAGTGAAATTCAGTAATTCATGCAGGGAAGTAGCAAGTACAATCTGAAAAGTTTCAACACGGGTCTTTTTATTCAGAATTCCTGTTGACTTCAGAGGAATGCAAGATGTGGCTCTTTCTGACAACAGAAAAGCAATCCGCTGCACTAAATATCTGTTGGACTGAATGGATGTCGGCGGCTTTTTGTATCGTATTGAAAGTTGTCAATTTCTTAGGATATTGGTTTCCAGTCTTGTGGTTTAGAGCAGGGTTATTGGTTATTATTATTTGTGACACCTATTTTAAAGAAGGACATATTTAATAACTCTGTCCAGGATAGCAGTATATAAAGATTGCAGTCACGTATAGCAGCATTGTTGTGAGTCTGAATAAAACTGTAATAATATGTTTTTATTTCACATTAATCAAACACAAAGCCTTCTCAGCATTGTAAAAAAAGACTACTTGCAAACCAAGAAAATGACCTAATAATCAAGTACAAAAAGGATATTAAATATCCTTCCAAATATCTCTCCATACCTCTCAGTTAAAAGAAGGGAGAGAGAATTTCCAAGACAGAAGGACTTTATGGAAAAAGAGACAATGTTACACACTAGTGAGGTTTTAAAAAATGAGGAAAAGGTTTTTTGCAGAAAATGACCAAAAGGTGGCAGTACTCCATGTACTGCTGAGTGCCTGGAGCCCTCAGAGCTATCCAGTACTCATTCCGAAGTGCTTAACATCCACTTTTCTTCAAATATACCCAAGGAAACGATATCCTTAAAAGAAAATAAATCCCTTTGTGGCTACATTTGGCTTTTCTAGAAGTACACAAGACTACATGAAATAAAATATTTTAATAGGTCTGAAAAATACTTGTTTGACCAATTCCCTTTCTACTCACAGACACTCCTGCATTCTGGGCTGCTGGCTGTATCTCTTGCTGTAGTCTCACATGGCATGTTGCTATATCACAAAAGTCAGACAGTTATGGTTGTGGCTTAATTGGCATCAGTCTGGATCCATAGCAAAATTTAACAAGACTAAGACGTGCTTGATCCTTCTACTTAAGAAAAATCCAGGAGACAGCTCATGTAAAATCACCTTGTATTTAGAGAAGTATCTGCAGGGTACAATTCAAACAGGTTGATTCTTTATGCCTAGAGGAGTCACGCTGTAATGAAGTAAAACTTCAGGTGTTAAGATGGCAATAGCTGTGTTTTATTTCCTGTGGCCATTGTCCTCCCACAACCTTCAGACAGAATCCAGCCAATAATGGATCCCTTTTTCATGTTTGAAAAAAACAACTGAAGGATCCTTGCTACTAGCAGTGGGTGGTTATGGCATATGGTGATATATGGTAATACTGTATTTCTAAATGTACATGGTACAGTTATTAGTTCCTGCAATGCCAGGACTGTATCCGTGGCACTAGATTTTGCTGTGCTCTATCACAGTCTGCGCACTCTGACTCTGAGCATAATTGTGCCTCTGCCCGTGCTCTGTTGTCTTTTCTCTGTTCCCTCTTTGGTCTCCTCACAGGGTTGGGTCTGTATTATCTCTGTGGTTGTCTTGCTTTAATGGAAATGTTCACCCTCCCTTCCCCATGGCCAGGAGTGTTGCTGCTTTTTCCTAGGAAAGGACCTGAAGAGAACTGAGCCACCAGACATTTGGTGCGAGTGGAGGTTTGTGTGTCCTAGAAGGCAGTTAGGGATGATAAGGAGTTCAGTGAGGGGACAGAGGGGCAGGGAGAGAAATCTCCTCCATCTGATAAAGTCCTCTGTATTGATCTTAGTCCAAAAAGTACATTCTAAGCTGTATCACTGCGCACTAACAGTGTTATGAAAGACACAAATTATATTCTCCACTACTACTGCCTGTCACGGTGCAGGAGTATTGCTTTCCTTGCCAAGAAGGTGGACTTCTCTTATGAGAACTGCAATTCTTCTTTGGTTATACGCTTTATACCCAGAAAATATGGAAGGTGACAAGACTTTATTTGAAAAACTGCTAAATTCAGCTGTTGGGCCAAATACTACAGCCAACAGTAACTGAGCCATTGGTTATTATCTTCAGTTAGGCTGAGATAGGTTGAACTGGTTTAGTGGCTTGCCACTGCTGAAAGGGTCAATTCAATTTCCCCCTTCTCGTGGCCACACATTCCTGTTGCTTCCCTGATGCTGGCTATTGTGTTTGTCTGATCCTACCGTAAGCCAGTTCTACTCACTAAACCAGAGAAAACTGATCCAGCAAAAAAGTGAATAGTTCTCTGTGAAGCACCTCTCACAGGGCTCACACGAGTGCTCTAACTGGTACAAGGAAGGAGGAAGTGAATGAAGGATACAAGACGGCCACTTCAAGTAGCAGAATGACATTACATTGGCTCAGCCATTCTGTGAAAACTCACAGTGTAAGCAATGTTGGAAAAAGAAGAGTCACTAGTAAAGATTACTTTGCAAAAATAGATAATTAATGGGCACTGAGGTATGCCACCAGTGAAGTAACTGAACTCTGTACTGTCTGAAAATACATGGATACTAAAGGTGCAGGCTTGCCAGACATTGGTTTTCCCAAGAAAGCCAATTTAAGAAACTCTGTCTCTTTCCCTTGATGGCCTGTTTCCAGTCATGTGTTCAAATTGTCTGCCTCCTCAGTTCTGCCAACATAATATTTTTTAGGAAGCATTGTAAACTGGATCACTGAAATGATCTGGCTTAAAAATCCACTTTTTGGAGGGTTTTTTTAATCCCAGATCATTTCGGTGAGCCTCAGTGCAAAGTGTTAGCGGTGAAGGACCTGTGGCTGGGAATGAAAGGGAGGGAAGAAAAGCAGGATCTTACCCTTTTGGTGGTGTTAAGCTCTCCTGTTGGCTCAAGCCAAACCAAGTATTTTCACCTTCATGTCCATCTCAAAATGTTTCATTGATGAAATAGAACTAGCTACGTTAATGGCTGTACTAAATCTGGAGGCCTATAATGCTATTTTTCTGTATTTTTTCCTGTTTTCCACATGTTGTGCATTAACACAGTGTTTCAGTGTTATAACTGCATATTGATCTATTTATTTGTAATGTCATGAAGTATTCTGAACTCTGTAACTGATTTGCTCAGGTAGCAGCCATGTCCTTTATTAGTGAAGTACCTACTACAGTGTTAGGCTGCAACCCTGAGGGAGGCTGCTCTGGGTGTGTCTGCAGTGTAAATATAGAGAAGCAGCAGTTCTCACCAGCCATTATTTTTGACCTGACAATATCTCTTTCATTTCTGGCTATCTAATATGGAAAAATCCACAAAATTATAATCTCGAAACCATATTTAACTAGCTCATCAGGTGTCAAGGAAAACCTTTTTATGATCAGCAGCAGACCCAAACTAGTTCATCACCAGAGTGACTCTCTGCAGTACATTGAGTTCATGTAAATGAGGCAATTGTTTGCTGATCAGCCGCAGCTGATTTCCTCATTCTTGGCTGAGACCACTACTTCCTTCTCCTAATGCTTGAGATAGTTATTCACTCGAAGAGAACTTTCTCCTCCTCTCTTTTGTATGAGGGAACACTTTGATATTTCCCTATTGTCTTCTGCATGTACTCTTTCACTTATCCTTACTGCAAGCTTTAGTCCTGTCTACGTTCCCTTTCTTTCTTTCATTTAGTTACTTCGTTGTCCAAGTGAAAATCTTAAAGGAAGGTTTGTTGTTTTATTATAAAAAGGGATACTGAAGTCCTGCACTGGTACAAATGGGTTTGGGGTTTTTTTTGTGCTGTTACAGCATATGCATGTTCAGATTTTGTGTTCGTGAAGTTACACAAAGTGCCAAACACACTCAACTGGACGAGAAATATTTTTAGTCTTTATTATGTCATTTAAACATAAAGTTCCTTCTTGAATTCCCATTGACAGTCAGAGATCAGTCACTTATCATAAATCCTAAAGAGGCTAAAAATGTGTATTCTTAAACCTGTTGTTGAACTCCAGTCGGCATGAATCCTTCTGATAATCAAACAAAAAAGTAAACAAAAATAGGGAGAAATATTGCTTCTACTCAGTTGCCATAACTGTGGGTGTTACTTCAATAACAGTATGTTAAAAGATTGTGTAAGAGTTTGAAGCTGATGTACCTTTAAAATCAGTTATTTCTATAAGGCATTTTGAAATTATTATAACTTAAATAAGATTAGTCTTATCAATGACATTAAGAACACTTACTTTGAATATATTATTTCTATCTTAATGCACTATTTAGAAGTGCTACAACTATGCCATTTTCTTAGAAGTCTGCCATTCTCTGACTATCAACAGTGAGCAGTCAGGAATATTATCAAATATTTAACAAAACATAGAGAATAAAAAGTAAAATCTATATGGACAGCAGTGATTAATACTGAAGATGGCCCCTGTTTGATCTTCTTATATATGACAGTGTAGAATTTGCTATAATTTTCTGAACAAACAGACAGAAATGCTCATCTGCTTTTCTGAATTAGTTTAGGGAAGCATCTCAGAAGGTGTACTGTGATATTAAAGGCCATTTTTTATGCTTGGTAGAGTTTTCCCTTGCGTGTGCTTGGAGGCACATAGATAGTTGGGAAATCACTCTGTGATGATTCTTCTGAATTATGTGTAGCCAAAATCGGATGCAGAGCTGATGAAAGAGTACAGGATGTGTTAGCAGTCCTGCTCCAAGCCATGCTTATAAGTAAATAATATTAATCCCTTCAGAGCAATGTACAGCCAAATTATTAAAGCTGGTTCCTGAAGAAACTTAGACCATGGTGCTTAATAAATATATCATGTTCCTTGAGTTATTAGTTCCTCCCTCACTATTGAGAACAGTTTTGAGCTTTTCCTACTTTATCCAAGAATTTGTATCTTGTGAGGAAAATGCAGCCACAGTACAATCCAGACGTTAACTGTTACTTCAGCTGGAGAGGAACGGAAACTAAGCTGTGACAACAAAGGTTGTAGGAAACACTTCAGTATATGAAGGAGATTTCTGAATGGCTAAGGTGAAAGGGGGATTTATGTTGAAAGGGCTATCTGTTGCAATGTCCAAAACTAGTGAGCTAGCTCTAAGTCTGAAGTTTAATTACTTCCATGCCAGATTTTACAGTTTAGTTTAAAAACACAAATACGTTATAATGCAATGTTAATAATTTCTCTAAGAAGTCTCATATCTCTATTTTTAAATTGCATCCATCTGGTTATTGAAAGAAAATGAAACAAAAAGAACAAGGCTAGCTAATCAGCTGGCAAAAAACATACTTTTCTTGAAATTAGTGGAACTATACCAATTTGTATCAGTGGAGAAACTAGCCTACAGGTGTTAACAGCAAGTACAATGAAATTAATCTATCCATATATATTTTTTCTGTGGTGATCTTGCATTTTTCTATGCAGCTAATATGGGAAGTGCAAAGCTAGTAATAAAATTATATTTGTAGATATACGTATATCATTTTGAGGTGCAAACTAAACACGTTATTCAAAGATCATTAAGAGACAGTAAATATGCAGATT
Organism: Phoebastria nigripes; assembly: GCA_035582835.1. Taxonomy (NCBI): domain Eukaryota; kingdom Metazoa; phylum Chordata; class Aves; order Procellariiformes; family Diomedeidae; genus Phoebastria; species Phoebastria nigripes. The sequence continues at coordinate 293,961 of JAYKAV010003143.1, read as the reverse complement.
CAGTGAAATGTTTCAGACACACTATTTTTACAGATTTCTATTTTAATGGTGCTCCCTGCAATAATTACCAAATTGTTCATGTAGGTCTTTGTTATGTGTGATTGGTCAGCAATTTACGTTAGGTAGTTTTGCTTTCATTAATACATACCCTTTGAGTCACTAAATCTTGACATTCTCCTCAAGAAATCAGTACTTCACTATTTTTAATTGAAAGATGATAATTTCCTGGTATTTTCTGTCTAGAATTTTAACGCATATGTTTTGCTCTTGAAACATCATCAACTTCAATTAATATTTTTATGGTAGTCAGAAGAAGTTACTTTAGAATATAGCTTGACAGGACAATATTTCATATTCCTGTCATACTTAAGACAGGGGAAAAATATGTATTTTGTATATATAGATATAWATACGAGCATATCCTACATACAGAAAAGTTTAAAGAATCTGTTCAGATGAAGTTCTTACTAGTGATCTGCTGAAATAAAAAGTGTCTTCAATAAGCTAAAATATCTAGCCCTATATTCAACAAAGCCCTGAAGTACACACCTAAGTGTAAGTATGTGTATAAATTTATTCCACTGTGCAAAACTCATATTTGATTTTGAGCATGTACTTAAGGGCTTTGTGGAATTAGAGCATTGGCATTGTGTATTCCCATGGAAATCTCACCATTAAAGTTCATCCTAACTTTGACAAAAGCTACAGATACACTTTCAGATATGATCTCACAATCTGTCTGCTTGCCTGGATGTATGACTTGTAAGTCTTGAGAATAAAACAGGACTTATTCCGAACATTAAGGCTTTTCACTTTTACAGGTCTGACATGATTTTTCCACTAGTATAAGTAAATGCAAATTTACAGATGACATGTCTTATTTCAATAAAAATGCCAGATATCAATTTCTAAGGGATACAGTTTCATATACTTCTTCATTACAGCTGATTTTACCACACAGTGCTTGGCGTTGTCTCTGTTAACAACAAGTACTTGACAACTGAGGATGCTATGTGCTTTCACATTGTGATTTCTGTTTTGTGAAAAATTTTATGATCTATCCTGGACATTTCTTCTAATAATATTTCACAGGAGGCAGTGAAGAGCTGCACTCCCTTGAAAAGGAAATMTCTGTACCAAAGAGATTGTGCCTAATACATCTTTAGAAGTGTCTGCACTTCTTTGAGGCATGCTCTATTATATAGTAAGGATGTAGTAGGTTTCTCATCCTTCTCATTCTTCAACCTTGCTTTGAAAGCAGAGACTGACTGAATTATGATCATGCCTTCGTCTGCTTCCTTTTTTTGGTCACTTACAGTTTGTGGCCAAGTCTCTGCACTCCCAGATTGCAGAGATCATGGCTGTCACAAGCCCTTCTACATTGTGAAAAGGTAGATTTCTTGTGCATCCACCAGTTAATAGGTATGTGGGATCATCGCAATATGGTTCTACAAGTCTAATGCTTTTAAAGTCTTACTTCCTTTGTAAAAAACAGCCTTTTCGGCTATTTCAACACTACCATCTCCTGCCTGTGTCCATCAAGAATTTCTGTGGGTCCAAGGTGCTTTATGTCAATAAACAATGTTTAAACAGCCTTTGCATAATACAGCATGAGTTTCTCAAAGGAGTGGTAGGTATTGGAGGGATGAAGCAGAAAGCCTGAAAGAAGGAAGCTGAGAGTTCTGCAATGGCTGGAAATAGATGTGAACAGCAATTTGATAAAACAGCTTAAAACTGAATCAATTTTCCTACCATGCCCACAAAAAACACATCTCAATAACTGAGTGGAGGTACAGAGTCCACTGCTGAGGGCCCTGATCGCTAGTGGCTCTTCCATGTTCTACATAAATCTCAGAGCACGCAGGAAAGAGCAATGGATTTACAACTCCTTTGGTGTGTGGCAAACTTGCTGTCTCTGACAGACAGTTTGTGAGAGAATCATGGATGTTTTTTGTGAATGTTTTCCCCCAGTTTTCCCTCCTCAACCCTGGAGCATTACTGTTTGTGGTTAGTCAAATCCAGTGTTAACATTTTCTGGTCCGATACTTGGAACTCCGCATTGCTGGAGTTACATTTGCTCATAAAACAGTAGTCTTCCTCTCAAATATCTGTACAGACTTAAACAGAATTAGTATGTATAACATCCAGTTTAGTGTGGGGCATCAAAAAGTAAAGATCTATCCAGTGGGTGTTTTAGACACCTTACTGTTTGGTAAATTAGATGGGATTTTTTAAAGATTCAGGAGAAGCTTTCTCTATTAAAATGTCTTCAGTTTTTCCTAAACAGTCTGAACTCTGGGATGCTTAGTTAATTGTAAGTCTGTTATTTTCACTGTCAGAGAATAGCTGTCAATATCTTTAATGGACTGCCTGAAACAAGCAGCATTTTAGACATGTTGGTGATTTTCAGCATTAAATTAAATTTTGTATGATTCTAGCAGTAGAACCTGAACTTCCTGAATTATGCCAAGAAGGAGGAATCTGCTATTTATTTTGTAACCCATATAAAAGACTTATGACTAAGAAGATAAATTGTGGACAGATGAGTAGGATCCCCATCTTTTTTGTACACTAAGCAGTCAGGAAAATACTAACTTCTTAGAGTAATGTTGTGCCTTCCAAATGTAGCTTTAATAGCATTCTGCCCCCTGGTCCTGTACAGACTCATGGCTCATATAGTTCTTGCCTATAGACCTTGCTAGGTCCTCCATGCGTAGAAGTTTCTAATTCATACCAGCACTGGCTGGTGCGCTGGGCACCTCTGGAAGTGCTGAAGCCATAGTCCCTTCCCATTGATTAGAGCAAGACTCTTTCTAACTTTTGTGAGAGTTTTGCCTCTCAGGTAGCTACTTAAGATTCTAATTAAGTTACCCCAAATCTAAGCTAAATATACTGAGCTCATGGAATAATTCTCTCTTGTAATTGGTAGATAGGAAATTTTATAATTAAAAAAAAATAGAAGCTGGAGAAAAAAATTTTCTCTGCTTCCGAAAGATCAACAATGAATCCTTCCCAGCAATCTATTTAGTAATATATCAAATGTTAGTAGAAATASATTTTCTTAAAAGGTGTCGCAGCTAATTTTCTGTTCCTTTTGGTTGTGAGAGTCTTTTTGTATCAATTGTAACTTTTAGAATTGGATGTTCTACATCGGGATTCTTTTCTTGGTGACTAACATATTTTCTTGCATTAGCCCAGAATAGTACAACTAAGCATATGGAACTTGGGAGATAGTTAGTCAAGCATTTGCAGTTATAAAATACAGACAGATTCTGAAATGCACAAATATGCCAAAGGCCATATTTTCTTCTGGCCAAAGTGCTTAAGCACAGGATAGGCTTCGATTTATAACTTAGATTTACAGGTAGCATACAATACCATTTTGTTTTGTGAAAGCGATTCACTATAAAATTGTTTTGCAACAATTGGGTGTTTGCTTGCTTAACAGTGAAAAGATGATGAAGAAACCAATTTTTTTTTCTCTTTCAAAATTAATCAAAATGTCGAAGTATTAGTTGGGCTTATGCTGGTTCATAAAACTGCCTTACTGGACAAGATGTGTGGCTGAGACAATTAGGCATCGGGTTTTGGAACAAAGTGCAATAACCTTACAGCATACCTACTGTAACTGTAAATATAAATGCCAGCTGAAAAACAGTTGATCCAAGAACAATATCTTAATACATTTAATTGGGCTGTCAATCATTTATTTGTAAGATGTAAGGAAAAGATTTCCTTTGATTTCATCTAGAAATCATCCTCTCCCTAGAAATACGGGGCTTGGTAGTCTTCATTTCTGCCACCTTCCAGATGATATTCTTAGTCAAATAAATGTTTAACTCTCTATAGAAAATTGCTACTCACTTAACATGGAATAATGAGAATGTCATTCTTCTGCATGTAAATCAACTGATGATGAAAGTTTACAGATTTTGATTTTCAAAACATGTAAGTAAGCCCAGGTTTAGTTTATTTACATCAGGAGAATCCTCATTCAACAAGACAAGTAGTGTGTGCCTATCTTTTACCGCAAAGGTAAACTCATTAATTTAAACAGGACTACTCACATGCTTCGCGATAGGTGTCTTTACTAGGTGCGTTGAATTCCCTTGACTAGACTCTGATGAATATTTTCCTGGGGCCACTAGCAAAACGATGAAAATTTCTGGGGAAAGTAAAAGGAATGCCTTATAATTACTGAGAAGTCATCTATGTAATTATCTCAAAATAAATAGCTACATTAAGAAATATATCATCTCTTATAAAAAGAAAAATGGTGAATCAGTGCAGAGGACCTCCAAGTTCCAAAGAAGTAATTTCAGACAATTTGTGACCAGGTGACTGACAGCTGCTGCATGTCCGTGTGACTTGATCAGGATATGCAAGAAACTTTTAATGTTTCAAATGTTGAGTACTGTGTCTTTGTAGCATCCGTCTGCTAACCATCTATGTCACTTGTAAATGAATTCAAACTTCTTACAATTTTCTTAGAGACATTATTGGAGCCCTATTTATGTTGACCTCTTGATGATAGTTATGTTGACCTATGTTGATCACTTTCAAACATTAATCAGCACCAGTGAGTGCTGTTAAAGACCACGTGTATCATATTTCTGAAGGTCTCTCTCTCACCTTTTATAAGCAAATTACTAATCTACCTTAATTCAAATTATTCCTTAAAGCACAGTTTCTGCCAAGCTTATCATTGCTAGTAGATCCAATTTACCATGACTGTTGCATACTTTAAAAAATCCCCAAACCATCCTGTAATCTAGAACATTCTTTTCTATTCCTTTTGTTTGGTACAGTGCTGAACCACTGACAATCTTCGACAGAAAAACAAAGTATTGTTTTCTGTCTATCCATCCAAATATCCTTCTATCCATCATCTATCCATCCTGTTGCCGTTGTTTATGTATCAAATTCTTACTCTAGTTCTCTTTGGATTGGTAGTAAAAATCTAAGCTTTCACAGTTTTTCATTGCAGTTCACACTTTGGATTTGCATATGAAAACCTGATACTAAATAATACTCAATGTAATACAGAGCAGCATGTGCTCTATATGAGTATATGAATTTCCAATTTAAAGCCATGAGAAATTTTATTTCTTAATATCCCACATAATGGGAATGAGTTCAAAATCACAAATAAATCATTATAATTCAAATATTTAGCAGGTACCAAAACCAGATAAACTCTTATAGGAGTAATATTTTATTTTCTTACAACTATAAAATTTAGTCAAAAGATGAAAGAAGAATGCTTATTTCCCCAGGAAATATTTTTCCTTTTATTTTTCCTTGAAACATTCATTTTCTTCTATGCTGAAAAAAACATGGCCAGAAAACATACTGTTATTTTGCCCTTTGCACTGTGTCATGGATGAAGAAGCTCTGTGATTTTTTCAAGGTCTTAGCTTTAACTACTGGGCCATAGCATCAGAGATTTGTTGTTGCTATTGTGTGTCATATAAGGGATATTGTATATTCAGAGGTCTGAATCATTACTGTTTTCTTCTTTGTTGTAGCACCCCACAACCTCAGTGAAACATGGACGAGCTTTAGTTTTGCTTTTTTCATTGTCATAGGAATCCTGGTATGATTCATACAGCTTTCCTACCTAGACTAAGAGAATGTAGTTTTAGAAGCATGCGTAAATTATCTATTATCCACAGAACGGTAATGGGCTACATACCCATGAGATTATGAATTTATGCCAATTTATGATGAATTTAAATTATTGATAGAAATGCTATTTACTGACAATGACAAGCATAACAGTCCGTGTTAAGTGACTAGCAATGGTCATATGTGACCTGATCCATAGAAATGGACATCCTGTTTTTATTTCTTCCAAGATTATAAGAACTTCCGTGAAAAAAATGCTTACAGATGAAAAACTGACAATCCTGAAGATAATTTATTTTTTGTTAGTCACAGCGTAGTTACCTCATTATCAGCAGCAACAAGAGTTTTCCCATTGTCTACTAAAGTACCTCACTAGGGAGCTAGAATGACCATTCTTAGTTGAGAATGTTCCTTCTGTCCCTGGTGTATATGATGTACACGATTTGTGCTAGCAAATAGATTTAGTGATATCTGTTGCAAAGAAATTTTAAAATGTATAACTGAGCAAATAGTTAAATTTGTCCATAGCAGGTAAACTTTATAGCAATTAACCTTAAAAAATTATGGTCAAACTGGATTGAAATAAACGTAAATATTACTTTTTCTCAACTACCCTTTTTTGTATAGTTTATTCAACAAGTTTTATTAAATTCACTGGGATGAGAAATGGGCTGCAAGCCCTCACAGAATTAACTAGGCATATTAGTAAACGCATCTTTTCCTGTTTCAACTTCATGTTGAACTTACTAGTTTTGGTTTGTACTGCTGGTTTGTCTGCACTGCAAAATACTTGTCCAAAATGAAAGCAACAGCAGTGCTACCTTGAGATGATTTGGTAGCAACAGTTTATGAAACAAACATTTTTCATTAATTAAACTAAAAACAGCTGCTAATATGCTGGCATTGACACTATTACAGTCATACAGATTTTTATGGATTTTTACAGAAACAGTCATTCAAGTACCCTGTGGTGGTTGAAAGCTCCTTACTTGGTGATGGGCAGTTTTATGGTGTTACACTGGAAACATTAGCTGGAGCAGGGAACGGAGGGAAAAGGGAGGGGGAAAACCCAGGATGTTTTCAGCAACTAACTTGAAGTATCTAATTCAGGAACTTGCTTCCCCATATAGTAGAAAGTAGTCAACTTCACTGTGACTGGGGGCTGTATTTTTTGTACATGGTTACTAATCATCAAGAATATTACCAGTTTTCCGTTATCTGGGGCAACAGATAATGGAATAGGAGACTGATAACAGAAGAGCTTCCACAGAAAGATAATAGTGCAAGTACAGGTACAGAAGCACAGCATCAGTTTGTGTTCCCAAACCCCTTATTTCAACTCAGAAAGAGCTTGAGTACCTCCAGACCATGCTCCCCATGAGGAGTGGAACAAAGGTTACAATGGATGTTTTGTTTTGCCTTATGAAATATCTCCGCTGTCACCTAGTCCCTTACCTCCAAAATAGTCTCTCCAACCTACCACAGGCATGCACTGCTCCCTAGCAGAAACATCTTTCTAGTCATCACTTCTAAATCAAAGCAAAACTCCCACTAAGCTTTGGGCCCACAGAGACGAGGGTCCTGAAAGCTTATTCTCCTAGAGCAAGCTTGTAACCCAGCTCAAACCTTCTGTCAGGGAGTGTATCTGCCTGCTGAAGCCCTACCACATACTTCAGAGAACTTGTCCCCTTCCAATCTAATTAATCCAAGGAGCCTGTTCACTAAACCACAACCTGCTCTCAGCCAAACATAACAACCTTATTTTATGATATCTTATCTAGAAGCTACTTCTAACCTATCCTAGACCTTTCCCTAAACCTACAGCCTTTCTCAGAGAGTGCTTCCAGCTCAACACAGGTGAGAAAGATCTAAAYGCTAATGGCCCACTGCTGCTGTGTCCTTGTGTTACTGGCTGGCTTCAGAGGCCACTTGACTAGCTCTCCTTCGCTTTCTCTCTGCATGATTAGTGTGTTGCCTAGCTTTGTTTAATGTTTTCTAGAGGATAGGCTTGGTCTTTTGGTTGCTTTTTTAGAATCCCTGATCTACTCAATGGGATCTCCAAAGGATGGATTACAGAAACAAGAGTCTCCCCTGAACAACTTAACAATGAATGTAGGTTAGTTCGATACAAAACAGTGCAATATGAGGTCTAATTTTTTTCTTCAGAAAGTAGTAAATTATTTTGTGTGTGAAAGTAAAATTGTTCTTAGTAAGAAAGCAATGTGTTACACAACTGACTAGCGAAACTCTTTAACAAGGAGAAGAACTAAACTAGTATCACCTAGCTGTTACTGTGCTTCTTGTTGTTAGATCTCAGCATCGTTACTCCAATGGTGAATTGTAGGCAAAATGAACAAAATTATTCTCTAAGAGATTTATTTTGTAAGTATATTGCAAGAAATTGTTCTCTAATGGCTTGTATCCATAGAAGATAGAAAGTGGATTTTAATATTACTTACATGTGCTTTAGAAAGCTATTCAAAAGTCCCTTGTTGAAGTTAATTTCARTTTTGCATGTAAGTGTTAAGTGTTCAACTACTTTATTGTAATATTCTTCTTATACATAGAACATATTCTTCCTAAGTTTACAGTACTTTTATTTTACATTTTTTTTTAATTTGCAACTAAATTAGTAAGTTGTATTATTAAAAAGATTTCCTTTAAGTATGTAGTCCCTTTTACTTTTTTGTTTCAAATGATTCTAATATTGAGGACTCTTCAAACCTCCTTTGTAGTTAAAATTCAAAGTATAAAACTTTAATAGTTGCATTTAAATAATTTTTGAGGTTTGCTGGCTATTTTATCCTACTATTTTTCATAAGTAAAAGTATCTTCAGTGATACTGAGTATTGATCAAGCTGTATCAGCCCTGGGAGAAAATAGGCCTCTCTGGGCGTATCTTTTCTGTTCTTCTTCTGTGGCTATGGCTTCCTACGAGTTTTCCTCTAAACTGTAGTGAAAATATGACCGTATAGTCCACTCTAAAAGCAGCACAATTGATATTGYAACAGCAAGGTATTTTGTCAGGGAGCACTAGCAGAGTCTGAAATCCAAAGCGGGGTCAATGTTATAGAATTTCAAAACATTTTATAAGAATGTATTCATTGGAACTTGGCTTGTATGTTAGCTGTAACAAGAGTATTTTATGCAATATGGCAGAGTGTAAATCTTCTGGACTCCAGTTTTGGTGCGATCTAATTCTAATTGAGTCTTGTTTTGTAACATAACAGCTACTAAAAATGCGTGTGCTGTTTAGTTGAGTGACAAGAGATGCAAGGATTGCTACCTACAAATAAATCTTAAGCATGTCTACTATATTCACTGGAGAGAGCTTAAAGTATACACTGACTTTCCAAAGGAATTTGATCATTTTTTCTGATACGCAGTAGAAATTCTGGCCTGCTTATGAGATAATTTCAGAATCTTCGCCTTTCAACTTCAGTACGTGAATGAATTCTGGAAAATGAAAGTACTTGGAGATGTTAAAGAAGGCCAATGCACTATACTCGCCTACTCACACGGTGAAGAATGAAGAAAATTTCATTAAACAAACTGTGTTATAGGTAGGACAAGTAAAGGGACAGACTGTGATGTTCTATAAAAACTCAGTGACAAAGCCTAATAATTTGTCATGAAAATTCCATTTATCTATTTATCCATGGAAACGTGCAGTTAGTGCTGTTGAGGTGCTAATGAAATTGATGGGAAGGAACCCTTTAAAAGTAGGTTCAGATGGGAAAAAAAATCCCTTTCATTTGCAACAGGTGAAATGCATAGGGTTTGAAAAGAAAAGAGGTACGTAAATATATTGCTGTTAATTTAGAATCAGTTTTTCTTCTTCTAAAAACGTCAAGATTTCAGTCTTAACCTTCTGTGACAACTGCCCCTACTGTGTAAACAGATTTAACCTAGGATTGCATCTGCACTTGCAGTGTCATTCTCCCTTAATCGGTTGTAATCCTAGAATATTATTAATCTAGTGCTGGTAGTGTGCTTTGGGATGGTTCAAACTCTCCCCAACTTCCAGGGAAGTTGCAGTCTTGGAGTCAGATGTAGAAGAGCTGTGTATCTGCATAGATAGGGATACTGAGTGGGTGGACCAAAGGATGTCTTTTGGGCATGGTGACTCCTGAGATTATAAAGTTTATATATTATCAGAAAAATTCATGTGAAAATCCTTACCAATTTGGCAGACAAAACAAAAACCCTAACATAGCCAGGTATGTAGCTATGGAAAATAAGAATCACTGCTTGCAAGGTCATGTCTTCCATGAGAGCATTATGGTGTTTCTAGTGTGTTTCCAGTTTTCCAGACTTTATTTTAAGTCTGACATTTGTGAGGCAATGCACATTTGAATGCAGATGCGCCTGCCTTAAAGTTCAGTAATGAATAGATCTTTTGTTTCCCATCTTGTATAAAGGTGCAAAGTCCAGATGTGGACCCAACTGCCACTAAAGTTCTGGAGGGATGAGCATTTTTTTTTTTTAAATGAAACTTAGAATTGGCAGTGTTGTTAGAAACTATTTGGCAATTCACATATAGAGTTGTCTAAGTTATGATTGCCTTTTACACTGATGTTCTGTAAGAAAGATAGCTCAGGTTTTAGGTAAAAGGAGGTTTGGAGATAAGTAACTGAAAGTTAAAAGACAGTGAAGGATAGCTGARAATGCAGGATAGCATAATCATAGTGAAGTATAGGACTGGACTAATTTATTTATAGTGTTTATATTAATGAAACCCTGGTAAAATCGCCTTAATCTTGTAATCCAGTGTTGCTTTCACTCTGCGTAGTATTTAGTCTGCTTTTAAAAGGCTGTGTATATTTCATATGCTAGTGATAACATAATAAGAGCACATGGAAATCCTATAAAGATTGGAGAAAAAAAACTCTCATGAGAAGAAAAACAGATGCAAAGCTATAACCTTGCACCTGGAAATCTTTCACACGGCAGTTCTGTGCATTCCCAACCACCCCATAAGGACAGAAACAACACAAGCAGCTGATAATGTGATTGTGAGGAATGTGTTGACCATGGTGATGACAGGGTGATACATTTACCCCAGAGAGCACGAGTGCACCTGTGAAATATTAGACTGTGCTTTTTTACTAGGAGATCATTTTAGAAATATTTAAGAGTAAGCTGGAAGATGGAAGGAGAGGGCAGTTAAAAGAGGCTGGGAAGAGGTAAAGGATAGACATTTGGGGAAAAGCAGAGTGTGCTTTCAGAACAATTTATTACAGAGCTTTGAAAGCTTATTCTGTTCTCATTAAGAACAGATCTCAATCCACATTTCCTATGCAGGCAAACCTCTATCAATGTGACTAGTTAAATACATTGGAATTAGTAAACAAGGAGAGAAAACTCCTAGTTTATATTAAAAATACATAATTTAACATGTAATTAGCAATGTATACTTGAGAAAGTAAAAGGGAATGTTTCAGGAAGCTGATTTGGTTGCACTGACTGTGTATTTCTAATTCATGTTTTATGTTAACACACCAAATGGTACAGAAAACATTACATGCATGAAGAGCATCAAAATTGAAATTACTGTTGGTTTGGTATCATCTGGGTTTCCTGAATTTAAAGAAAACTCTGCATGCTAGTATTACTATTTCCAAATGATCCCTTTCCATTTTGGAGTTCCCCTGTGGGATGAAAGAAATAAGATGTGCTTGTGGGTTGGTTTGTTGGGGTTTTGGTTTGGGGTTTTTTTGTGTGTGTGGGTTTTTTGTTTGTTTGTTTGTTTGTTTGTTTTTTTGGGGGGTACTGTTTAATGTAGCCTTATGGAAAACTTAGCAAACCTTAAGCTGGCTTGTAAGGGACATGTGGATCAGGATGTTCTGTAGGGAAGATTCTTTCCAGTTATGCTGCTATTGTGTCTGGGAGATGCTGAAATACATTGGTCAGTTTACCTACTTCAGCATTTTGTTGAAACTTGAAAATGTGTAATCTTATACAAAGGCTGATAAAAAGAATATAATACCATCTGTATAAAACAGGGAGTGTGTTTTGTGCAGGCTTGTGAACAGATGCTAGCTGACAGGTTTTAGCCAGAAACTATGAAATTAATGATAAGGTTTCCTGGGAAAAACACTTCTGTAAGTATTTGAGGAAAGCAGTTCTGAGCTTAAAATGTCCTCACAGTCAATTGGATGAGGACTGATTTGGCCTGCCACCAAGGAGAAGTAGATTCTTCACTGGCAATACCTGAAAGGAAAGGCAAATGCTGAATAGAGAGTTTAATGCTGAAGCAAATAGCTGTAAGGAGCTCAGAGCCAGGTTTTATAGTGTGAGGAAAGTGACAGAGGATAGCAGGAGGCAGAAACAGTAGAACACCTGGAGGTAGAAAACATTTTTAGAGATGATAGATTAAATTTTCTTAATCTTTCTGTTGGAATCAACCTTAGGAAGAGAAAAATGCCTGGAAAACAAATTAATATTTTGGTGGTCTGTCCAACATTACTTTGCTAGTGAAGTGGAGGAAATCAATATTAAATATATTTAGGAGTACATTATTCTGAGTTATGCTGACCTCATTAAACATATCAGTAACAAATGGCTACAGTACAATCAGTAGCAGAACAAAATTTGAATCCTAGTCTGCTGAAGCTTCCTTTCATGGCAAAAATAAGAAGTAGCTTCTTCAGGACAGGGCTGGGTGAAGTTTACCTGAGATTCTGAAGCTGGTTAGCCAGAAGATTATCTGCTGTGGGTTGAAGAAAGGGAAAGAAACTAATTGAAATCTCAGTGCATCAGGAACTTCCCAAGCAGCCCTCAGAAATGTTATGAAATGGGTCTGGTCACACACTTCAAAATAGTGGAAGGGAAACTCAGTGAAAAGGCTCTCTGAGACTCATCTGCCTTGTGCTTCAGCGCACAGGATGGTCTGGCTYCAGGTGATGCCTGGGGATACTGGACACTGCTGCCAGCAAACTTTACAGCTTTCCACAGAACTGAAAGCTGCCTTGCAGCTTGCAGAGAAGGCAGCCTTCTGTGGCTGAGAGAAATGCCATGAATGTGTTTAAAAGGAGGAAAACAAGAAAGGTGTAAGGGACTAGTGCAACTAAGAGTCCTAAATGAAAAAGGATGTTTTTCAGACTCAGTACTTGATTCTYGTGTTTATTAATTTAAAACTGCACTAAGTGGATGTGGATAGACTTCAGAAATGGGATAATACTACTGATACAGGAATGTAATGGTTCCAAGTACAACATGCCAGAGGAATCTGGGCTTAGGATAGAAAGAAATGCTTACTGATGCATTCAAATTCTAAGGAGAAGAGATTGAGACCAGAAACTTGAGAAAAGGATATTGTACTCTCTCTAAGAAGAACTATGTTCAACACCTGAGAAAGATCTGTTAAGTCAGGCCACCGCTGTCTACCTTCTACCATTCTTTCTGCAGCAGCACCCAGCTATAGCGAGAGTCTGGTTCATTTTACTTCAGTTAATTAGGCATATGCTGCTTTCATACTAGTAACACTTTCACACAACTTGTGGTTTTCTTTATTATTTAGTGGTTTGTGTTTTTTTTTTTTTTTTAAGTGGTGTTTGAAGTTGAGGCATCTGAAAAAGCCAGTTTGCCTGCCTGGAATAAGATTTGCCCTAGGATAACAACCAAGTGGTAATCTATGAGGTTTCTGTCAACTGAGGGGGAAACTGCAAGTATTTGCAGGACAGTCAGTCTGCAGTGTCTTGAGTAATCTTATCGACGGGAATTAAATCCCTTAGAGTAAGGAATTAAACAGCTGTTTTTGCTGAATAGGGCCCTGTAAGATTTCTTGAGTTACTAGGTCAGATTCATTTGACAAGGTTCTAAGTTTCTCCTAAAGTAAGTACAATTTGAAAAATGTTGCAGTATGACATTATAATAATCTAACAGATGAAACCTATTTGAAAGGTGTCTATGTGATAATAAACTAAACATTGCAAGCCTTGTTTCTTTAGGAAATGAGACAAGAGTGTAATCCCTTGGTGTTTGTGCCTCCCCTAACAACTTTTGAAGCCATTGATTAATTTCAGCCAAAGCTGGCAATGAAGATCAGTCTTTAAAATACTTGATTTCTATGAGCTTCATGAAAATGCAATCCATCTCTCCTACCCACCTATCTATCAGTACTCTCATTAGGAAAATGTGATGGTGTCAGTTCAACCCTCATTACTTATCAGATAAGCTGTAGGTGGCAGCAGTGGTATGAATGCCCTGATTACTTCTGTCAGATTAGTGCCTTTGTAGACATGGGAGAATCCAGTTGTGAGTGCTAAAGCTATAGGAAATCAGTCTTTTCTAATTCTGCTGTCCATATTTCAAAGCAGTTTTACTTGAGGCACTGGTATGAAGAAATCATAAAGGTGATTAATATTTTGTAATGAAGCTATTGGCACCTAATAAGCTATTCACTTCTATAGACCCCTTACTAAAAATATTTAAGAACTTAAAGGTAAATGTGAAATTCAATTTTGAATACATACATTTGGATACTAGATCCTTTGTCTAAATGAATTCATTAGTATTGATTGATCAATTGCCTTCCAAAGAAATAATCAAGGGGTAATCTTGTTAAAGACAAATGGACTACTTAGCATGACTCAAAATGTCAAAGAGCCAAATCTTGATTTGAGAGTGGAGAATAACCTTGTGGTTACATTGGGACTGTTAAAATGAGAAAGGCAAGACGGACTCATTCCAAAAGGAAGTGAGTTTTTGCTAGGTCTCTAAGTCAGAGGAGCCTACAGCTGGCTGATCCAGCAGCTTTGCTTTAATAGACAGTGCAGAAGGGATGGGGAGAATCAGGTCTGTTTTGGTATCGTGCAACAATGAAAGATAAGGTCACCTGAGCTAAAGCTTATAATTATTCCTGATCCTGTTAGTTTTCAAAATGAAAATGTTGTAAAGTTTTTTGGCAAATGTTGGAATGAACTATATGGATAATTCCTAATAGTGACCATTAATCAGCTTTCAAAAGAGTATTGCAAACTTTAATGTGTTTGAGTATTTCYTAATGGTCAGCTGTAAACAGCATTTGGAAAATGTGCTGCTTTACATTATACTAGTACTTTTTAAAAAATTAGATCTGAATACCAGCTGTATGTTTACTCTGTTTCTCTTCTGGAGTATCTTAATTTCCATTTTAACTACCAGATATAAAATATGGTAAGCTTGAACACTTATCTGTAAGCATTGGGCCCCAGATCTTCAAAGACTGTTTGTTTGGTTTTTTTAATTTGACAATTTTTACTATTATAAATGGTAATAAACAACCTTAACGTCTCATTTGATTATGAAGTTTATTATTTAAACTTCAGATAGTAATTATGATATATTCAGGTATCCAGGAAACAATGGAAAGAATGCTTTGTGAAACATCAGCACTCTTGGTTCTCTATAAAGTACTCTTCCAGTCTCTGAAGTTACATCATACCTTTTTGTAAAAACAGTATTTTGAACAATGGTCTGAAACTTACCGGACTTAGTATGTGACCAGCTCCTAAGGAGAGCAGGCTCTGGAATGGGAAGCTCCTGGATCCTGGGAGCATTTGACTCTGGCAGTAAGAGTGACCTGGGACCTCTCTGTGAATACAAAGGACTCAAAAATACCTGTTTAGTCCTCCTGATAATGGAGATGGTGCGTGTCTGCACATGCCTTCTGCAGACAGATTACTGTTCGCTTACAGCTTGCTTCGTGTTTTCTGTTGCTCACTTTATGTTGGGGGTAGAATATAGACAAGGACTCACACATAAAACATCTACAGCTAAATTGCTGACTGCCCAGGGTTTTATTCTCTACWAACCTTAAAATATTACTTCAGAACTAGAACAATAGAATAAATAGCTTTTCAACTTGCACACAGTGGCAGCCAAAGCTGGCTAAGTTTCTCTCTTATTCCTAACCTTGTTTGGTTTGAGCTGTGTAAAATCTACTGATGCCAGACTGATCCATTTTATAGGGGCAGACTGCAAACAGTTTGGCTAAAACAAAAATCTCTCCCAAATGGATGAGAAAAAAATTTTAAGTTGTCTTTTGAGTTATAAAAACCTAAGGTGCTTTAGGGCAATTTTATTTCAAGCTGACCTGCAATTTTTTTGGTGGCATTTATGTAAAATTTAAAAATTATTCTAACTTCCGCATTTATCAAGGTTTCATGTTTGTTGAACTCTTTGGGCTGTGGCTTAATGGTACATAATTTTGTATTTTTGAAGAAATGTCTGTGACAATGCAGCTGGGGCTTACAGATTCATTCCTTAATAAGTCATCCTGATTGGAGAAGTTTCTGTGTATGTTCTGATGCTACAGTTAATCTCCTCCACACCCTGATATTCCAAGCTTTGTTTTTGAGCCCAGGTGACTCGTCATACTCTGATCTGTGAGGATTTCTGAGCAATAAGGCAGACGAAACCACCTTACATTTCAAATTATTTTGTAATATACCTGCACATGAAAAAAATATAACATGACATAAAAGTATTGCAAGACTTTTTAAAAACTGCAAGTGCCTTTTGGAATATGCAGATGAGCTTTTTTTGTGAACTGCTATTCATCAAGCTTTCATTTCTGTGGTCCAGTTCCTACATTTTAGGTTGTAACCTTTCAGGGAGCTGTTTAAAATGTTTACCTAGGAATGTGGACTGAAGCATTCTGCCTGTTTCATTTCTGAACCTCTGTTTTACTCAGAGGGAGCTCAGGATTGCTTGTCTGTCATATGCTGTCACTTGAAGCATCAAAATTTATGTGGCCGAGGAATTGGTCTGAGTAGGCACAATTCATATAGACTGCAGCTTTGGTTATCCCTGCGCAAGGGGTTGGCTTAAGGTTAAGCTTTCTCCTTTGACGTGATCTGCAATGAGCACCAAGTCTGTATTGGAGCAAGAGATTGTGTATAAATACTGTAGAAATTTTGGGCTCTGGCTCAGGCCTGTGTTTCAAACACAAGTTAAACACATCTAAAGTGTCCCCTTTCTTGTGGCGTCCATGCTGAGACTTCCCTAATGGTGAACCTGTTGTTGTTCTTTGTGTCTTGATAAATATTTAGGACACGCATGGCAACAGCAGCAACAGAAGACCAGGCGCTTGGGGTTCAGATCTTGGGCAAAGAAAGGTTTTGAGCCTGTATGAATATCTACATTACTGAACTATTGAGTAAAAAGCCATTTCTCCTGATACTGTTTTGTAAACTTAATTCTTTCTTGCAAGGAAAGCTCAAGTGCTGTTTTTTGCTCTGTAGTACTATTTATTTTTCATCCCAAACTTAATTAAAAACAAAAACATTCTCATGGTTGACTTAAATCACACTGTCTTTCTGTTGTTTTCAGAGACTGGTAGGCTGTGCAGAAAATCACTTCTTCCAGTGAATGCCCCATGATTTAAAGACAGACACCTGGTAATTATTCAGGCTTATTAGTTGGTGATCTGCAGCAGCTACCACTGCATTACATGGAAGTGGTTTGCACAAGCACTTCTGATAATCGAACCATTTAAAGTATCTGCCTGGGGGTGCACGTTAGGAAGTTCCTTGGCCAGCAAAGACTTGGGTCTTTTGTAAACCAAACCATTTATTTAGACATTTATGTCCATATTTTGGTGTTTAAGTGTAGGCTTAGACACCACAGGTTGAATTGCCACCTTTACTTTTGAAATCTGAACCATAGTCACTCCTAAAGCTAGCTGCAGTGCTGCCAGCATTTTAAGGTGGGGCTTCTGTCAACAGCATGTGCAACGCTGCCTGGGATACTCTCTATATTAAAAAAACAACAAACCCAAAAAAACCAACAAAAAAATCCCCACCCAAATTCAGGATCTTGTTTATAAGTAAGGAAATGGATGATGGTCTTTTAAAAATAAACAAATCAAAAAAGGAAGTGCTTCTCTACCACAACTCTGTCACAGACTAAACAATGTTTTGAGAGAAATGATGAAGCAGAGAAAGAACTGCAGTGCCCACTACTGTACTAATGCCTCATCCCCTGATAAGTTGAACAGTATCAAGGGCTTACCAAAGAATGGCTTCTCACTACTTCTGCTAGTGTTTTACTTTGTTCTTGAAGTAAAAGCAAGGCCCCAGCTATATGTTGAGGTAGATTTATGCCCAAGAATCCCAAGATTTAAGGATAGCTTCACCATTCACAATTAAAAGCTTATTTGCAAAATCTTTGTGTACAGACTTTTGTTTGTGGTGTGTGTGTATGGGTTTTCTTGTTGTTTTTTGGTTGGTTTTTGACCCTCGGAATGACTAGGTGAATGTTACATTGTTCAGCCTGTGACTCTGTCAAGATCAGCTTACCCTTACTTGTTCCAGGTGTTCAGGATTTGGGATATCTGTGCAGTTGGTGCTGGCTGTCAGTTGAAGAGGACCGATTCTGAACTGATAAGGGTTTGGCTTTAAGTGGTGACTTTGAGGGGAAGGTCGAGGATGTCTTAGCTGTATCCTTCAGGGTAGGATTCCTCTGCTTTAAAACATAACTTTTGAATGCGTTCTTGTGAGCTGAATGATTGATTTGCACAGAATGAACAGAGGATGTAGCTTTCAGGTTTCTCACATGGCCAGTTTCTAACCATGCAGTTTCGTCACTTCTTGCTGCTAAGACAACTTATACTTTCTGGTTTTTAGGCAAGTGGCTATAACATGGGGTGTGCCAAAGCATACTGAAGAATTGTTCAGTGATTCTTGTCATCATTTGATTTGGTGGGTATGAACTTGAAATGTTTGATGTGGCATGGCTTTGTAGGATCAGATAAATCTGCAACTAAATGTTAATAATGTCTGGTGATGGATCTTTGTTTTTCTTTTATTACTGGATGTAAGTGATCGTACTTGGCCCCCAGCTTTGTGATGTGATGGCATGGCATTGAGCACAATAGAATGGAGTGGCTTTGATTTGTTTCTAGATACAATTTAAAATGTTGGCTTGTTTATAGGCATGGTCTAATGAATCAACGAATTGACTGGGATTCAAGGAATGTGAGTTTTATTACTGGCTTTTCCAGCATCAAGTACAGTGGCCTTGGCAGATGAATTAACCTTCTTTTGTAGATTAAAAAGTTGAGACCTGGAGAAGCAAGTGACAATGACATCCTTTGTGCAAGTTATAAAAACAAATATGGTCTACATAAATATTTATAAAATAAATGAAAGTTACTGTCAATATTACTGTAGCATTTCCATCTGAAATTATTCCAGAGAGTTTGTAATGTAAAGATTTAAAACAGTTCTATTTCAGAGCTGCTTCTTGTGCTTTGTGATGGTAGAGACCCCTTCCTTCTTTCCATCCTCTCTCTGTCCCTTCACTACTGCTCCCCACCCCCCAAAAAAATATTAGGATTGAGGTGGCTCTTAGTTCTGACCCTTCCAGCTGACAGGAGGTACACCAGCTTCTTTTTTCACCTGTGGCCAGGGTGCTTTTGTTTGTGCATGTGTATGTGCTTCTCCAATCAGCGATCTCTTTTTTTCCTGAAGTGACCTCTACAGTGCACAAGATTTATGGCAACATGTACTTTCATTATGTATCAGTATTCCTATGCAAGCTCACTGCATCTCTGTCAGAGGAAGAACAGCTTCTCAGAACAAGCCTACAGTATTATCTTTGAACATATGTTCTCTATTAAGCGAGATGAGGAAAGTCACTTAGTTTTCCTTCCATTTGGAGGTTAAAATGGAGGGCTTGTCTGAAAACAGATTGTAGTAAATTGGAGGTTTATTTGAACAGTATGTCAACATTATTAACTTGAAAATACATACTAAATTGATAGGTTTCCTTTAATTACCTCATCTTGAAAGCTGTTCTCAACAAACAAGCAAACAGTTCAAAAGTGATTTAATCTGTCTGAAAAAGAGAAAATCAGAGGAAAGCATACAGCACTACTTTTCTAAATATGACTTTTGTTATAAAGAGTGCTAGATAAACTATGTAATGCATTTGGCCCCTTCTACTTCTTCCTGTTCAGAAGTAATAAGAAATTTAAAAATTTGTTTGTGTCCAGATTCTAGGGTTATTCTGCAAATGTGCAAACGTTGGCCTGTACTTTGCGCATAGACAACATATTGGGTTGCAGAGGGGCTAGCTTTTTGCTATGACGAGTTTGAAACAAGTTATGCAACTAGGATCTTAGAACACACAGTGTCACTTGACTGCACTGACAGATGTTTAAGATGGCTAGATAAATGCTTCATGTGTGAAATGCATTACACAAGTATCTATGAGACTTCCTTGCTTTTCAACATTATTCTGAAGATTTTAATGATGTTGTATATGCCAAGAAAGCCAATTTGCTTTAGTATTCCACATAATCATAGACATTTCAGCAGCATTCACTCAGCACTACTATGTATGTGCTACCCTTTCAGACTGAAGAGCTAAAATTAGGGGCCTTCTAGATTACCCTATTGCAGAGGAGAAACTGGGGATTTCTAGGGAAACTGAGCTGCTTTAGTACAGTTAATGAGAAACATGTGCCAAGTCTGACTTTCTTCAACAGAGCACATAAACAGAGACAGTTTCACAATTTGGAGCTTTAAAACTCTTTCAATAAATAACCCATTTTAAGAATCCACTTGTTCTTGACCAGAATGTGTCAGTAATTCAGGCATAGTTTTCTTCTTCATGTGGCTTCTGAGCTGTTTCCTTCCAAGTGAAACTCTTTGGGTAGAGATTCATATCCACACCAAAATTCAATAGCAAATCTCATCTGCCTTTGTTTTAGGAAGCAGTGCTGCCATAGTAGGAATTGATGATCCTCCCGACGTAGTGAAGAGTGGTTCTTAAGTCCACCATTTCAGTTCTTGATAGAGTGTGAAAGAAACATGACATTTTTAGATCTTCCAAACTACTCATTGTCACCCTTTCCAATGAGTATATCCAGAAGGATCAACATCCAGAAGTGATGCTTTCTGACAAAATGAATGGAGGATGTTACAGTTCTTCTAGGCAACCACTAGCTGTCTGGTAGAGGAACCAGGCAAAATTACCATTCTTTGCCCTTGTAATTCAAAAAATAAGTAAGAAATAGCAGATCTTGACCTACATGAATATTTTGTTCCGAGTAGTTTTGGCAGTGGTTGATAAATCAGTTCTGTTATATTAAATATTATATTGAGTTTATTCTTGAATCTGCACCCAATTGTTAAAAAAACAGCTTTATTGTTGTATAAATTAATTTGTATATGTCAGTGAATCTAGCTGAGATTCCTAAGCRTTTATGCAAAGAAACTTAATGATGGTGCAGCATGTAACCCTGGTTTGTCACATAAGGTACAGACACTTTCTTTAGTAGAAGAGACTGTACGGTGTTTTCTTCATACTTTGTGACTGTGCAGTGCATGATGTGAGTAACCTTCATTACTACAGCTGAAGGTATGGTGGTTCTGAGGTGTAATTTGGCTTCCTATATTGTTCAAATACCAGAAGGTGGTCTGCTCCCTTGTCCTTGTGTCTCTGCGCTCTCATGCTGAAGTGACTCTCAATCTCTGGGCCTAATGACTAGTGCTCTCTTTCAGCTATCATCCTGAGTCCCTCCTCTCTGGGTTATGTTTCTCTTGACCCTCCCGCGAGTACTAAAGCAAAGCATAATACCAGAATGTCCCAGTTGCTGTGTGCTTGGTCACTTCTCCATGAAATTTAATTTTCTACTTCCCATCCTTTCTACTGTGTATAGTTATTTTTACATGTACATCCTTTATTCATACAAGTATGTCCAAGTTTGTGTTTTGCTATTTTATTATGCATAATTTCCAAAATTATCCTCACGAACATAACATTCTTAAATACAATGGAAAAAGCTTTTGCAATTGCAAGTTTTGCAGTTTCTTGGTGTCCTTATAAAACTGTGACTGGCATTGGGGGATAGTAGTTTGTCTCAGAGGGATTTGGGACACTATTATAAAACATAGCTGCTTTTTTTTTTTTTTTTTTTTTTTTTTTTTGAGGAGAAAATAGCTTGGTCGGTGAAAGGCTTGCCCTGGGCTCATCTAGTAGAATCACTGACTGTGTATCCGGTCTGATAATGTGCAGAACACATTTAGGGTGCCTAAACTGCTGAATAGGGACTTGTTTAGAGGTTATAGTTGTGTGAACATTTACAGAAGAAAATTCTTTAAAATCATAGAATTTTAGAATGGTTTGGGTTGGAAGGGACCTTAAAGATCATCTAGTTCCAACCCCCCTGCCATGGGCAGGGACACCTTCCACTAGACCAGGTTGCTCAAAGACCCATTCAACCTGGCCTTGAACACTTCCAGGGATGGGGCATCCACAACTACTCTGGGCAACCTGTTCCAGTGCCTCGCCACCCTCATAGTGAAGAATTTCTTCCTTATATCTAATCTAAATCTACCCTCTTTCAGTTTAAAGCCATTACCCYTTGTCCTATCTCTGCATGCCCTGGTAAAAAGTCTCTCTCTCCAGCATTCTTGTAGGCCCCTTCCAGGTACTGGAAGGCTGCAATAAAGTCTCCCCAGAGCCTTCTCTTCTCCAGGCTGAACAACCCCAACTCTCTCAGCCTTTCTTCATAGGAGAGGTGCTCCAGCCCTCTGATCATCTTTGTGGCCCTCCTCTGGACTCGCTCCAGCAGGTCCATGTCCTTCTTATGCTGAGGCCCCAGAGCTGAACGCAGTGCTCCAGGTGGGGTCTCACTAGAGCGGAGAAGAGGGCCAGAATCCCCTTCCTCAACCTGCTGGTCATGCTTCTTTTGATGCAGCCCGGGATATGGTTGGCTTTCTGGGATGCAAGCGCACATTGCCGGCTCATGTTGAGCTTCTCGTCAACCAACACTCCSAAGTCCTTCTCGGCAGGGCTGCTCTCAATCCATTCTCCGCCCAGCCTGTATTTGTGCTTGGGATTGTCCCGACCCATGTGCAGGACCTTGCACTTGGCCTTGTTGAACCTCATGAGGTTCACACAGGCCCACCTCTCAAGCCTGTCAAGGTCCCTCTGGATGGCATCCCTTCCCTCCAGCGTGTCGACCGCACCACACAGCTTGGTGTCGTCGGCAAACTTGCTGAGGGTGCACTCAATCCCACTGTCCATGTCGCCGACAAAGATGTCAAACAGCGCCGGTCCCAATACCGACCGCTGAGGAACGCCACTCGTCACTGGTCTCCACTTGGACATCGAGCCGTTGACCGCAACTCTTTGAGTGCGACCATCCAGCCAGTTCCTTATCCACCGAGTGGTCCATCCGTCAAATCCATGTCTCCCCAATTTAGAGGCAAGGATGTCGTGCAGGAGCGTCAAATGCTTTGCACAAGTCCAGGTAGATGACGTCAGTTGCTCTTCCCTTACCCACCAATGCTGTAACCCCATTGTAGAAGGCCACCAAATTTGTCAGGCACGATTTGCCCTTAATGAAGCCATGTTGGCTGTCACCAATCACCTCCTAATTTTCCATGTGCCTTAGCATAGTTTCCAGGAGGATCTGCTCCATGATCTTGCAGGGCACAGAGGTGAGACTGACTGGCCTGCAGTTCCCCGGGTCTTCCTTTTTTCCCTTTTTAAAAATGGGGGTTATGTTTCCCCTTTGCCAGTCAGCGGGAACTTAACCGGACTGCCACGACTTCTCAAATATGATGGATAGTGGCTCAGCAACTTCATCCGCCAGTTCCCTCAGGACTTGCGGATGCATCTCATCAGGTCCCATGGACTTGTGCACCTCCAGGTTCCTTAGATGGTCTCGAACCTGATCTTCTCCTACAGTGGGCAGTTCTTCATTCTCTCAGTCCCTGCCTTTGCCTTCTGTGACTTGGGCAGTGTGGCTTGAGCGCTTGCCGGTGAAGACCGAGGCAAAAAAGTCGTTGAGTACCTCAGCCTTCTCCATATCGCGGGTAACCAGGTCTCCCGTTTCCTTCCGGAGAGGGCCCACATTTTCCCTAGTCTTTCTTTTATCACCACTGTACCTATAGAAGCTTTTCTTGTGGCGCTTGATGTCCCTGGCCAGTTTTAATTCTATCCGGGCTTTAGCTTTCCTAGCCTGATCCCTGGCTGCTCAGACAATTTCTCTGTATTCCTCCCAGGCTACCTGTCCTTGCTTCCACCCTCTGTAGGCTTCCTTTTTGTGTTTGAGTTTGTCCAGGAGCTTCTTGTTCATCCATGCAGACCTCCTGGCGTTTTTGCCCGATTTCCTCTTTGTCGAGATGCATCGCTCGTGAGCTTGGAGGAGGTGATCCTTGAATATTAACCAGCTTTCTTGGGCCCCTCTTCCCTCCAGGGCTTTATCCCATGGTACTCTACCAAGCAGATCCCTGAAGAGGCCAAAGTCTGCTCTCCTGAAGGCCAGGGTAGTGAGCTTCCTGTGCGCCCTCATCGCTGCCCTAAGGATCTTGAACTCCACCATTTCATGGCCACTGCAGCCCAGGCTGCCCTTGAGCTTCACGTTCTCCACCAGCCCCTCCTTGTTGGTGAGAACAAGGTCCAGCATRGCACCTCTCCTCGTTGGCTCCTCTACCACTTGGAGAAGGAAGTTATCATCGATGCATTCCAGGAACCTCCCGGATTCCTTATGCCCTGCTGTGTTGTCCCTCCAACAGATATCAGGGTGGTTGAAGTCCCCCATGAAGACCAGGGCTTGTGAACGTGAGGTTGCTCCTATCTCTCTACAGAGGGCCTCATCCGCTCGGTCTTCCTGGTCGGGTGGCCTGTAGCAGACCCCCACTGTAATGTCACCTGTCCCTGCCCTCCCTTCAAYCCTGACCCATAAGCTCTCGGTTGGCTCCTCATCCATCCCCAGGCGGGGCTCCATGCACTCCAGCTGGTCATTGACATAGAGGGCGACACCCCCTCCTCATCTCCCCTGCCTGTCCTTCCTGAAGAGCCTGTATCCTTCCATTCCAACATTCCAGTCATAGGAGCCATCCCACCATGTCTCTGTGATGCCAATAAGATCATAGCCCTGCAGGCGTGTGCACATCTCTAACTCCTCTGGATTTTTGTGGTACTATGTTCAAGTATGCCTCTGGATTTTTGTGGTACGATTGTTCAAGAAAAACAAGTATGCTTAGAAATCCTGAGAATCTGTGATCCAAATGTCAGTGGAAAAGAATTCGCAGAAGTTGGGGCATCTTCCTTACCTTTAAAGGTGATGGCTTAGAACTGTTTTGGGATGTAGAGGGTGCAAAATTCGGACTAGACTTAGCATTAAACAACATGTGACACATCGTATACAATGATACAATACTGCTTATCAGGATGTGGTATTTCCAATAGGAAGCCATAAACCCAGACAGTTGTACTCACCTCTCCTTCTCATATGCTTACAGTACACATGAATATCTTTTCATCTTGCCAATTAGTTTTCGCACTAGTGGGTTGGCCACTCATCTTCAGTACTTCCTTGTTAGTTTATGTGATACTTTAGTTTGTGTTGTCCTAWGTTTTATGTGGCAGCTTGTCATTAAAGATCCCAGCAATTATCACTCTGTACAAGCCTACCAGTTTCTGCTCTATGACCAAATTGCAGCTGAGCAGTTACAGTCTCCTTAACTGTGAAGTGTGAAGGAACTGGGTGGCATCAAGCTTTTGCTCTTATTTGTTCTATCATCATTTTGTAGTACTGTTATGTCTCCCTCAAATGTTACCACTCTGTATCCAAGGATTCCCTCTTCCCTTGCTAAAAGTAAAACTGAAATTGAATCAACTGCTATGTTTACTTAGCATCCTCTCTTAAGATTTATTGTTGATAGCTTCGTGCTACATATCACATGAAAATAAAGACAGATTTGTATCTCAAATAGCTTATTCTGCTCCTTTTGTAGACATGATTCATTAGAAAAGCCTTATATTCTCACTAAAGTTTTGGTGTCTACCTTTCTCTGTTCTGGAAGTTGGTAGGTAAATTTACACACGCAAATGGGCCAAGTAAATTACCAGTACAAGCAGGACTGAAATGATCAAAGCCTTTGTAACTTTACATGCATATAGCTGTGATGAATGTAAACGTATTTTGTGACATAAAGAGATGCAAAAAGAAGGCTCATTTTATGATACAGGCTGTATCATGCCTTTATCAAAAATGTTTACACGTGTGTTTACTTCCCAGGCAACAGGGCTGTTGTTAGAGGCCATCTGATTAAAAGCCTTCATCCTGCAATTCCCAGTATTAGGATAAATCATAGAGCATTGTTTACATGACTCCTTGTGTTTGATGTCATGTATCCTTATATGCAGATGTTTTTCATCTTTTATTGCTAATGGTGAGTATGTGTTAAAGTTTTCTATGCATTTTTGTGGCATTTTGTATGTTTAAACTCCACAAATGTAGAATGGGAATGATTATGTATTTTGTCTGAGGGAAATGAAACTCATCCTTGTGATACTTTTTGGTTTGTTTCCTCTGCTTATACAACAGCCTTTTGCTGTTCTAGAAAAAGGCAGAAACCTTTCACCAGCGAAACTTTTTGCCTTGCATTCCTGGATTAATAATGCAAGCAGATGATATATGTCAAGTCACATGAAGGGTGACAAGATGACAGAAAATACTGACAGAGTGCAGGGTAGAGCTGGTTTGCTGAAGCACCAAGACAAAAGGGAAGTGATTTAGCAATAATTCCATACCTCAAGTCCTCTGTGTATTAAAAGGATTCCTTTATCAAAAACTTCAAAGGTAAAAGGCACGGGGAGTCATATTTTTCAGCTGTTTTAAGTGACTGTAGATCCATTAGTGATTGAATGAATGAATGCATATGGTTAACTGGTCTGAGTTACTTGAAGATCTGGTTGAGCAGCTCTTTCTAAATGAGTAATAGGGGAAGGATAGGAAGGATAGTTTTGAAAGAGTACAGAAAATTCTGATTTTTCTTCCTCCTTCCCTTATTTGGGAAAGAACTGTAGGCAACTGGTAAGAAGAAGCCCTAGCTGAAAAACTTGATTTAAGAGAGGATTTTTAGAGTTGATTGCCTTCAGAATAGGAAGCAAACGAGAAAACTTCTAACTGCTCTTAAAGGAGGGGGAAAGACTGATGGCTGGTTTAATGTTTTTCTTCAACCTTCACTTACATTACTACATTAGTCAAAACAAAAATCACTCTTCTTCAGGGTAACAGTAGGTTGAAATGAATGCTCAACAGTTCTGTAAGTGTCCCCTACCCGCAGTACGCTTTCACTCTTCTCTCCTAAGTAGTCTTCTGGCAAAATGGACTCAATTTTGTGTAATAGTTTCATTTTTCTTTATCTTTTGACAGAAGATGGCTTTGTTGGGGGGTGTGGGGGGGTGTGTGTGTGTGTGGGGGGGGGGTGGTGTTCCATTTTGTTTCCTCCTATCACCATCCAAGTCAAGTAGGAACTGTTTCTGATTTTGGCCAAGAACTTCACAGCTGCTGCTCTTCTTCCTAGTGTGTTCAAAATAATTTGTGAAGGATTTTAACTTCATGCAATGACGGAGGAGCCCCTAAACTCTAGAGAAAGATAAAAGGTTCTGATACTGTCAGTCTGAATGAATGAATGAACACATGCTTGTGCTTCTCATTGAGATAAATCTCAAAGCCCTAAAAAAGGGACAATTCAAAATCTATTTGTTTAAATTCCTGACTTCCAAAGAGAAACTTATGTGTTTTATAAATAAGGCTTTGTTACAGAACAGCTGAACTGTCCTTGTGAACTGTTTCTGGCATTCTTGAGAATTTTATTCTAAATTGTGAGCTTTCTTTTCTCTAGGGTGTGAAAAAGAAACAAAATGGTATATGAGCAAACCAGCAGCACATCTAGGATGAATCCATAGAGACTAGTAGGCCTAGAGTTAATGGCCTGCAATTCTTCCAAATATATAGTATTCCCAATATGAACTACATCTTAAAAGCACAATCTGATTTTAGTAAATACTGCAACACTGTGGGTAGCCGGAAAGGTTGTGTTGTGCTGGGGGATTAGAATTTAGGATTCTCTTGGATTTTGATGTTTTCAAAGCTACTCAATTGCCTTCATTAGCTCTTTCCTTCTTCAGTTACTGATTGCTTCCACAGCAGCAGGAACAACATGACAGACTCTATCCTATTTGCTGGTGCAAGTAGTAACCTGATTCTGTCCTTAATCATTAAGATGCTTTATTGTTGCAGTTCATGTGTTTTAATAAAAATCTCTTATAGTAAGCAATATACTATCTAAGATTCTGACTTTTCTTGTCAGTCCCTTCCTGGGCACAGGGAGGAGGTTGGGGAAGATGGGTTTAAGTATACCTGCAGTCATGCAGCAGCACATAAAATGCTGCCAGCTGCAACAGATGTGTCTTAAGCCTGCCTAAGCCCTTGCTAGCAAGCTGGCCTGGCACCTTCTGGTTGTAAAGCAAGCAGGAGTACAGTTTGATCACATTCTAATTTCATTTTTAGACAATCTCAGGTTTTTTGGGAGATGTTTAGTAAGTGAATGTCCTGATCAAACTGAGCGTCCTGCCTTCTTTGCAGAACGAAAGTCTCTGGTATCCAGACTTGTGACATGAAAGACAAAAATCATATCAATGTAAACGCTTCACATACTCTACATTTAGAAGCTATGTGGATTCTATATGTACATCTTCATACATATGTACGTATGTGCCCACCTCTCTCTTCCTAGAAGAGTAAGGAGAGAAGTGTTCTGCTCCATAACATTTTTTTCTTCTTGGGTTTCAAAGAGTTTGTTTGAAAAGGAGTGGTAAAAGTTGAACAGAAAACACCACACTTTTGAATACAACTGTAGAAAGTATCATCACTAGATGACTGACTTGCTGGAAGGAGAGAAGAAAATGGATGAGACTAAGTATGGTTAGGTCTGAGAGACTAACGTGGAAAGGTGGAGGGAAGCACTCGCATGTGAAATGATCTGACTGGATATCTTTGGATCATTTCATTTTGAAGAAAACATTTTTTCATACAGTTTCACACTTCTGGCATTTTCCTGTATCTTAACTGTTCTTAATTCCTCACTGCAAAAGTGAAGTTTCTTATTAGATGGAGTGACTTTTAATTAATGCTTGTCTTTCGTGAAAGCAGCCTGAGGTGTACTGCRAAAATATACCAAGCTCATTCGATTCAGCAGACCTACCGTGTGACCAGCTGCCACAAGTTTGACTATGGCGTCAAAGTGAAAGGCTTATAATCAATTTAGAAGAGTATATAGCTGGGCAGAGAGAAAAGTGTTTCAATTTTAATTTTTAGATAGTGATTTGAAGGACACGGAGAACATTCACGTGAAGGGAATTGATTTTGTTTCCCTCTTCTAAACCTAAAGGAGCCGAGTTTAACACTGTTGAAGGCTTTTCTGTGAGATATTCACGCAGCTCTGGTGGTGACAGTATCTTGGCTTCAGTTCTGAATTTTGTTCTAAATTTAGGATTCCTCTTTGCCTCGCTCTTGAAAATGTAGTTGTTCCCTTCCCTGCTTGGTATCAATAACAGTCTGCCTCCCTTTTAGCATTATTTCTGTACCCAATACTTGCACAGTGTGTGAATCTCTTTATATCTTCTGTGACTATCACCATGTTGTGGACATACATTATTTTTGCTTTCACAATAGATGAATAGATGTTGACAGTTCTGGGCAGCCAGAGAAAAGTTGTATCACAACAGACTTAGTTCTGAATCAAAGAAATGTTGTCCTTACTGCCTCCTACCACATTTCCAAAACTATTTTGTTTAAGTCATCCATGTTTCCTATCTTTTCTTGGCAAAAAGTAAACAAAAATCAAAGTGAAACCTGTCAGGAGGTCATGCCTGAAGGACAGATTATTATTATCTTTTAATTTCTCCCTTCATCAGGTCTCTTGTTAACATGTTGCTACAGATTTATATGTAGCTGCATCAGCACTGCTAGCAATCCTGTTGTGTGAAATGGCTCATCTGCCATCAAAAATTATGAAGAGACAGCAGGCAGCAAGACAATAGATCAGCCAGAGTGTCTACAGATGTTTTTAATCTGATCCTCTGTTATTTATACAKTGTCATAGGTATGCATGTTGTTTTATAGATATATAAAACACGAGAGTTTCCTGTCCCGAGGGGCTTACAACATGCAAGATTGTAAGTTAAATCCTGTAAGATTTCTGGTCATACTATTCAGTGCCCAGTGTGTATAGCTTACAGCAAGTGCAATACGGAATATACCCACTTCTTGCTAGCTGCATTTGTAAGGGGGAGAAACATGTTTAAATGATGTGCAGTCAATAGTGAGTGAGAGAACTGGTAATGGATCTTCAGGGCGTTTAACACTGATTTAAACCTACCTCAGGTCAGCAAGGCCAGTGCTCTTATTTGGGCCCAAACCATATTTTGTTAAACAAGAGGACTTTCAGGGGTCCCAAGCATGTGTAGTCCCCAGTGAAGACAGGGTATGTGTGTGTCTGTGTTAGTAAACCATGTGCTGCAGAGTGGTCCGAAGGCAGCAGCCTCTGCTTATTTCACTCAGCTGTACAAGAAATAATTCCTTATAATCTTGGTCAGTCTAGAGGAACATGGATCTAGGTAACAGGCACTGAGAGGAGTTGGATGCATTTTTGCTACAGCCAAAACATCAATATTTAAGAATAATTAAGGAGTTTTTAAGCTGACTCATTCAACTCAAAATCTTATGGATAATGTCTCCATAAAAGTCCAAAATCAGTATGACATTGTATAGGTCAAATTCCTCCATGTCTGAAAGCACTTGAATGTTTCTGACTTACAAAGCTAAAGAGGATCTTGCTAAATTGATCACATGTTCTTTTCTTTCTGCACATGACCTAAGCATGCATAGCTTATTGCATGTTTTTACAGACTTTTACGGACTGAATTTAGAGATTTTTTTTCAGAGAATTCCAATATATGAACAGAGTTGGGTTTTGGTTTTGTAAAGTTAGTTGCTGTAGCAGAGCTTGGAAACATGCTTAGCTCTTCTGTTTCCACTGTGTATGCATGCGTCTTCATGTTGAGCAGTGCAGGGTGAATTTAAAAACTGTGGAGAAGAGAGACAATAACATAGTTTCCTTACTAATGAAGTAAGATGACCATTTCAGAAGCCTTTTCATAAGTCTGTTTTAAGGTCACAAAGTTATAAAACAATTACATACTTTTGCTAGCGTACTGGTAGAATCCTTACCTTCAGAACATGTCTGATGAAAGTTTGTGAACTTTGTGCTATTGTCTTCCCACTTTGTGTCATTAAATATTGACTGGAAAATTTGACTGTGAAATTTATTCTTCCTTTAATATAAAGCAAGCTGTATCAGCTGTTAGTAGTGCAATCTGAGAAGCAGTTTTATGGCCTCTAATACTTGATTAAGAAGTTCTTGACTCCCAACAGATAAGGATTTTTTTTCTAGTCCTGAATTCTGAACCTAGGAGGTGATAGTATTGACCTCATTAGCTTACTTCAAGCACAATTCCCATTTTTCCACACTACTTAGGAGTGATTTATGTTCTTCAAAATGTCTCCATATGATATAGACCTTGAATTTTTTTCAGTTATTTTTGATTTGTGGGGTCATAAAAATTGTTGCCTGATATCTTTGACTATATAAATACCTCCCCCTCCCCCGCCTTCAATTCTGTTTTCCTTCTCCCATGTTATTCCTCATTTTTGAGATTCAAAGACAACTTTAGGACAGAGGGAAAGGCATTCCAAGAGGAAGAAATCTGGAAGTTGGAGGCTCAGAAAAGAGTTAAGTGGGGGTTTTCCTTGCTATAAAATTATTGGGCAGAAGCCAGGCGCGCATAAGAGCTAGAGAAGAGGAATTGCAGAAGTTGTTTCTCTGTGTGTTGCAGTCTGGGGGAGGAAAGACGAGTAGAGCTAAAACAGGGCATGACTCCAGGGAGGGAGCCTTTTATGACAGCTTTCTGGGAGAGTCGAAACTAGGAGAAAAGATGGCCAGAAGAATGTACATGAAACATATTTGTTTTACTTAGCTCAGACTGCTTCTTAAAAATTTTAAACTAGGTTAATTAGCACTTGCAAAATGCTGCTCTGATATGCTGAATTGCTTCCTGTCTTTGGCTAGTTCATTTAGAATTAGCCAGTTCCAGGCTGAGATTGCCAAGTTTCTAGCCTAGACCAAGAAACTGAGTTAATAGGCTCATACCCATTTAAAACACCTCTGTGCCCCCCATCTGAAACTCAGTGCACTTCCGATTTTCACTTCCTCATTTCACATTAAAACAGGTACAGTGAAAAGTGGCAAGGATACTCAGAGATGTGGAACAACTTCTGCACAAAACCCAGCTGATTAACGCTGGGGAAAAACATGATTGTGACGAGGACATGACAGAAAACTGTAAAATCCTGGGTGGCATGGAAAAGGTGACTAAGAAACAAGTAACCACACTCTCTCATAATGCAAGGATTGGGGGACCCTCAAATGATCAGATGACAGGCTGGAAACGTACAAGACAGTTCTGGGGAACATGTTGCCATGCCTAAAGGAAGGAATGCCTAGGAAGGAATGCATAGGAATGCCTAAAGTATGCTTGGGTTCAGAAATGATGAGACAAATGAAAGCCCATGAGGGCCTTCTGAATGCAAAGATGTCCTCTGTGGCTCAGAAAGTTCCTGAAAAACAGAGGAATATGTAGTATCACTTCATACTTGCCCTGCTCTTGTGTTCCACATATCTGCCACTGGCTGTTGTCGCAGAAAATCGGGCTCAGTGTGGCCATTCATGTGGAACAGCAGGTCATATGCAGTAAATATAATATGAAATAATCACTTTGGGACAATATAGATTTACTTTTGGAATCTCTTAAGGTGTGTAAACACTTTGGATGCTATTTGAATTCAGTTGAATAGCAAAGTGGTTTTGCCTCCTTTTCTCATAGCTTTCCTGCTTTTAAGCTGTAAGAGAGTAATTACTAAAATTACTATTCAGACAAGCTATTCAGACAAAATATCATTGCTGAAGAGAAGGTTATGCATGAAAATCTGCATGGTACACATGTTTGATGTGATGTCTAAATAAGTTTCAAATATGTATCCAAATGTTAAGATGCTGGCAGAGATTCAAACAAGCTAATATCAAACTTCAGCTGTTGCTTCAACACACTGGATATATATTTTGCCTAATTCATGTTTGGTTCTAACAGTGGCAAGCTGTGTTGCCCTGAAGTCTAACTGTGGAGCAGTTGCAGGAAAAGCTGTAGTCTTTTTGTTCTGGAGCCTCCCTTACAGCTGACGTTTTGTTATTCAAGAAAACAGCAGACATAGTTAGTGTGAGGGTTCTGGGCTCCTTAGAAAGTTCACCTTCTTTTTCTTTCTAAAATCTTGTTCTTTGGCTTTACATCCATAAGTTTTGAGCATAAAATAGAGCCATTGAATATATTTTCACCTCTGGACCTGATTTTTTTTGTTGACATAGACAGTTTACTATACATTGAAGTACTTGACTGTGCCCATGTTTATATTCTGAGATTGGACTCAGATGAAAGTTATTTCTGCAAATGTCAATCATGATGGTCACACCATGTAACTTTAGCCACTTAATTTCAGCGGTTACCTTTCTCTTTAGGCTGGTGGAGAGAGAGACTCCTGCAGAACTTTGTGCTGTGAACCATCTTTCAAAGGAGATTCTTTGGAGTAGGACTGTACTCTTAMGAAGTGTCTCACCTACTCTAACTTTCAGCATTTGATTTTAATAGCCTCTCTTCCCTGCTCTTCCTTCCCTTACCCTCAGCAGCTAGCAGGGAGTGAATATAACCACGAGAAAAGAAAATTTGCTCCAAGGGATCTTGACCCTTTGTTTTTCCCTTCTCACTGCAGTGCTGGCACACAGAATTAATTCTGTGAGCAGCAGGAAGACTTACTCATGGCAATAGCATTCAGTGGTTAGGTCCTCTGCCATCTGACAAGGTGTGACCTCTGTCTGAAGCTTCTCTTGGGACAGCATTATTCATAATGTGCCTCTCCCCTGTGGCTTCCCTCTGATAATGGACAAGTTCAGTTTGACCGAAATTGCTCAATGGCTACAGAAGTTATTTGGACTCCTACTATATGTCTGTGTGCACTTCTGCAGGAATATCACAAAATCCTTCTTTCCTTAAAAATTAAAGTTGAAATCCCAACTAGTAGGAATCGGACATTTTTAATGAAAATCTTACTACTGTGTAACTAAAAAATACACCATTGTAGCAGATTGCAATTCTGCACCATAGTTCAGCTAACATTAGCATATAGTGCACAGAATTGGAAATGTGTGTAATATAAGTGTTTCTTGTTTTTCTTAGTGGGAGGAGGAAAACATCCTAAACCATTTCTTATTAGGTGCAGTAATCTTAAATTATCTGAATCTAAAATTAAAAGCCAGAGGGAGGGGAGAGAGCATATGAAAGACACAGAACAAAATTTGAAGCACTAGGCAGTCAGAATGGTGGCACTTGGACGTGTTCATGGTGCATAAATATTTGCAGATTTGTTTCCACTTCTGGAACTGCAGAAAATGCCTTGACTGAAGGCAAAGATAAGGACAAACRTAGCTTCAGAAGGCATGTAGTTCACCACCTACCATGGGGAAGCTTGGTATCAGTAGAGAAAAATAGATATTTCAATTGTATTTTGGAATAGGACATTCTGTTCTGTGATAGAGTGCAGTTCGGCACACTGTGAGATTACGCTATCATGATAATCCGGGCTGGTGTTTTGGCTCCGCTCTGGTGCAGATTCCTCTCTATGTGAGATAGCTGAAGAGTTCAAAACAAGTAGCTCCTATAATTTTGTGTGTGTGTGTTTAAACAAAGCAAGTAACACTTGCATTGTGGTTTGTTGCTGTAAAGTAAGGAAAAAGATGCAGAATGAATCCTTGGAAACCCAGGGTTCATTAAATGTCTGCAGTGTTAAATATTCAAATCTATTATCTTAATGCCCATGCCATTAGCAGCCATGGGAATTTCAGGTAGATACTGAAGAGGAACATATGTTGTTTGTTTGTCTGCCTTTAAATGTCAAAATTAAAGAGGAGGAACATGAAGGATTCCAAGAAACAAGAGCACGTCAACCTGTTACACAGCATAAGTTGTGGGTCAGATCCATGCGTGTTCTGAGGGTGACCACTGGTAGATCTGAGGAATGGAGTGTAAACCCCAGTACGTGTGTGAGGGTTGGTTGGTTTTTGTTTTTTTTTTTTGGGGGGTGGGGAGTGGGACAAAAGTGAAGGAGCAATGAGAGAGAGCCTCTGTGAAATGTGTGTCATTATATACACATATCACGGGAGTAAGGTGTAACCTGCTGTGGACACATCTTCATTTTAATAGGATTTGAGGCAGGAGTGGAATCAGGGCTTGTGGCAGGTGCACTTTACACCTCTTCTTTCTATATGTTTTCCAAGCACTTTAAAGTCACTTCTAGATAGTAGGTGTTTCCTGCAATTCAATTAATGTTTATTGCATTTTCTTCCTCATTACATACAGTCAGGTTAATTCTGAGGTGATTGCTGCCTGCAATTGCTTAGCCTGACACAATGGAAATGCAATAGTAGTAAGCAGAAAAAGAGAAGAAAAAATTTAATCAATTTACAAGGTAGATGCAGTCTTCTATTAGTTGAAACTGAGAGCCATTCAATGCCCACATGTCCTTAGCCAGTGTAGAGTCTTGTCTGTCTTTTCAGTTTTTCCCTTTGGAAATATCAAATTTCATACTGGAATTTGTCAATTAATATCTTTCTAGTAAGCATGACAATTAGAATTGTTATTTCAAGAGAGAATGTCTCATAGCTATACATCGTTAATTCTCCTGCCCCAAATGACCTCCCAAAGGGAATTTGAAATTGCAGGTGCACATCCACAATTGGAGGACAAACACTTTTAAGAATGTTATTTTTAAAAAAGTAAGAAAGACATGAGAAATCCATAAGACATGGCATTCAGGTTGCTTATTGAGGCAACTGTGTTTCCCAAAGTCTCCGCAAAACTTTCATATTGTTTAGTATGTCTGCTAGCACAGACAGGGTTGCAAAATTAAGTGCTTGAAAGTTAAAAAGTGACCAGCTGACCTTAAAATGTAATCAGTGTTTGTGTTCTTTTCACAAATTTTGATAAATTGTACTTCTGAACTTTGCCTGCAGGTATTGTACACTTCAGGTATACAATAGACTAATGCTTCCTCCTTGTCAAATCTGGTAGGGCAGCTTTAATTCATACCCTAATTTTAAGATAAACCTTCTCAAAAATACACGTAAATAAATCTAATGAGAAAACACCAGGAGTGAGCTGCTTCTGCAGCATGATTGTAGCTGTAATTAAGTAGTAAATCACAGGAAAACCTTTTAGGTGACACTTAGCAGACTGACTATTTTAGTGTATTGTTGTTTGCTAATACTATGTCCAATTTTTAGTTCAACAAAGCTGGATAAGAGACTGTGATGCTAATTTGAGCTGAATATTACTTGAATCATCAAAGCTGTTCTAAAACCAAACCAAGCTCAACAAATGGCTTACTCTTGCTCGTATATGGGTGGGGGGGAGAGGTGAGGAAAAAAACCTATTCACCTAATTATGAATTCATTGTTGTTCTCTTGCACAACTGCACATGAGGATTGAAAGCTTTAATTCATTTGCTAAACTATACTCTCAGTTATGGGAGAAAATGAGCTGCATGCAATCCCCTTAAAGCAGTGTATAGTATGAATTATTTAGTCAAAGAATAACTCTGGTTCTACACTTCGCACACTGACAAAATTCCCAGTGCTGGGTAAGGCATATGGAATCACACTGTCTTTCGTGCAGCCACTTGTGGGGTTTTTTTGTCCAGCTCTACTGTTAAACTTAGTTCTCAAGCAAGACAATAAATAATTTCTTGGACAACTAATTCTCTGGTTGCCCAGACTAGAACAGTGTGGTTGACAAGCAGATACTTTGGCTATTGTAAATTTTTCTTTCCGTTCTAAAAATGTTTCATGTTTGTTTAATTCTACCAATGTTAGTAACGAAATAACAGACCAAGAAATTCAGACTACTGAATGTACTTATAAGAATTTTGCATACTTTTTACCACTCAAATCTGCTAGCTGAGACATCTGGCAGAAGATAACCTGAGGGGAGACATCTGTGTCACCTTATGCACTCTATCATAATTGTCATGTGCTTAAATTACATGGTAATTTTTTTTCCATAAACTTTTATGTTATGATGCATGGATGGTTTTGAGGAATGTTTCATAAGTTTTCCATACGAGGAATTGTTCCTGTCCCAGTTGTCTTGCAGATGTGATGAATACTGCCTATGTCTTCAAAGCACAGATAAATGCTGCAGTAGGGAAAGATGAAGAATAAAAGGAATTTAGATTAACTAAATCAGATTATTAGACCAGCTAATCAGGTATGTAAGTTAATTGGACTGCCTTTATAGAAACTGTGAAAGCAGTTCTCAATCAAGTCACTCCACCAGCAGCAGAACAAATAAACCCCGGGTTCTTACAGATTTGCCTGAGTTTTTGGTGTCTAGGAAGATGTGAGGTTCAGCTGGAGCTTTTTTGCAGATAGGAAGATTTCAATACTTCTGCTATGCGTGCATTTTCTGGTGTCTAGTAAGGCTGGAACAGAAGTTACAACCATTCTCTGTTGAGGTGCTGGTACTCTCCCTCCTCAGCTTAACTACCTAATATCATAACGTTTGATGAAAATCACTGTCTTTGAGGAAATAACCCTATTGATTCAGAAATTACTAGAGTGAGAGAGAGCATGCGAGGATTATTTCTTTGGGAAACCTTGGCATAAGAAAGTTATATGGCAGTGAAGATCAGTATCAAGATAATTATTTTTAGTGCGCTCTTACGTAAGAACTCTGTTTTTCTTCATTCCCTTATAATGTAAGGAAGTCCAAAATGATTAAGGCTGTTTTGGGCTCGCTTTTTTTGTACTAGGTTTCTGTTCTGGTCTTTTTCTTTGTAAATTGCCTTTAAAATACATTGCTTTGCATACACTGGAAGCAGTAACATACATCAGGATGTGGTTATACTGTAAAAATTGTGTGCTTACATTCTTTTCATAAGGTTCAGCTCTATAGGTGAGGCTCAGGCCTGAGCAGCCTCTGCTGGATGTTTCAACCAGCACATACTCTTCTGAGAGAGAGAGAATACAGGATGGACATATATATCTATAGCTATATATATAAAGGTAAACAGAAAATTAAGCACATAGAAGAGGAAGGAAGCAAACTAGATGAGAAAATGAGCTCCTAAGATGAAGGAAAAAGTTGTAGCCATGGAATACAGTTACATACAGCAATCTCTGAAGGGTGSGGAAAAGAAGGGAGGTACACCAAATAATTGTGGTATTTGGATCACAGAAAAAAAATGCATGTTAAGGCATCCATGCTTTTCTATTTATTTATAGTGTATCATTCTCTCAGTTCTGGTTTTTTTTAAAAAAAAAAAAAAAAAAAAAAAAAGTTGCCAAAGGTAAAGCTCCAGAAAGCACAATTAAAAGACTGTTCTGCCTTTGTGGGGTGAGAAACTATGAAACCTAAAATGGCTTTTCTTTTTGTAAATGTGATGTATGCATTTCTCCTTGCCTGTTGCTTTGGAGAGCTTTTTGCTTACCACTCTTGAGCATTTTCCACTTTTTTAGTAAATACTCAAAGAATCATAATTGAAGTGTGCTACTGAATCAGTCCCAAATKACAACAAAACAAACAGTCTCTACCTCTAAGCCAAATCATACCTTCCCTTGCAAATGTTTCCCAAAGCATGTAGCTCTGAATTAAAATCTGTGCAAGGAAACATAAAACAAGGAGAGGAAAGGGTGGGGAAATACCATCTCCTGCTTTGTTTAAAGTAAATTAATTAGCATAATATATAAGATAAGAAGGAAAGGCAAGTTCTTCCCTTTTACACTGGAAACTCAGAATAGAAACCTCCTAAGGAGGAACTTTGTTTCAATTCATGCTGATAATTAACACTCAAATTTTCCTGTTTGTTAGAAACCTATCTCCTCCAGAGTTGCATTAATCTTTCACTGACATTTTGCTTCAGTGAGTCCTTTAAGAAGAAGAAAGAGGGAATAGAAAACATTTCTTTTTTTAGTTATAATGTATCTGGAACAGCAACAATTATGCCAAAAAAACCCCTTCAATCTCAATAATATGAATAACTGAATGAAGGCATTCTTAACATTGCTAAAGTTAATTGTCATTTAAGAGCCCTAATGTTAGCCAATTCCAATTTCTCCATCAAGCAAAAAGGAAATATGCAACTTTGTGTGGGAAGAGTATATCAAAACAGCCTAATTTATCTTGCAGTAGAAAAACCTGACTAGATGTTGATTATGTCAGTCAATGCTAATGTTTCTACTTCTGAAGACTAACTATGAGCAAAAAATGATAGTGCAGAACCTTATGCAAAATCCAGTTTCCCTTTGTTCTCCCTTCATTTGTAGGAAGGGATGCTGTGCTGCTGACGTATACTAAATTTACTTCAACAGTTGGAAGCAGTGATTCATGTTAGATGAATTTGGAACTTTGAGGTTTGTACTAATTAAGAATCTGGCTTTTGGGGTCAAAATCTCAACTTCCTTTCTCTTGCAGTACTGGAGCTGAGAATTGGAACTCAGAATTTACTTAGGTTGGGGTTTTTTTTTGTTAAGAAAATTCTCCAGCTTTTTACATTTTGTTTAGGGAAGAGAAAAAGAGTGGTGAAGTTACTTTTGTATTCTATTTCCATGAAGATAAGGAATGTATATGACTCTTCAAATATGAAAGTGTTTCTGAACCAATAATCCAAGAAAGGTATGCTTGTTTAAATAACAAAACAACAGAACAGCTTTCTTCTTGATTTCTTGGCTGATTAATACTAGAAAGGTTTGTAAGCCTTGAGTGGTCAGTATAACTTGGTCCATAATCTTCATTACAGTAAACAGAAACTCCTTGGTCTGACTTGGAGAAGAATCAGCTTTGATCCCATGGAATTATGAAGCTGCATAACACTTTCAGTAACCCTTTTTCAAACCTTCTTACCTGTTGTACCTATACRTATGTTTTTCCCATGTTAGAGACGGAGCAAACATAGAAGTCTAATCAAGACTCTGGATGAGTTAAGTATCTTGCAAATTATGCTGTGTGGGATTCATGTGTGTATGGCGTTCATTGACACGACCTGTGGGGAAAAGAGAACAGAATATCCAAAGGGTGAATCCAGATGCAGAGATTCTTTCTCTGCTTAAAATAGCCTTATACACATGCACACACAAGTCATACATATATATGTTAAACATGGGCTACGTATCCAGTCAAGAATCCTACTTAGTACACACAAGTCATATATATATATACACACACACACACACACATATACATATATATGTTAAACATGGGTTACGTATCCAGTCAAGAATCCTACTTACCTTTTGAAGTTATCTGATCAGGATTCAGTGTACCTCAGCATATTTGTTGAGGACTTTTCATTGTAGTACACACCACCGCTCTGACAGCTTGAACATCAACTGCAAAGGACCAGAAGAACACCTACAGGTAGGGATAGATTCACTTTTCCAGTGCTGACTTTTGAGCACCTGATTCACAAGCTGTGCTCTTTTTCTTCCTCCCTTTGGCAGTCAATCCAAGATAGACTGGCCTTTTTCTGAGCCTTCAGACTCTTTCTCTCGTGATTCTAGTGGCTTTGCTCCTTGTGGGCAACAACTTGATAGTATCTTGATGTTGCTCTGCTGTAGAGAAAGAATGAATACCTCCCTAAGGGTATGGTGAGTTTTTTTTCAAAAGCTAACATTATCAGAATTAGATATTATCATAGGCTTCAGTCTTCACCTCTCCCAAACATGTCTCTTGGTGATGTGGAGCTACAAATGAACAGATTAATAGGTAACAGGCTCCGGTATTTTTATCTTTAGCTCCAGTATTTTCATCCATACATGATTCATAGCTTTTTATCCAATCTGGCTTCTTGATAGCGTGTGACATACAGGGAGCATTCCTGTGAAATACTCCTTAAAATTGCTGGAGAGTAGCATGAGCTTCTTTTTCCAGCCAGTCCCACTTCCTGGCTGTCAGCTCTTCATTCCTTTCATCTCTAAAACCAAATTTTTCCAGCTTCTCTTAAGTGGTGAGTGCCTTCAAGAGACGGTTTCTTTAGGTGAGGATTCTAGTGATAATTTGTGGTGACTTGTCTTGATTGGAAGGAGTTGAGAGAAATAATGCATTTTCTTCACTATTTCAAATCTTAGCAAGGGAATTTCAAAGATGGCATGCACTGGATCAGTATTTTATGTAGACCTAAGCCATGTGCTGTTTGATGCACATTAATATAATTACATAAGATGTAACATGTTTCCACAACATAGGAATAGATAAGTGGTCAGTCTTGCTCACTTTTCTGACAGGATACAAAATCAATACAGGTGAGTGAGAATCAAAACTATAATTTTATATAAGGGCTTTCTTCAGGCCCCAGTGAAGTATGTGAGAACCTGTACTAATTTTGTTTCTGCTGTACGTCTATCCTGTGTCTATATGCTGTCTATACCTTGTCCTCCAGATCTATCAGTTTGTTTCTTTTCATAAAATTATAAAATTGACTCTGAATTCCTTGATAGGTGCATTAGCAAATATACATGTCTGTGGAATTATACATTACAGATGCGTGCAGATAGGTTTTTAGGTTTCTTTTTACCTAAGAATTACATTTTGAAACAAAATTGATGTCTCTCTCATTGCTCCTTATCATGATCAGTCCATGAATGACATTGTAAAATATTTTTACATCACAAAACCTAATGTGTTAGGTTTCATATTTTTTACTTGGTATCAGAAAGTATTTTTCAGGTTGCTGTGTTTTCTACATATTCTCCATGTTGGCATAATCCCATTAATATCATGTTACAGATATGAACATCTTGGATCAATATAAACTCTATTTTTTGTACAAATCAAACTATCCATGCGAAATGAAAATCAGGAGACTGAAAACAAAAGTAGTGGGGAGTTGTTGACAGACAAATAAAAGAAAGCATTTATAGTTGGTCCAGTTTGTACCATAAGAGGCCAAAACTTGGCATGCAATGCGATACAAGCTATCATCTGAATTTTTTTCCCGCCGAAGAAATGGCCTATTCTAAAAGATTACAGACTCATGCTTCACAATTAAAAGAAAATAATCTACTTTCATCCTCAGATAATTTTGTCTTGGATGCTAGTCATGCTTCTAATGTACTTTGGTAGAATCCTCAGTTTTGTCAGCTTTCAAAACCTTTTAATATGGTATAAAAGCAGCTGACTTTCTGGCAGTAGGTAACAGAGTATTCGACCTATAGTATCCTTACTGTACTCTTTGCATTTAAAATGCTGATTTTCATTTAGTTGTTGAGGAACTCCACATGCATGGTGAATGTCTTTAAAGAAAGAATTTCTGTAAGTTAAGGGTTTGGTTCTTACTTCCATCTAACAAAGCAGGCAAGACTTTCTCACAGATCCTCATATAATTGTTTTTCAGGCATGCATCAACTACTTTCTACAACTGAGTAGAGCTGAGTGAATTCTTCATTGGAATTACTTTTAACTGAAATGCCCTATTTTGGGCCAACAGAACCATTTCATAAATTTGTGTCTGGCACATTGAGATGTATCAGTGTGCAGAGAGAAACTTGAAACAATTCTGAAAAAGACTGTTTCATCTAGAAGATCCTCTTTTTAGATTTTTGTTTTCTCTTAAAGG
Organism: Phoebastria nigripes; assembly: GCA_035582835.1. Lineage (NCBI taxonomy): Eukaryota > Metazoa > Chordata > Aves > Procellariiformes > Diomedeidae > Phoebastria > Phoebastria nigripes. The sequence continues at coordinate 251,765 of JAYKAV010003143.1, read as the reverse complement.
AACTAAATTCTTACAATGGAAAACAAGGTATTAATTTTGACTCTTCCCACCTCCGCTCACTCCAAGTCACCCAGTGGAGGAAAAAAAAGTCAGTTTTCTTACAGCTTTTGCTAATGACTCTAGGTGGACTTGGATGGTCCTGTAGAGATGCCTGTTTCTGTCTGATGATGCAGCCAGGTGGGGCAGCTTAGCGGATCCTCAGCACTGAGCTGCTACAAAAAGGAGTGGCCCCACTTCCACCTCTCCCTGTTAATTTCTGCATTCTTTTGCATCTAACTATTCCTGCATTCTTTTGCATCTAATTCTTCCTGCAGTAATCATGTCACCCCTGTTTCTTCATAGAAGGATCTCAGAAATTTTTCTTGAGGGAGGAAAAGTGGAGAATTTCTCCATAGGGGATTCAAAATAGAGATTTTAATTTAAGTAAAACTCATTGTCTCAAGTATAATCATGGGAGGAGGCAAGAAAACTTGGCAAACTCACTTATCTGAAGTTGCCCATTGTGACAACTGTTTGTTCTCAGTCTTGAAATATGTGTAAAGCAAACAAATAACACAGTATATTGTTCAGCTTGTATAGTTTGAAGCTGTTACAGACGTATGCTTGGGTGAGACCTTAAGAATACAAAGGACAGCAGAGGATCTTCTTCTAGACTTTTTATTTTCTCCCACAACACCTGCTGCTAGCACCATCGAGTTCATTCATGAGTAAAATGTTGTATGTTGTGGAAGAGGCAGTCTTTAGCAAGCATGTTTTTAGCAGGATCCTGGAAGCTCAGGCTGTTTTGAAAAAAAAAAAATCCAGTTGTAGGTGAGATGGCTCAGAAATGAGGTGGTTAGATGTCTAAGCACTATGCAGTGTTTTTGGAGGAGTTTGCAATACAAAATAGGAAGAAAATGAGAATTGAAATCCTTGTTTAGAAATTATGCCTGGTTTTTAAACTTTCTTTCAAATGTGCTTTAGTTGAATCTCATACTTGCCGACAGATACAGGAATCTTATGGCATGTTTATATATAGACTTGCAGTTCTGGTTTTATGTTATCACCAGAGAGAAGGTTGCTGCAAATAGTGTTGGGAGAACAGGGATGTAAAGGGAGAAGCTTCCTTCTCAGCCATTTAACCAAAATGAAGTAAAGCTGAGCAAATCTAATGAAGAGAACTTCTCAGAAGACCTGTTGAATTTTTTTAGGATTTCTCAGAACGATGTTAGCAGGAAAGCTATCTTAGATCGTTCTAGAGCTTTCTGTGGTTTCCTCTGTCTTCTGTGCAACTCATCACTACTAAGGCTTTGCTAAAGAAATTATTTAAAAGTAGTTCTAATTTAAGGAACAGACAAAGCTCGGACCCTTTTAAAAACATTTAATGGTTGACAAACCATATTGAGTATATACCTTATTTGTGGATTATAATTTTTAATTTATTTGTGCATATAGTATACAGATTTTTTGTGAATTTGTCACACTAGTGAAGATGTACATCATTGCACACACAGGTCCAATGTATGGCTGATAGCACTGCTTTGTTGTAGAGGTCATGATGCTCACTCCATAGTCAAAATATGTGTTTTGTCAGTGCTGGATATGTAAAGGTATCTTTTTTGGGGGGTTGTGGAAACTCACCTTTCATATAGCTTAGTTTATTTCTGTCTGAACTGCATCTTCTTCAGCTTCATATCCTGACTCCCATTGTAGCAAATTACTATTTCTCTTACAAGGCCCTGAACAATTCTATCCTTTTCTGGTTTACTGCTGGTCTCTTTTACTACATAAGCCTCTTCTGCTGAGAGATGTAAAAGAAATAATCCAGCTACTGTGACTGGGCTGACAAAGCCCTTTTAAGTGAATCTACTCACTACAGGGTCTGCGTTAATCACCGGAATATCTTCATATAGTGTGTTAATTTACAGCTATCATCTTCTTTCATTGCCTTTCCCACAGGCAGGAGTGGAGTGCCTTGCTTGGCATATACTTGCATTTAAACCCTTTCTTAGTTTGTTGCTGTTAGGTCCCTGGACTTGTCATAGGCTTTGGTACCCACGAGAAGCTATTTCCACAGACTTGGCTAGCTCTTGTGTCTTTCTGTCTCCTGCACAGATGAGTTGCTTTTGGGAAGGAAGTTCTTTTGCTTCATAATGTCCAGTGCATCGCTTATTTGTGTGCGCTGGGCTTAGATCATTGATTGCTCTTGAGGACTGAGGCTTTGAATTTGGTTTGCTATGCTATGGAAAGCCAGCATGCATAGCGGGGGACACATACGCCTCTGCTGTTTGGGAGACGAACAGCAGCATTTGTTTTTATCTATTGTTTCTTAAGGGCTTTATATTCAGGTACACAGCGCTGTTGTAGTCTCAGTCACACCTTGGTTCCTCTTGGGTTTACTATGTAAATAATTGTAAGAATGAGACACATAGTTGATGAGAAGTCTACTCTTCCAAGTAGTTAATCTTGAAAATGAATTCAAGATGAACAACATTAAATCCACCATAATTCTGAATGAGAGTACCCACACAAGGATTTAATGGTTTAAGTATTCCATTAGATTAATTTGGATTTCTGAGTGTACTTAGGTAATCAAGCCTTCCAACATATGCTCTGAAATCATTTCCTGCAGGCTTCAGTACTGTGGAGGACTGTAACTTGAAGACGTTTATACTTTTTGTTTCTTCTGCCTCTTAACCACATTACGAAGTACATTCTGATAGTGTTGTTACTTCTCTGCTCACTCCCATGTGATATGTCTTAGCAGCTGTATTTTACATGGCCAGAGATATGAGTAAGCTCCAGCAATTTTGGTGGCCTCAAAACTCTTGTCTTAATGCTCCAAGTTTCTCTGAAGCTTATGTTACTTTATCAGAATGCCATTAGTTTGCCACTGCAACAACTCAGCTGTGGTATAAATGCTTTGGTTGTACCAAAAAGTTACTTTTATGAAGTTTCTCTCTCTTCAGATGCTGTTATCTAATGGATAGCACCTTGGATTGTTGTTTGAACAGATAATGCTCCCCTATTTGTAGTAGTTGTTTTCAACTGATGTTGACAGGGGCACAAAGGCTGATGAGACATGAAGAAAGAGATCTTTTTTTGTGCTTCTAGGTGCCAGTGCCCAAGGTAATGATCTGTAGGTTTCTAGGGTTTTAGCCAATTGTTTGGCTGTGATTCAAGGACTTCAGCTATGTGGTTTGGAAACACAGTTCTCTAGCAAGCATGTGGTAAAAACAATCTGTTTTCCAGTGCTGGTGCAGGGAAAGGAAACGAGTGACAGTGGCTTATTCTACATGACATATTTATGTGTAAGTTCTACCATGCTAGTTCATATATAGGACTATTCACAGAGGCATCTTTTGGCTTCTTTTTAAAAATCAACATGATTTCCCAAAGAATAGGACTGTTTTGTTTATTTGTGCCCTGGAGTGCTTGTATATGCTTATGAAGGACCAACATACATGTTCTATTTCCTGACAGCCAAGGAAAGTTCTCCCCAAAGAGGCAAACAGCTGAGCTAAAGATTGTAGCTGACATGGGAGAGTCGCTGATGTGACAGTACTGTGGCTGTTAATGACAGGTTTACTGCTGTTCTTGCTGCCCTGAAGGATTTTTTTGCTGAAGGTGGGAATATAGCGCAGGCAGTGAGAACTAGAGGGCTGCTGGTTCAGATTGCTGGCTTTGCCTGTAATACTGCTTGGCATAGCTTGTAAGGAGATGTTTTGTATAACCTGAAGTTTGTCACTGTCAGCTCAGCTGCAGGCAACTCCCTTGTCTCTGATTGCAGTTCTTTATTTGGTGTATGAAGAGCATAGATTTGCATTATGGGGCGGGGGGATGTGGAGCTTGGGGCAGGTGGAGAGAACTTCACTGTGCCAGCAGCAAGGAATTATTATCCAGGCTTAATAATCTGAAACATCTGATAAATGTTCACTGCATCATGTTGTTCTCTAGAAAGAAAAAAGATTTGTTTGAGACATTTTTGAGCCACCAGAGGTATATTCAAAGCTCCAATGCTCATCTTCTCCAGAATCTGAAATGTGGCTCTGTGTGTGGAGGGGGGTGTGGGTGGGTGAGCGGGGGCGCTGGTTTGACTCACAGAAGTAAATGTTTATCTGCAAGCAGTGCTTTTTTTGGGAGCTATAATTTTTGAAAATTAATCCTTGAGGGACTGCCAATGGCCCGTTTGTTCAAAAACCTTGAGCAAGAGCTTTAAATGAATTGCAAAAAGAAGGAAGCCTTTTGATGCTGAAAGTAGTTTGTCAACATACTGTCAGTGTGTCAGGACGTGTGCCTCTTCCCCTCACCCTGCCTTTTGTTGAATGTCCCGTTGCTTGATCTTGTGAAATAAAGCAGGACTGTGCCTAGGGCTGGGAATAAACTTGGTCTTTCCTCAATCCTTTCCCTTTATATCTTGGGGAAAAAAGACATTTATATTTGTGGAAAGGTATGTTCACAGAAAAACAAAGAAGAAAACCTAAAAAAAATCCTACAAACCTTTAAGAGCTGATGCTAAGCTTTGGATAGCTGTTTTTGTGAAAGAGAAGTGGTTAAAGGAATAACTAAGAATAAACTCTTTTTGTTGAGCATGGTGAGAGGTGTCAGGAGGAAGCTGGAGCTGAGAGACGCTTGATGTTTAGCAAGTGAAGGGAGGAACGTGTATAAAACTTATTTTATGTTATATTTCTGTCATGTTAAAACACCTTCAACACTGAATGCAACTCGTAAATTTAAATGTTGTAACAGACCAAACAGCAAAGCTATACTTGGGAAAAACAGTATAGAAAATGACCTTTGCAAGCACAGACACTTAAGCTCACAAGTTTTATACTCGTATACACAGTTATCCAAGTGTGTCAGTATGGACTGCGTGTTCATAAGCAAGCAGTAAGTCCCTTTTCATGCTCTTTTTTTCCCTGTTCTGCTGGTAGTGTCACCTGATAAAGCTTCTAGTCCTGCAGTGATCTCTTCTTCTGACAGGCTTTGCCCATAGCACAGTACCAATGCTTCTATTAAAATGGGCCAGACCCTTTGATCTCATAGACTGGAACCAGGTCCTGCTACTTTTGGTGGCGTCAGTCCCTACTCATATTAGTCTTCGGGCTTCTCTGAACTGTGGCATCTAGGTTTGTTACACACTAGTGTTTATTCCATAGTTCTTGGTTTTCCCTGTAAAACTGCAAGTTACTTTGTGTTGAAGGAGACTGAATAGACACACACGTACATTTTCTGCTTTGCACATAAGTACTATTTTGTTGGTGTAGATCACTCCCTTAGCCCTATTTCTCATTCCCTGCTGCTTCTCAAAATGGCCACAAGCCACACATTCAGGGGTGTTATGGGCTGAAAAACTATTGTTACCAGAATATGAAAATCTATTTATAAAAGAATTAAAGGGAGTCAGGTGGCCAAAACATTTGAATTTCAATTGGAAATATCCAGGCCTGTTAACTGAATGTATTATTTTGCCAGCTTTATTTTAAATGACATCATGATAAAAGAACTCRACCTGTTTTCAAATGACTGCATGTTAGTAGCTTCTAGCAGGTGCTCCAGAAACGAAGGGAGTCTATGAAATTTCAGAATGCCCCCTCCCCCTAAAGAAAACTTATTTCTAAAAAGTGCATGTGTTTTTAGTCTGGTTTATCAAATGTGTGAGACTATGATCTGTTTGTACTTCTGCTGTTTTGAGATTGGTATTTTTGTAAGGATTCAAAATGCATCTGTCTTAAGTGGAAATTCCATACAAGCTTAGCTATGTTGATGTCAAGGCACCTCTAAAGCGTATCATTTTAGGGTCCCAAAAGAGCAAAAACAGTTGGCATAAAGCTTCAAGGAAAAAAAAAACCCACAACAAACCAACAAAAAAAGCCTTAAACTCCCTGAAATGTCTTTTGTCACCTGAACTGCAATTGCTATAAGAAGCCAGCACAGAAAACTACAAAACTGCATTTCATCTGCAGTTACAGACTGATAGATATTCTTTGTAGCTGACAGTAGGCAGTGAGGCGTAATTCCTTTTGTTCCTTTGGTTGTTTAGCACAGTAAGTAAATTTAGGTCAAACTCTCAATCATTTGATCACATGCCTGGAGATGTAATACATTTTGTCTAATAGCCAGGGGAAACAGTCATTTAACCAAGTAACTGTTTCATTTCTTTAAGTGACTAATTTGATAGACAAGGCACAGTTCATAGGAAAACAATGGATCCTACAATGGGGTGTTCTCAGCCTGACCTTTGTGCCCAGTTGGATACCGGTGGGGCCTGTTAACATGGAGATGTTTGCCAGATTGAGATGAGTGTAGCAACATCATACATATAATACAGTTTAAGTTACATCATGCAGCGCGTTGCATCATGTGTCCACTACAAATAATTTGCCTCTCTCTTTTCCTGCCACAAGGTTTCCGAAGTAGGGTATGAAGCAATAGCATTTAGTTAAAAGAAAAGCAAACAGCTTCCTTTACCTTTAATTTCAGAATAGCGGGGGCTTGTGTATTTTTCACCCTTCTTTATCCTGAAGACCCAATTCAGCACTTTATTGCACATTGTCTATCACACKAGAAGCAGCTAAAACAGCAGGTGGATTTAAAATGAAGGGACAGCTGTACGGATGAGCTGCTGTATAAGCAGATTATAAAATATGCGGTTTGGAGAGGTGGAATTTATCTACCCTCAGTAAGAAACTCTTTGCTGGTCGTTACTTGATAAGTTCAGCCATCATCCCTTGCAGATAAATTTTGATATTGCCATTGTAGCTCTGACTAATTCCACATCAGCCTCTTACTGTCATGCAGTCATGGTTTTGACTCTTTGGAAAGATTTCGTTCATAATGGAAATATATTTTGCTGGTCTACTTTAATAATTAAAAACCCCTATACTTGTAGTTTAGCGCTGTCAACTGAGCATTTGTAATTATTCAGTATATCATGTTCCTCTCCAATGATACAGTTGCTTTCTGTTTGGTAATGACCCAGGAGAGATAATCTGCATTCATATCTAAACAGAAAACCACTAGAGAAACTGTATTGTTAAATGAGATATTTTTATATTCTGATTTAACTGAAAAAGGACTTTCTACTGCAATTTTTAATTTAAATGTGGAAAATAAGGCTGTACAACTAGCTTTGCAAATTGTTTTAGCCATTTTTTCAGGCAGAACAAGTGTCCGTCTTTGCTGTCTTACTACCACACCTTTTATCCTAGGCTCTCATTGATGTGCCTCCTTGAGGGAAGGACTTTATTGTACCTTCCTCTGTGATGAAAGTTTGCAGCAATTACCTCTCATTCTCTTCTTTCTCTAGAGCATAATATGTGCATGATTTTTTCAACTACATACCAGCTAATAAGCATGTTTAAAATAATGAGTCCCAAGGACTGTGGAAAAAACAAATTAATGTATACAATTTAGCTTCTGAAAATCTTTGTTTTCAAACCCAAAATTTATTTCACTGTTAATCATATTCCTTTCTTTCATTGCACTTTCACTTCCCACAGGTTCTTTCCTCAACACTGTTGCTTTTAGAATCTTATTTTATGCTTCTTTTTTTAATTCACAAAGGTGTAGTGATCTTGTGTGTTAATTTGCCCGTGATTCCAAGTTGTGTGTTAGATTGCCTGCCATGATGCCTCTGGTAGCTCCTCCCTTCCAGTGGTAACTGCTGAAGTCCCTCTTCTCTGTCACTACCTGGTTTTTATGTACTCCTTCAGTAATGGTACGGTTACTAATTCTTTCCATTCCACTTTTGTTTCTCACCAAAATTATTAGGGTCTGCCCACTTACAGCTAGAATGTTAGTAAGAGTTTTCACTAATTGGGTACATCATTCAAAATTTCTCATGTTCAGGTAGATATACAGAGAAATGCTTTTAAATAGAATGTCTTGCTTCATCTTCCTCCCTCCCCCACTTACAGTTAATTTCATCCACGTTCAGCTCATAGTGGAGAAAAGATCTCCAATTTGACTGAAATAATGAAACGAAGTCATGTTGCCACATTTAAAACCTCACGTGGCTGAAGGAGTGTACCAGTTGTGAGAGAGACTGGAGCGCTGGAAAAGTTTGTGCAGGCAAATGCAGACCTATGGTACTCTTAAATTGAGCACATGTACAAAATTAGTTTAATGGTTGGTAATGGTTGGTATTGTTTTGTCTTCCTGCCTGGTCAAATCCAAAAAGCTGAGCAAAATGTTATGTTCTGTACAAATGACTGCTGGGCTAGTGTGATTTTGTACATGCTATGCACCTCTGAAAATAAAAGAACTTTTTTATTTAGGCACCAACATGGATTTCTTTCTTTCTAACTAAATGTTTAGAAATTAAGTGTCTGGCTTTGTTTCTGACACACTTTGGGAATAGTTTTACACACAGACTTCTCTGGAGACTCCTCTCCCTCAGTTTTCCTATTATTAACATACAAATCACTACTGTTGTAAGTGAGAATGGAGCCAATTTTATGATCTCTCACCAGGGTCCTCCCAGTCTTCTCGCAGCTAGGGAAAACAAATGGGCCTTTTAGTGTGCCCTGAAAGTCAATAAACTAGAACTAGTTTGTAGGTGGTGGGGGTGCAAGTTCCCAAACTGGGGGGCCACAGCAGAGAGCGCACATCTGCCTTAGTGCACTCCTGCCATAGTGCTCAGCTGCTGGCAGTCTGGTAGAAAGAAGTTGTTGTTTGTTGGTTTGTTTTTTATAGATGCACGCTTTTTGCAAATACTTTAAGGCAAATTTCCCAAATACTTTAATAATTTAACTGGCAAAAATAAGCTCCTTAAATACCATGGCCGGAAGAGGTCAAAAAAAGGATCAGAGATGTATTTGATAAGAAATGGGATGCTGATGCTATCTCGCTTTGTAGGTGGCTTTTGAATTGGACACATAGTCGTTCATCTGGAAGGGAGAAGCCGTAGCTGAGAGCTGCAAGGTGTAACCTCTGGTAATCTAATGGCAGAGAAAAAAGCTGATTTAGGTTGTAGCTGTTAATCTCTTTCTGGTTTGGGGCAGAAATCCATTGGCTGCTTCTTTTCTATCCTGCAGATGCAAGTTTAAAATTCAATAGAATGTCACAGTTCTTTACATATAGTAATTTATTAAATTTATATGTACAAAATTGTGAGGATTAAAGAGAAAAGGAAATAAATTTACAAAGATTTACTGTATGGCTGTTACTGGACAGGAGTGAAGGAAAAGGGAAAAAGAAGTTGTTTTGATTTTTTGGCTTTGTTTAGTCTTTTTCTCCCACCTTTCCCAGCAGAAGCTTCCCCACAGTGTGAAAATAAAGCAATGTTCTTAGATCCTCAAAAAAGAAGGAGGGGGGAGAGAGATAGAGAGGCACTAAAGTAGCTTAACAATAAAAACCATGTCTAAAGCAAATGTATTTACTCTTAACAGTTGAGATTGATTAGGCAAGAGTAAGTTACTTTATTGCTTTACAAGCAAACAATGATAAGAACATACATCTGCTTTAAAATGGCATGATTTCTTTTCTAGTACTGAGGCAGATTTCCTCTGGGCTCTGGTAGTTATCAGATCTGGCCTTGAGGATGCTGCTAGCTGCAGGTTACACTGCAAGCATGAGAAAGCATTGCATTGGGGCAGGACAGGCTTGTCTTAGTCAAACAGATGTCAACTCTGTAAAACAAGGCAGCTCCATTTTGTGTCTGGCTAAGGGAACCAAAAAGGTTCTATCTATCTCAATTGTGGTTTTTTGTTTCTTTGGTGAATAGTTTTGAGGTGGTGTGTTTGGGTTTTTTCCTTTTTAAAGAGAATTTTCTTCTATGCTTGCTTTCTAATAATGAAAGAAGTGATAAGTTTACAGGCTGTGGGGTTTTGGGGATCTTCCGTTTGCTTTAAATTTGAGCAACAAAGATGTTACACCCATACCACATACACAAAGGTATTTGCATCATGTATTATATTAGCATATAATTTTAGATGCCTTCTTGAGAGCTAAGACAAAAGGCCTTGGTTGCATCACACATTTTTATGCTAAAGTACACATGCATTAAGATATCCTTTTCCTTCTATATAGGATCTATATTTTCTCCAGAAAATTAATTAGAAGTGACAAGTTCTCAAGTACTGGGCTTTGCCTTTGCAGAAAAATAAAATAAAGGAAAAACCAATTCTAACACCAGCAATAATGTGATTTCAGGCTTTGCTTACCTGTGGTAGATGAACTACCTACTGTGAAATTCCAAGGGAGGCAGGCTGTTTCTGTGGGGTATTTAAGGACAGGGTTCACTGTACTCATTTGCTCATGGCTGACTATGGTTTGTTTTGTGATAAGACTAAAGACTCTCTGTAGACTAGAAACTGTCTCTACTAGTGAATAAACAAAAGAAACCCATTTCTGGCAGTCAAGACAGAGCCATAATGTTCCAGATGGCTCACAGTATTTGAAGTAACTCTAATATTAAATAGATACAGTGTTTCAAAAGCCAGAACTGCCTTGTAGGGTTTTTTCTTCTCTTCTCATGTATTTATTTATCTATCTATTTATTTATTTATTTTAATTTCAAGATTATTTGACAAAGCCTATTGTTGAAGAAAAAGAAAGAATTGCAAAAAATGTGGCACTTCACACCAAAAGTTTGGGAGGCTGCAAAATAAGCCAGACCTTATCTTTAAGTAGCACTCTTGCGGTAAACTCATCACAGGAAGAAAACCCACAATTCTGATGTTTGTAAATGATGCGGGCTTGTGTTAGTGTGTATGTATGTAGTGTCTCTTACAGTAGTATACCTTTTCCTATGTGGTGACCTAAACATTTTTACAGAGGGAGCTTAACAGAAGTGCAGTATCTTAAGATATAAACTTCATTCTGCCAGATAGAGTCTTCATAAGTATCAATCGCAAATCTAAACTTTCCCTTTAAAGGAGTTATTCAACAAGGAAGACAAACAAGTTAGGAACATGATGCAGATGAATGGGCAAGTGCAATAGTAATGGTAAAGTCCCAAGCAGTCCTGGAAGCAATGTATTTGCAAAGATATGTACAGATCCTAAGTTAGAAGTAGGAGTGGGTAAGCAGATGGAGAGTCCAGGAGGGCCAAGAGGTTAATTTCATCGATTCTTTAATCTTCCTTCAAGATTCCTGGGGCTTGCTTAGATCAATGGAGAAGATGTATTATTTAAAGTGAGCTATTGTAAAAAGGTATTAGAACTATGGTCAATCTCTCCTTGGCTTTCAACAAAACTTTGAAAATACCAATTTGAATRTAATTGTAGCTAGAGTAGATTCTATCAGAAATGAACTTAGCAGATTTGAGTGAACACATGCCTAAATCCTGGACAAAATAATTAGGCAAGACTCACTTAGCATGTTTTGGCCTGTTTGTGCTGGTTATCTGAATTATATTAGATCCCAATATGATGATGAGACCAGGCTACCAGGCCACAGCTACTTCTGGTTGACCGCATGAATACCATGATTTATTGACATAAAAAGTAGGAATGACTACAGCCTAGTTGAGCAGTAGTTAAAGAAATTCCCTGTGGGACCAACATCAGTTGGAAATGACCTCGAGTGCAGTTACAGTATCTCAAGGACACTGAAATTTATGTGAGCTTTTCAGCTCTATTCAGAGAAAGAATTTTTCTGTGTTCTTATTAGCCGCTGAATTGCAGCTTGCTGTTTTCATTTTCCAGAGGCTCCTAAATCCACAAGAAGATCAGTAGTGCTTTGCAATTAAAGGCTTTCTCAGCTGAACCATGCACAAGAGCTGTGGCCAATAATGTGGTTTTGGGAAGATTTGTACTTGGCAGAGAAATTCTTTGGGGATGCCCCCTCTTTGCTCTTTTTCTAGAAGCCTGTGCCCTTGGAAAGCTTTGGAGCACTTATATAAATGCATATGTGGTGTGACTATGTAGGTCAGACATTGCATGTGACCCTTCCAAGTTTAAGACCACGAAACTGAGGATGTAGGTTGGACTTCACAGTCCTTAGGATTTACAGTGATTGATTTTTATTTTTTGTAATGAAACTTGAAGACACTTCCCCCCCCCAAAAAAGGTGTAGGAGTCTCTATTTGTGTCTAAAATATGTATAGCACAGGCAATGATTTTACAAGTTTACTTACGCTGCCTAATATGTATCCTTCAACCCTGACTCTAAGAGCAAGGTAAAAAACTAACACGCTCCACCCCACTCTCCCAAACAATTCAAGTGCTGTGATCCAAAACCCTGTGAATTTTACAGGCATTTTTTTATTCTGAAAGCATGGGAGCTCAATGGAGTGGATACCATATTTATCCAGTGACCAGTTCAAATGGAGTCTAATCACTAATTTTAGTCTTTAGGTGCTTTTTAATAGAAACCATAATTTTTACATCAGATCCTGTATCTATTTAATCCTTAGACTATGAGGTAAAACTGGTATTTGGAGACCTGTGGTGAGGGGGAGGAGGGATGTTTGTTAGCTAGGCAATGGGTGCAGTTCATTTAGTGGTGGACAGGAATGTTTGTAAATGTCAAATACCGGGTTCTCCAGATATAAGCACAAGAAAATAATTACCAGTTTGTAAATAAAAAGAGAAGAAAGAAAATACCTGGCCAAGGTTTAGAGCAGTAATGGGAAGACTAAAGCTATGTCTATATTAGCAGCTGGATTTTAAATAAGAGTATGGTTTTGAAGTGAAGCCCTTGATTGTCCCAATTTATTGCATATTGATTCAGTTCTCAAAGTGGTCTAGGATCAACTACATCTCTCTAGGAGAAAACAAAACTGGAAGTTCAGGTCCAAATATGCTCCAGTGTTTGTTGGCGTTTGTTAGGCTCTATCCCCCAGTTTGGGTTTTGCCACCATGAGGTCTTCTGGGAAGACCCAATACACAAGGGTCAAGATAAGGATCTCAAATGCCAATGGCTCTCACAGCACCCTGAATTAGTTCTGGTGCTCTATAAGGGGCTAAATGCTATGAACACTTTCCTATTTGCTGCTGACTGCCAGCCCTCTGCTCTTTCTTGCAGTTCTGGTGCTCCTTCCTCATCATCTGTACCTATTTGGATTTGAAATCCTTTTCCTCCTGTAACTGCCCATCTTTCTCTTGCCATCTTCCCTTGCTGAATTCCTGTTTCTTTTTGTTTCCACTTTCTATAATGCCTTTTCTACTTTGTTCACCACCTTCTGCCAAGTTTATAGTTACCTGTTTTACCTCATAAAATTCAGAGACCTGCAACTTGGGGCCCCAAGAAACTGATAGTCTTTGAGTTGTGCAAGGGTTGGGATTTTAGTGCCACCAAATAATCCTGATGCCTACCTGGAAGTCATTAATCTCATGATGGCTGCTGATACAGGAGACTGGCAAGCAATAAGGAATTCAACCAGATAAAAGAGTGAAGGCAGAGTCCTTGAAGGTCAGGAACAACATCCATGCTTGGGAACACAGAGCAGATGTGCACTCTTCATGTGGAGCTTGAAAGGATCTTTGCTTGGGAGCATGCCAGCAAGCTGGTGTCATGTCTGGACTCCAGCACCCCCTAGGACAGAAACACCATGTAGGAGAATCCAGAGGAAAGCACCTGTTCTGGCGTTTGCTCCAGGATCCCTGTTCTCCATAGAAGGCTCCAGCAGGGGCAGGCCAAGAAATACCTCTTCCTGTGTTTCCAGCCAGCCCTGGCATCAACAACCCCTTGTGCCAATGCTCTGGATTCCAGCCCCACAAAGTGTGCTGCTTTTTCTGTATGTCGCTCTGGGGCAGGGGGAGTCAGTGCCTGACCTTTCTGGTAGGCTTACAGCATCAGGCTCAAAGCCACAGCGAAACTCTGCACACTGCTGGTCTGACTGAGGCCATTATACCTTTAAAACACTTCCTCCAGAGCCATCAGCTGTGGAAAAATTCCTCCATGGAACAGATATCTCAGAAATTACCTCTCCAGTCTCAACTCTGAGTGAGTGCCTAGCTCAGCCCCAGTATCGGAGAGCTGTGTTTAATGCATGCTGCGAAAGCACAGCTCTCCTAGGCTTCTGTGCTGAGAACCTACAATGCAGCCTCTTTCTCACACTAACTTCCATGGATTAGCCTGCTCACAGGGCAGTAACTTTATGCAGCCTGTCCCTGACCCACAAACACAAGAGTAAGTACCTTTTGGAGGTTTCTGTTTATCTGAAATACAAAGCAGTTACTGGCTGAGGTGCTGGTTGATTGCAGTAACCCCTCTCTCCCCTGCACGTCTCAACAAGCAGAAGTTGCTGTGTCACCCATCCTCAGTCATCCCCTGAAGGGGAGCTGCAAGGATGCAATCCTGCTGCTGTGACTTTCTGTAGTTGTGTGAGTCCCTCTGCAGAAATGCTGTGCAACACAGAGTCATCCCTCTCATTTTAGGAGGCTGGGAGCTGTGTTGGTTCCCAGTTTCAGCAAACAGCTTGCAGACAGCATCAGTTATAAGTCTCTTGGGGTGGAAAAGAGAGAAAGGGCTATTGGCGGCTATTGTGTCCTGTCATGCCATTACTCCAAACAAGATGTTGAGTTCATGTACTACCATACTGTTACCAGTATGGGATGGAGATGTAGGCAGACTTGTGCATCAGCAGGAATGCCAGAGAGGGCAGCCCCCAGCGTTCTTCACAGCCCCCTAGCATGTGAGTCTGCAGGGAATTGAGTAGATTCCCAGCAAATGCTGGTAAGAGGCCCCTGCTGTCCTGAGATCACTTATCCATTTCTCTTGGGCAATAGGAGATTTTCTACCTCCTTCCTCTATGGCACAGGCTACAAAAAGGGGGGTGCAGGATGGGACAGAAGTTCATGTCCCAATAAAAGGGGGAAAGAGAAGGTTTTCTTGCCGAGAGGGTGTCATCCCTCCCACCCAAGCTGGCTCTGCCATCTGATTCCCTAACTGTTATTAATTTTCCCTCTGCTGTGCTAATGCTGCTGCTTTAACAGCTCTTATCAAGCTTTCCTTCACCTGTCCTTTCTCTTAGTATCTTGATGGTAGAGAGGTATGGCTTTATGACTGTTATGGGTTGACCCCAGCCAGCAGCTAAGCACCCACACAGCAGCTCACTTAGTCCCCCCCTCAGTGGGATGAGGGAGAGAATAGGAAGACCAAAAGCAAAAAAAAATCGTGGGTCAAGATAAAGACAGTCTCATAAGTGGTGGAAAGAGAGCGGGGGGGAAACCCAAGTGATGCAAGGGCAATCATTCACCTCTTCCCATCATCACTCCGATGCCCAGCTAGCCTCTGAGCAACGGCTACCTTGGAAGACAAAACCTCCCATTTTTTATTGCTGAGCATGACATTATACAGTATGGGATATCCCTTTGGACTATTCGGGTCACCTGTCCTGGCTGTGCCCCCTCCCAATTTCTTGCCCGCTCCCAGCCTGCTTTCCAGTGCAGAGTGAGGAAAAAAAGGTGGCCTTGACACTGTGCAAGCACCGTTCAGCAATAGCCAAAACATTGCTGTGTTATCAACACTGTTCTAGTTGCAAATCTGAAACACAGCACCATATGTGCTGCTATGAAGAAAGTTAACTCCATCCCAGACAGACCCAGTACAAGAGTCCAGTGTCACAGCAGGTCTACAGCATGTCCCATAGTGTAAATGGGCACCCAAATGCTACAAATGATCCTCTCTCTTCTTTGTGTCTCACTGCATTCATAAGTGGTGTTAATGTGGTGCTGAAATATTTGTAAGAAATGAGAAGACAGTGCAGTGCTTCTTGGAGAGACCTGTAGTTTAGGTCATGAAGCCCTGGAGGATAACTTCCCTTCAGAAAGTTTTGAACAGTTTTGTGAAGATGTTTTGGCCCTAGGCCAGGCTCTGATCCAAAGTAACCCTCCTAAACCAGATATGGTGGAGATAGGAGGCATTTCAGCACCAACCTTATAGATCTGCTGAACAGCTCGCTTTGGGCTAAGTTATTTCCTGATGTGAAATAACCTAAAAGCTAAGGTGCTTGCCCTCAGTCCTTTTAGCCATTTAATCTTTTACTCTAACTCATTTTGTTTGCAAAGTGCATCACCCTGTTTCTGTAGCTAAATACTCATAAAGGGATTTGTTACAACTTGTGAAAACTATGCCAGTTTTTATTAAAAACCTCYGTCATACTTCGTGACTGTTTTCTTAATGGAACAACTGCACAGATGTTGGGATACCCTTTACATTGGTATACATTACTTAAGGGTGGACACCAGTCTTATTTTTCATTCTCAGGTTTGGTGTGGCAGGTGTTGCTATAGTGTATTATATCCATCCTGACTTACCTGATTCAGTATTGGCCATCAGCTGTGCTCCTTAAGGTTGT
The DNA here is from genome assembly GCA_035582835.1 of Phoebastria nigripes. NCBI lineage: Eukaryota > Metazoa > Chordata > Aves > Procellariiformes > Diomedeidae > Phoebastria > Phoebastria nigripes. Next base: position 235,537 of record JAYKAV010003143.1, on the reverse strand, counting down.
GATCTTGTTAATGTTTTTAAGGTAACAGGATTTGGGCAGAGTCACTATTTGCATGGGAGGTGCCCTTGGAAAAAACAAAAGTGCTGAAGGAAGGTTGTCTGAATTGCTAGATAGTGGTTTTTCCTTGCTACTCAGTACTTCATCAGTGGTGTAGTTGGGAGGCGATTTCTAAGTTGGTATCTTTTAAATGTCAGACTTTTTTAAACTAGTTGTGGTAATGCGATACCATGGTGACATTTACCATCAGCAAGAAGCATTAGTCTGGGGATCCTAGCCTTCTCCAGCAGGCAAGAGGTGAACTTTGAAAACTTGCCTCTTCAGGAGGTGCCAGTGACACCACATATGCTGATACTCTGGTTGCAACACTGATCCATGTTAGGATAACATGAGCAAGCAGTATCTTTTGTAGCTATCAGTTTTCCTTTAGTCACATAAGCAAATTTAAATCCAAAATCCAGAGTTGACAAAATATTGAAAATGAGAAACAATGCCAGTAAATCCAACTGTCTTTCCATGTGGCACTGTCGCTTCTTAGGCAGCTCTGTGGGAGTGTGTCTGTCTCGCCCTGCTGGGTTTGGAGGTATGTGTGTGGGACGGAGAAATGATGTTTGCAGCTGAAAGTAAAAAAGCTGATATGGTTGTCTGTGTTGTCAGCCTTCAGAAATAAAACTGTGGGCATGGCAGAGGACCCAGTACTGCAGAGAGAAGTCTAAATAGAACTAATAACTCTGCAGAATCTGAAAGAAGGAAGTACACCTCTAGAGGCTGAAACTGAGCTATCTGGAGAGATGCTTAAGGAAACTTACCTGTTTTAAAGAGAACTGACTTCCAAGAAAACCAAATGAATTGGAGCAATATGTAAGTACTCAGAATTCCTGGAAATAATGAAATAAAAGACTATTATATTTTTGTCCTCTGTCTAAATATCAAGGACCAGTTATTAACAAATGACCCCCGCATCTGTGCCTGTGATTTTGCACATGTTCACTGACCCTTGCAATGCAGGATTTTGCACACCTGATAGTGAATGTAAAATATCTTACATGATAATATGCTTTTTCTTCAATATTTTGCTCTGGGAGGTATAGCAGAAGTGAACAAGCTCCATACCAAATAATACCACCTATAACCTACATATGAAAACTTCATATGGCTCTTTGGCCGGAATGTAAATATCCATATGAATTGATGCCTCTTAATATACCCAGGTATTGAAATTGATTGATATTGATAAGTATAAAAATAAATTGGTATCAAAATTCATAGGTATCAATGCCTATCAATTGGTATGGACGTCTACTGATGACTACCATAACAATAAGTATCTATGTCTATCGAAAGGTATTGATAGGTATCAATGCTTATCTAAATCAGTCTGTCAATACCTATCAATACCTACCTACCAATAGGTATTAAAAATGATAGATATTAAGGAGTATTGCTATTGAAAGGTATCCATATCGATAGGTATAGATGCCTATTGATATCGAAATCAGCATCAAAATCAATAGGTATAGATGACTATTGAAATCAGTAGCTCTTGAAATCAATAGATATTGATGCCTATCAATGTCTATTGATGCCTATTGATTTCAAAATCAGTATAGAAATTGATAGGTATCAATGCCTACCTTTTGATACCTATTGATATCAGTAAGTATCAATGCCTAATGATATAAAAATCAATATTGAAATTGATAGCTATCGATGCCTACTGATATTGAGATTGGTATTGATAGACATTGATATTAAAAGGTATAGATTCCTTTCAATAGGTACCATACTCTTTGTATGCCTATTGTTATCAAAATTAGTATTGAAATATGTTTTGATGCATACTAATACTGAAATTTGGTTTCAAAATCAAGAGGTACTGATAACTATACTTATCAGTAGGTATCAATGCTTTTTGATAGATATTGAAATCGGTATTAAAAATTATAGGTATTGATGCCTATCAGTATTGAAAGGTGTTGATATTGGTAGGTATTGATGCCTATTGATAGGTATTGATGCCTGTTGATGCCTATTGATATCAAAAGGTAATGATGTGTATAGGTATCAATGCCTGTCAATATCAAAGTTTTGAAATCGATAGGCATCAATGGGTAGTGATGCCAATGGATATTGAAATTAATAAGTAGCAATGCCTATTGGTATCAAAATAGGTATCAAAATTGATAGTATCGATATCTTTACTATGTCTAGGAACTTGCAAGTGGGAGTGTATACAACCAATATGTCCCCAGTAATTATTTATTGGCTAGCACATTGGTAGGAACAACATTCTATTAGGCCAACCAGAAATGTGTGCACCACCCCTAACGCAAACATCTGATGAGTCTCTGCTGGTCAGTCAGGAGGAGAAGCATTGGCCTCTGCTGCTTCTTAGAACAAACTGTTCCTTGATCTTGCTGACTTTTGACTATTACCTCTTTGGGGTTTTATACCTTTTCATGGCAGTATTTGTCTCTTGAGTCCTTGAGTTACTGCTTCCAACTCAAAAAAATTCACTTTTGTCTTTGTTTTTACTTCTTTTACTTCTTACTACTTTTACTTCTTCTTATCTTGCATTGTTTTAGCTTGCATACTCTCTCACAGCTCAACAATAATTTTTCCATAAAGCTGAGCCAAGGTCACGCCTCTGTGCTTTGCAGAACTCAGCCTCAGACCACAGAGTCTGGGTCTGGGTTCAATTTACAAAGAAGAGATGGCAATGGCTCAATATGTCAGAATTCCTGTTTAATTACACTGACTTTTTGTATCCTTTAAGTTTAGTGGGGATGAATGTTGAATGGTCAGACTTGCCAGGAGATGTCCCGCTCTTAGACATAATGATGAATGAATTTACAACTTGGAGAACCCCTTGGTGCTTTAGTGATGGTGCACACATGAAATGAAGAGCAGAATCTGATTCTCATTCTTCTTGAGACAATCTAGACCCATATACAGATATGAAGTTCACTTAGTCTCCAGCATCTGTATTTTATTTCTGTATCTGAAAACATCTGTGTCCATATTGCTACAGACAATTGCTTTTCTTTCAAAGAAAAAATGTCTGAGAAGTGCAACTTTTTCTTCTAATTTTACTTTTCCTACCACAGTCCCATTTAAGTTTCCTTAAGGTACTTTAATACTAAACAGACATCTTGGCTGTAACCTTTTTGCCCTTCCTAAATGGTTACTCCAAAGTTAGCAGGCTTTGTAACGTTCCTGAAAAGGTACTAGGTTATTAAATCAGGGAAAGCTTTTTAAGAATAGAACCCTCATCAAAAACATGCTGTTTCTCTATCCTTTTCTTCCATATTAAATGGTTTCTGCCTCAAGTATTTCTGCTGATCATCACAGGGTGCATATATGTCAATGTGTTAGTTCAGAGAGGGGATGTCCTGGTGACATGAATCTTTCCATCCTCCTTCCTTGCCTCATGTTGGTTTGTGCTGTCAAATTGTCTTGGAGAACACAAACTGAGTTCCTTTTAGATTAAACTAAAACAAAAGGCAGGCTACAGGAGCATATTTAAAGTGCTTTAACTRCTAATGGTCATTCAGTGCAGGAGACTGGGGTAGAGCTAGTATAAAGCATTTCCCCTTCCCTCCAGAAACACCTGTTTGGTTTCCAGCAACACCTATTTTGCTCTTCAGACTTGCTCTGATTGTGCTGCACAACTTGCTAATGAAAGCGTAGCCACAATTATGATGTATTCTCATCAACCTCAAAGAAAAGTATTTAAAGTGAGGTGTGAGTCCTAAAAATAGGCTTAAATATTAGCATTTTGGTGCTGTTTTCAACAGAATAGCATTTTAATAAATGATAGCCTACAAGCTCAGTTTAGACCTTACCTTCATTAATAAAGCCTACTGAAAAATACAGGTCATCAGCACAGTAGTTTGGTGTCTTAGTCTTTAAAGCAGATGCTTAATATTTAGCATCTGTTTAATCCTGATGTTATCAGATGTATGTGATGGAAGTTTAGTAGGGAATTCTATTGATGGTTACCAGAGTGAAATAGAATTCAGTTCTTTCATAGATATTCTTTGCTGAGTTAAAAGAGATAGATCTTATTTTCATCACTAAAATAAATGCAAAGGACTCTTACCTGTATTGAGAGAACACATTTCTGAAGTCCAGGAGAGCTATTTCTTAATGGTGATGACTTTAATGGAACTGTACTTGCARACCTGAATTTCACTCATTGGCATTGTAGAAGTCCAGACAAAAGCCTTCCTGTTTAAAATCTTGGGCTGTTTGTTTTTACATGGTGGCTTTCCTTCCAAACTGCAAGAATATAGATAGCATAACTCCTGCCACAGCTCAAACCATGGCATGGATGCTTTTAAAAAAATTGCCATTGTGATTTTTCTCTGAATGTTTGTTACTAAAGCCAATCAAACTAAACAAAAATGATTCCTGCTGCTTTTTGTCTGATTCTGCAGATTGCCTTTACTATGGAGGTAGTCCTAAAGTATAAACCTCAATGTTTACTGATAAATTAGTAAACTCCATTTACTTTCTGAATTCTCTTTAATTCTTACGAAGTGTACAATAATTGAGAAAATGCACTCAGAGAAACGTCAGCTTTATGATGCAAAGAATAAGGCAACTTCTGCGTTATTGCTATGAAGTGTTCCACTAGTCTTATGTGACTGTTTTTTTTCTCTGTAGCTTTGTTAATTGAGATCAGTGTATGGCCTTCCCTACAGAAATGATTCCTGGGAATGGAAGAAGAAAAGATGCAACTGTCTCTGCATTGACTACTATGTATTAGGTGCCTGGACTATTATAACTCAATGACATTTGAATTAGGAGTACAGTTTCACAAACATGCTAGAAGTAGTGGTCAGAAAAAAACCCTAACTATTCTGCCAGGTAAGCAAGTAATGGCTCACCTGGCAGAAGAAGGAACTTTAAAGCTTATCTGTGTAATACCATGAAAAGAAATCTGGATTTACAGGTCTTTTGCTAGCCACATTTGGAATGGAGAAAACAAGTACACTAACTGAGAAGTGAGGAAAAGCTAATGTTTGGTGGGCCTTCTGTGTCAGAGAAGCAGCTCTGTGTAGAATAGGGATAATGGTATACTTCTTAGAGGACTTTAATCTTAGTCTTGGACACCTTTTAGACTATTTAGAGAATCAGGTAGGTATGTACATGGGTGTATTTAGTATATAAGACATTTTTAAAAGCTAAATCTACAAACTGCTTGTGCTTCCTAAAATGGAGATTTGCAGGTATTATGTTGCACAGAGTTAAGAATCAGTTTGCTTCAGTAGCCATGTGCCTCCTGAAGAAACGAGCTGAAAATCGGAGTGTTCTGAGGCACAGATGTAGAAAAGGGCCTATTTTGAAGAAGGTTAGTATTGGTTGATTCAGAACAGCAGTAGGACTAGGAAGTCTCATGAAAGAGTGACTGGTAGAGAGCTAGTGAGTGCTCTGGAAATGTACCAAAGATGCCAAAGAAAGAGAGAATACTTACTTAAGCCTGTTCAATCCAAGCAAGCCTAGACATATGAAGACTAAATATGGAGGGCTGAAACCCAACAGCTTGATGAATGTCTAGACAGCTGTTTCAGACTGTGATGTGTTTATAACACCGAGCTGGCTGGAGAAGTCCAAATCTCATTCAGTCACAGGATACTCGCCCACTGTGAAAACCAGCAAGGCTTCCTGGCACAAAAAATGCTTCAGAAAGAGGGTGCTCTTGCTCAACTAACCATGCTGCATTTAGTAACCAGGGGACCACCAGTGTGATGCTTTTGGGTGGCCAACAGAGTCCAAGTGACTCCTGCCTCTCTCTGCTGTTGCAGCTGCTGGGAGGAACAGCTGCCAGGAATGGAAACAACATAAAGAATATTCATGAGGAACAGGAGAAGAGGAAATAAGTAGCATTAAATTGAAAGAGAAGACATACTTTGAAAAGTGCTATTTACTTTGACCATGTAGATTATAAATATATTAGTAAAATATATTAGTAAAATGCTGTTATGCTTTGGTTACCTATTCATAGGAAGGGATGGCTCGTCAGATTTTGGGTTCAAGCTAGTGCGTAATCATGGCATAGATTTGAACATTAAAGTAAAACCACTACAAGGGTCTGGAGGACCTGGAGTGAGAGAGTTCAAATGTTCTGCTGTTCTGATCATCAACTTCTGTTCTGTTTTCCTTTTAGTTGTGTAGGTTTTAAGTTCGATTCATTTGACCTTTAATTCAAAGTATGAAGGCTGGTATCAACGAGTATGGAAGAAGTGCTTTGACCTTGTATCATGGGGCAAATTTAACATTTCACAGAGTATTCCAAGAAGATTCTAAAAATTATGTCCCAAAATGGGGGTAAAAAAGATGGGGAGAGGCATTAACCCTCAACTGTTATATTTTATGTCTTTTTCCTTTCAGAACTGCTACTGTAATACTAGAACAGAAGAATTAGTCATTCCTAAGTCTGGCACCTAAAACAGTGAAGAATAAGGTTTTCTCTCCCTATGAAATGTAGCAGTCAGCAGTTCTTACATAAATGAAAAAAGGGAAAAGTGTCAGGAAACAAGGACATTCCAAACTCTGGATCATACATTCTGCACATCCACTAAGGGACACTTTGTGGTTTATCATTTACCACAAAATAGCTGTGGAATTGCCCTTTATGTATGTTCCCTTCTCGTTTAGGTGGGTTGGGGTTTTTTTGTTGTTTTTTTGGTTTGGTTTTTTTGGTTTGTTTGTTTGTTTGTTTGTATGAGAGAGGAAGACATCAGCTCAAATGTCCTGTACTGTTATAGTACAGGAAAAATGAATGCCAATAATCTTTTTTTCAAAATCCAAATAGAGCTCCACAAATATCAGAAATTATTTTTATAGAAGGATTTTGGATTATCAGGAAAAATCTGTATTTTTTAAATTAAAAAAAGTGGGTATACATTTTAAATAAACTGACTGTGGTGATATTTCATGTATAGGTTCTGCTGTCTGTGTGACCAAAAATATGTATGTACACACAATAGGGATAACACAGTACAAGGACTGAACATGTGTTAAGGAATAATATCAAAAAGAGAACTACCTCCTAAACATTTAAATCGAAATCATCAGTATATTGCTTTCTTTTTTAAAAAAAGTAAATTGTTAATTGCCTGGGGCACATTAGCACCCAATCTGACAAAAACTTATGAAGCTGTCTAATTTTAGGTATGATAATAGTCCAGTTGATGCCTCTGGACCTAAATGTGTGTAAAAACAGTGTTTGCGGAGGTACTGGGTCTGCCTGGCAGGCAGTTAACTTTCTTCATAGCAGCCTGTATGGTATTGAAAATACTGGACAAAAATCTTTTGTTGTTGTTTTTGCTTTGTTTCCAAGCAAAATAACATTCTATTTTTTTAACCACTTGAGATCTGAGCGTTGATTTTTCTTTTGCATTATTTTATACAAGAAAAGAGGAAAATGAATTAGCAGAACAGCTTTACCCAAAAAGTTACTAACTACGAGCTTACAATTGCCTCTAACAACATTTTATATAAAGATAACAAATCAGTAAATATTATAGTCATTAGTGTTAATCTGATATACTAAAACAATTAAACTATTTAAATGTTAGTTTTTAGAAACCATACTTTTCTAGATGACTCCACATATGAAGTTTAGAATGAATTTGTAAATACCTATGTGCTTTATTGCTCTCTGTGGGCTGCTTCTGGACTTATCATAATGAAAAGCTGCACTGGGATGTTCTGATTGCGATCTGAAGATTCCCCAAAGTTTGGGTTGCTTGTTCACTCATGCACATGTTTATGAAGTTCTTTGCTTGGAGTTATCTCACTAACATCAACGCAATAGAAGTCTCTCTTGATTTCCGTTGTGCGAGTGAGATCACAGCTTTCATCCTTTTATGATCCTCTTTGCCACTAAAAGAAAAAGAAAATTGGGAGGACTTCTCTGAATGGAAAAGAAGCAAATTGCTGATGACATAGCCGTTGGTTGCCCTGGGAGTACTCACTGCATCCTTCAGTTTAATGTGCTTGATATATGTAATTAATTAAGCAACTGCAAAGTGATAGAAATGTATTTGTGGATTCAGTCTCTGTAAATTAGTGATAAACAATTTGATACTGCAGGACGTTAGTGCTTTCTCTGTGGGACTAATGATCTCTAATGCCTCAGCAGTTGTTTGTGGAGCTCATCATGTTTACCTATTAAAATGAAGTCATTACATTTTGCTGTTGAAATCTTAGAATGCTCTTGGTACTACCTGTATTTGGCTGTAAATTTCTGATCATGAATAGGACCTGAATGTTTAGCTGAATCCTGGTGGACAGGACCCTGTGTTATGGGTAGATACTCTTTTAGCTTTAGAGGGTGTTTGTAGAGACATGGAGGATTCAGCTGAAGCATCAGCAATTAATTCAGTGGTGCGGGGCATTCTGCAACCTGAAATTTAACAGAATTACCCTTTTTTTTTTTTTTTTTTTTTTTTTTTGAAGCCTCATGTACCTGATCTTTCTCAAGTCTTCTACACAGCAACTGTATGAAACAATTTTTTAAGTGTGATGCATTTTATGGGAGTGAAGGGATTAAGGTGTCCTCTTCAGAACTTGACTTACAAACATTTGGGTATGCATGTTTCTGTGTAATGTCATTGGAAAACATAATGCTACTCATGAGGACCAGTGACTTCAGGGTTAAAATAAGCATCTTCAACAAAGGCGAAGAGTGGTCTCCTAAAGGGTGGAGGTCATTTAGAATGCTTGGGCTGAATAGCTAGAACTTGTCTAGAGACAGCTTTAGTGTGCACAGGTGCTGTGCCCACATTGTGTGCAGTTTGGGTAGCTACATATGCAGCTACTGAGTCTGCATACACAAATGATAAATTTTTGTATGTGAAAACCTGTAGAACAAAATTCGGAGGCTAAACTGAAAGAATTTTCAAAATTAGGCTCAAGACGAAGCCTTCCTACTTTCTTATACAGCATTCTTGCTGTTTTTCTTCCCTCAAACTATTTAAAGGAAACTGATAATTTAGCTGGAGTCCAGGCACATGGTTATTAGTGTCATCTGTACCCAAGAGATAAGTGACGTAATCTTAGTGCAAAAAAAAAAAAAAAAAAAAATTGCAACTTCACTTGTTTCTTGCAAAAGTGTTTTATTTTCTTGAGGAAATTCATATGGTTTGTTGTCACTGTCAAGCAGTGTAACATACTTATGAACTTAATCTCTTAGAAAATGTATTATTTGTTTATTTTTGCAAGCTGTGGCCTACATATACAGGAGATTTTCCTGTATGTGGAACAAAATGATTTCTCAATAGGGAAGTGTAAGCTGAACGTACTGGTATTATTAATAGACGTTAAAAATACGAAAAAGTTAACGATATTTTAGTTGGTGTCCTATGTCTGTAGCATATCTAGCAGAAGTCTTATGCAAGTCTCAGACCTAAAATATTAGTGTTGTTTTAAAAAATGAGTCAAGCATTAAGAGTTTTTTCCTGCAGTTTTTAAAAAGTAGTATAGTCAGAACAAAATTAGTAAGGATAAAGATATGAGATATAATGATTTAGCCCAAAACTTGGGCTGAGATGTGTGTTCTCCATCCCTTTTATTAAAGTTGAGGCATTGTGCAACAGAGCACATACAAGTCATGAAGCAGGATGAGAACAAGCAGGCCCTTTGGCTCTGCAGCAGTGTTGCGAAATTCAGCTTGGAGAAAATGGAAGCATCTAACCAATAGGTAGCCCTAGACCATCACATCTGGCTTCCTTGGGCTGAGACTGAAGCCATGACCTCATTATGCAAGCTGAAGCAGTTCAGATCATGCCAAAAAAATAAGAGCTGCAGATCTTCAAGGAATGTTGCAATCAAAGTAAGTTTAGACTATTCCAGAGCTAGACAAAATGAGCAAGAATTTGCTGAACTACACTTTCAGCCTTGGATATCAAAGTCCTTTGAACCTAGTCTCAGTAACCTAGCACATTTTTCGCTTTACTTGTGCTTAATGCTTTCAGACCTGGCCTAAATTTTCACAGGGTTAAATGTGTCTATTTTTGTGCTGTGAAGTGTTAACAGGGTTAGTGTAGCAAACACCTTGCTAAGTATGATTTCATTTGGTGCATATGCTGGAAACGACATGCAGCTTTTAAACCCTCTGTCAATTAATTCCTCCTTTGATGTTCAGGTTGAGATGGTGGTCTTCAATCAGAGTACAATGTGGTGTGTTTGATACATCAGTTTATTAAAAAATATCATACAGTTTGAATGGCAATGGCTACACAGAATTATCTGTAATTATAAAATGTAGGCTCAGGAAAAATCCTAGCTCCACGGAAGTTAGTGGCATAAACACTCATTCCCAGTGAAAAGAGAATTTCAACTCATGCTTTTGGTTTCAATGGTTGCTTACAAACTGTAGGTACGTGGAAGGAATTTTTAAAGACAGACAAGTATCAGTGTCTTCTTCCCTTAGCTGGGCTTGGAGATCTCCTGACTTTGAGATACTTGCAAAAACAAAGCATGCATGTGTGTATGTAGTAGAAAAGGATTTTGTGTGTATGTTGTAGCTTGATTTCCCGGRCTGCTATTTTTTCATGGAAAAAATATAGAATTCAGGGTATTAGTGTATCTTCAGCAACTTTAAAAGGATTTAAAACATTTAACCAGTTGATGTTAATTGTATTCTGAGGGGTAACCAGCTTACTCAGTTAATGGGGCTCCCTTGCTGGGGCCAGTACGTGACAGATGTACACATTTTCAATATTTATTCATTCTGTTCACATCAGAACACATCAGGGCTTACGCAATCAGTGATCTTGGTCTCTCATTACGTTGCCCGAGGTTTGGGACCTTTTTGCTGCCACTGATTTCTTTCACTGAAATCGAACTCTTGTAAACAAGCTAACTAGGATGTCTAAGGTATGTGTCAGGCACTACTGAGCGCACAATACTTGCAACATTTTATTAAGGCACTCATGAGAGATGCTTAATTTCCTTAAAAAGGGGGAGGACCCCAAATAATCCACAGGAGCAGCTCTTTGAAAAGAATGAAATAAAGATAAACATGTAAAGGTAGAGCCAAATCATTGTTCTAGGCTCCAGCGCCAGCGCGTTGGGAGAGGAAAAATCCCTTTGCTCTCTCTGTGCATCTGTCCAGCCTATCAGCCAATACGTGCTTAATTACAGATGTTATTGATCCAAAGCACTACACTAGAGCGCCAGTACAAGTTGTACTCTGGCATGGGACTGTCTGCTACGGGGCTGGCGCTCTTTCAGGCTCTCCTGAACTTATCTTCTGTAAACTTTTTTCCCCCTTTGTGTGCTGTGGCTGAAGACTCTGCTTGGCTCCCTTAAGTAGTTGGGCCCTTTTCCAGAAGAGATCTGAGACACTGTGGGATCACCTTTAGCTTTGGCCGAGGGCAGAGATGCTGCTACGGTTGGCTGAATATTTGAGAAGCCGAGTAGGCTGGAACTGCGATTTTGGCAGTTATGTAAGGATATGTGTGCTCACTGCAGGATGTGCCCGTTCCTCCTTTAGAGATACCAGATTACAGGCAGTTGGCACATTTACTTTGCCCCAGCACTCGCACTTCCATGTGAAGAAAGTAACCTGTCTCGGATTGTCAAAGAAACATAAATGCGCGATGGTTTAAAAGCATGCCCTGGTTAAAAGAGAGGGAGATTCTTTTCTGATTTGTGCAATTTGAGGAGCAAACATAGATGTTTACCCTGCGCCAAAATCTGCCCACATAAGCAGATCAGACTTTTTTTTTTTTTTTTTTTTTTTAAGTGTTGTTCTGGAAGGTCAGAGACTATTTTGTTTGCTGCAGGTTTTTTTGCTTAGTGAAGCAAAGTTCACAGGACCCAGCGTAATGATTTGATTTCCAAGTTTTCTTCGTTCTTCACTGTGTGCTTAGTTAAATATATCTGTGGCAGACTTGGCTTTGAGCGGTAGCAAAGAAGCTGTAACTTCTAAATAAGCAATAAACTCTTTTGTCTATTTAAAAAAAAAAAAAAGTAACTTCAGAATTACTGTTATAAATGGTATGAAATGACTCAAGGGCTGTTTACATCCTGAGTGCTTGCATTATGCACACTGAAAATTTACTACGCAGCTGTTTTAGATTCTGCCTCTGAACATCTTCATGTGCTGCCTCCTGTAACTCTCATTGCCCTCCTAGAGTCTGAAGCAGAAATTTGGGGTTAGACACATCCAGTATGCAAATGAGGATAGCTGACCTTTTGTATTGTGTATGTTTCAAACAGCACTGAAGGATTGTGCTATTGTAATATGTTAGGGCTGAATCATGAGATTGAGTCTCTTCGCTTTGCCAGGGGCAGTTTTTATTTGTATCTCTTTACCATTATGTCTCAATGTCTTATTTGCAAAATAGATAATAATTCTCTACCTGATAAGGGTACTGCAGCTTTTCTTATGTTTGTGAATTTTTTACTGGGTGTGCATTTCTGATAAGCTCTTAGCAAAGTGGAAGCATAACAGCGTGGACTGTGTTGTTTTGGGTATGTATTAATGCCAGCCAGTTACAGAGACAGCTAGGGCCATTTGCTGCAAGGTTATGTGGCCCATTGATATATGGGATAAACTGCCCCGTTTATCCCAATACTCCCCCCCGCCCTTTTTTGGGGGGGTGAGAGACGGAGGGAGGGAGGTTAGAGAAGGGCTCAACTTCCCCTATTGTGTAAAGGTTCTTTTGTGCTGGATATTCTGAGCCTCTTGTTCTGAGTCCTGTTTGGTAGTGTTGAACCTCTGAATATATGTAATAGTGAAATGGAAGTACATGAGGCAGCTTTTATTACATTTATGCTGATTAAAACTTTCTAAACTGTTTTTTGTGCTTACTTATGCAGTGAAACTTGTAGAAAAGCTCAGCAATCAATATTGCCACAAGAAAAAGACATTTAATTTAGTTTTCGCAATCATTTTTCCTGTGTGTTAAACACTGAATAACTTAATTTCTAAAACATATAATTGGTAAAGTAAAATAGCTGAAGTAAACAACAGTTACCTATTTGTTTGACTAGCATTGTCTTTATTTAGAAGTGATGGCTTCTTTACACCCTTGTTGCCTTACATCTGTGTACTATTGAGCAAAAGTTACTAATATTTGAAGTAGGTTTCAGGACAACTGCATCTGAAATCAGTGGACCTCTAGCTATTTAGGGAGAAAATTTGCCCTTTGTCAAAATTATGATTGACACATCCCCTAAGGGGGATTTCAAGCATGGAAACTGATAAGCTGGTAAACTGAGGAGAGGGAGCTATACCTGCTGAGGATAAACGGAGTATCTCCTCTGCATTGTAACTTAATGTCTAATTGTCCTAGGTCTGTTTTCTGCCATGGAGCATGTATCTMTTGGCCCTTGTGGCAGACCTCAGTTTCATGGTCTGGAAACAGCTTAAAATTCAATGAACTGTGAGTCATTGCATTTGGAAGAGGCTGTCCCAGGAGAGACCACAAATAGAAGCAACTCTGGGGCAATTCCATAAAGTACCGAGTGGAGCCCAAAAGGGCCACATGGGAAGTTAYTTCCAAGGTTTCTGCTCTTTCCAGAAATGTTACCACAAGCTGCTCAGAGCAATTTCAACAGCTGATCTTCTTTTTTTTAAGTTTAATCTTTTTTTGACTCCTAAGGATCCAGAGTTGAAGCTGCCTTTTTTTTTTTTTTTTTTTTTTTTTTTTTTTTTTTTAGTCATTTTGGCAGTAGCTTGTTACTGAAAATAGAAATCGATTTTTGTTGTACTTCCCCAATAAACTGGTACCACTACTTCACTTTTAGCAACCAGTTATCAGGACGCACTCTGCAATCAGAAAACCTGTAATCAGATTCTTTTGAACTCTTCTACGAGTCTTGTCACAGCACCTTTCTTTCACTACATGATTTCTGCCTGCACAAACACAATTTAATATTGAAGTTCATTTAGATTAGCCAGTGTAATGTTGCTTGATGAGCTGCCAGATAGGCACGTGTATATACTTCAACTGAGATTTGATCTGTTGCTGCCAAAATCTCACTTGCCTGAGGTTTTTACAATCCATTCTTCCTGTACTTAGGGCATTACCTTGGCTGCTAATTACTTCTCTCATCATGTACAAAATTGTGTTGTTTACCTTAAAGGTGATACATCAGCTTCATCCCGCTTAACTTGCAGACCTGCAAGTTAACTGCCTGCTTCTAGTTGTTCCCTTGAGGTTCTTGTTCTACTGGTTTCCTGTCAGCTTCCGCTTTTCAGTTAGAATAATTTGGAAACACTTGATTTCAGTGGCTGTACTTCTAGATTTTGGAATTTAGTAAATTTTACCCATTGGGCATACCTGTTCCCACTTTACTTTCAGATGAATATACAATGTCAGCAGTTGCATATCCGTGCAATAATTGTGTTTGACTTGCAAAAATATTTTAAGATATCTATGTGCAAAATGTCATAGAGGTATACTTTGTACTGTGTTATGTGCTATAGACCAGGCCAAAGGAGAGGATATAGTTTAATCATTAGAAACCTTGGACTGAGAGGCATGACTTTAGGTTTCTATTCTTGGTTTTAATGCTGACTTAACATGTGACTTGTGCAAGTGATTTAACCTTTGTATGCCCCTGCCTACCCACACATCAAATGAATATTATAATCTCTACTTCTCTAGTTTTGTCATTAAAAAAGACTACACTAGTCTCTCTGTTGCAAGCACCCTGTTTGATAGCATGTTAAATATAAAGTTCAGCTCTAAAGACTCATTTTCATCCCGCTCCATCCTCGTCCCTTAATGGCACAGCTTCTACTTGCTGGGGTACTGGCTCATACACCCATTTAGTGACCTCTCACAACAACTACATTTCAATTAAACAAAGGAACTATAAACCAGAAGAATGAGGCTTGTGAGCACAGGAGAAAGCACATCTTTGGAGTATGGCCTGTGAATCTGCAAATCACTCCCACAAGCAATCCTGGTAGCTGTAAACCTCAGCTTCAGAGTAAAAGGAAATACCATACTACGTGAGCTTAGTCTTTTTGACCTCGCTAATCCAGACACACCAAAATTCAGTGCTTGTAGATAAGGAGAAGGAAGAAAAAGCCAGAGCACCGATTAATTTTTTGTGCATAATTTTGTGAAGATGCCATGTTGCCACAAATGATGTATTTGGATTAGACAAAACTGTGACAACTGTGTTCCTCTATGGTCCATACGTAAGCTGTGTGAGCACGTTTTATTTCTGCAGGAGTTAAAAATACGGCACTTACGCAATTTGTAAGTGGTATAGATTTACATATGCATGAGTCAAAATCTTTTTTTTTCCTTGCTCATGTGAGTAGACCAACTAGAGACAAAATGGATCCTCAACAGGATTTGGCCCAACTATGCATCTGTCTTATCTCTCTGCAATACATACATCTCTCACAGGAGATGTGAAAGCTCTCTGGAAGTTCTTACTCTTGAAGATTAAGTACAAGCTAAAGTCTTGACAGTGCTGGTTTGAATCTGTACTGTGTTCTTCCCCTCAAGTTTCTAATCTTCAAAATAAAGAAGGAGAAGTAGAAGTTCTTAAAAACTGGAGCCAAAAGAGCAAAAGAACAGTTTTGAGTACTAAGTGATACTTGGGATAAGTTTAACAGTGGGGAGAAATTCAACTTCATTAGCTCCACCTTCATGTGTGGAGACTCTGCAAGAATCAGCGGAAAAGATTCCAAGTGTAAAAGGAGTATTATCAAATCAAAAAAAAAAAAAAAAGAAGAAAGAAAGAAAGAAGTAAGTAAAAATATTTTATGAGACACTGCTGCAGCAACAGATTTCCATGAAAGGCTGGAAAAAATGTGCTGAAAAGCCACATATTCTTTCCTCAGCTTTGTGCATCTGCTCA
This sequence comes from Phoebastria nigripes, assembly GCA_035582835.1. Classification (NCBI taxonomy): domain Eukaryota; kingdom Metazoa; phylum Chordata; class Aves; order Procellariiformes; family Diomedeidae; genus Phoebastria; species Phoebastria nigripes. Next base: position 219,694 of record JAYKAV010003143.1, on the reverse strand, counting down.
GAAATAACAGTCAAGAGGAAGACATTAAGAAACTATATAAATGATCAAAAAATTTAAATAAAATTTAATATATGAGTGACTATATCTGATGAAACAACTTGGAGAAGGGACCAGAAGTTCTGTGTGTTAGTACAAAGCCTAACTCCAAGCCTGATACATATTCTCCGAGTGCTCCTGGAGTGAGTGTTAATACTGATAGATGACTGTGTGAGGCACAGAGTCTAATGACATTATTTATTATAACAAAATGCTTGCTTTGCTGAGGCAGTAAATATCTATTAGAGATGAAGGCTGAAATTCTGGCGCCATTGATGTCCATGGCAAAACTTCTACTGACTCTACCTCCAGCAGAATTTTACCCATCGCCTTGAAATTTAGCCAGTGGAGGTAGCAGAAGACTACTGTGAGGTCATCTCTCACTTTTTTTTCCTGATCTTTAGAGTCAGACTGTGGTCAGATGTTTAATGCAGAACTACGATTTCTTTCTTTGCCCCGTGTGGCTTGCTTTTACCATCCTCCTCTGTTTCACTGTAGCCAGCCTGCCTGCTCTGGCAGGTTGAGCTAGGCACTGAGTTTGTAGAGAAGCAGGTGAGGATCACTCATACAGTTCATTCTGGTGTCTGCTGCTGGCATTCTCAGGCAGGAGTCATAACTGTGTCTTAAGCTGCTAAAGCTGATTCTGCAGTGAACAACTCATCACTTATGTAGATCCTTTTTTTTAGCACTGTTTTGTATTAATGATGCCAGTGGCTTACTCTGGTATGCTCTATTATATTCTTTCCTGTTTGACCATAGCTATATTAGTAGACAACTTTATACCTGTAGCGTTGAAGTAGTACAGGATGTAACCTTTTCTTTGTGAAGTGTTTTCCAATAATTTCCAAAATTATTCTTCCAGCTACTAGCCCTTCAATTTTTCAATGTTTCCTTTTAAAACGTATGAGTATGTTATTCCAGAACAGTCTCAGTGATACACTGCACGCAGAGACAAAATAGCATCTTTGTTCCAGTTGGGTTACCTTCCTCATAAAGACTGGACTGGCTGCTTTTATAGCACAGAGGGCTCACATTTGGTGAGTTTTCTACAGTAATTTAGATGGCATTTTTAGTCGCTACTTTCTAACACACAGCCCACCATTCTGCAATCATTCATATTCTGTTCCTACATATATGGCCTTGCATGGCTTCCAAGAGAAATGTTTCCTAAAATGCAAGATGTAACTTAACTTGGCTGTATATGCAAAGGAAAACTAATTACAGAAAAACAAAAATATTGCCTCAAATCCAAGGAGTTTGAGACAGGAAAGTTTCTATCATTCCTCTTTAGAAATTAGAGCACATTCACATGTAAGGTTTTCTCAGAAGCCAGTTCTGAACTTCCTTGGAAAGAATTCAGAAAAGTGGGACAAACAGCATTTCCTGTGATTCTTCCATCCTTTACAATGGACAATATTTAAAAAAAAACAAAACAAAACATATTCATCCAGTAGAGGTGCATACCTCTGTATACTAAATGCCAAATGACAGTAGCTTTGCCAAGCTTAATTACTTTTTATGGACTTATGAGAAGTAGTCCATGAGCTCCCAAGGGGCCTGCAGACCACTGAGTGAAAAAACTCTGACCTAATCTATTCCGGGGTTTACAGTGGGCACATGCTGTTTAGATAATACAGATCAACAAAGTCTCCAGTCACTGACTCCTTTAGCAGTATTGAAAATTAGTGCATGGGGTAGGTTCCTGGAAGCTCAGGGGTAAGATGATGGGTGTATGAATGTAATTCTGGCAATAAGTAGACTTTTTATCAGATAATGTGATCTGGTGTGTCGCACAGATGATCACAGGTGCCTGATGGCTGTACCATGAATGGCAAAAAGCTAAGGCCCCGATCCTGCAAATATGAATGACATCAGTGGAGCTACTTCTAATTAGACTGCTGATGTGTGCAAAGCGTCAGTATCTTTACTGGTCTGGATGCCAAGGAAAGTGCAGGAGAATGTAGAGAACGTGTGTGGTTTTTTTATTTTCACGTCGATGAAAACAAGGGGAATCAAAGTCTTAGTTTAGGCTCTAAAATCTGAAGATACGTCAGGCTGTTCTATGAATAAAACCAGCACTGACTTATTTTCACAGTGAAAAAATGTCTTGGGGGGGGAAAGGATATTTTTGTAGTAAACTACAACTTTTTAGGATGTGTAGCAATGTAAGTCCTGTTTCATTATTGGGTAGGTAGGTGGGTGAGACGGCAGGATAAATGACTCGGTTTGCATGGATGAGTAACAACCCAATTCCTCTGTTGAACTAAGGTGTGATTCTTTGGCAGACTAATATTGCTGTGGAGGCTGCATTAATTTCTATTTGCATACTATGGGCATTACTTTCCACAGATCGCCTTAATTCTGTGTCTGAGATTATGTTTAATCTTCTCYGTGACGTTTATTACCTCATACTGTATTTGCTCAGGAATTCTGCTCAAAACAGGGAGTTCTCCTTCACTCAGGGAGCACAGGTGCATGGCGTGAGGTAAAGCGATTGATGTGGAAAATAAAGAAATCTGCATTCACACATACTTCTTTGATAATGGAAAGTTTAGTATGTAATTTGGTGMCAATTTAAGATAATTTTGTTTCCTGCTAGAAAGATGTGAACTGAACCGCAGTATGTATTAGCTCTTTCTAGTCTTTGAGAAGTATCAAAGTTAGGGAGCTGGAGGGATAATGCTGGGGGCTGAGAATAGGGAGCCTGCAGTTTTATTCTTGCCCTGGCAATTATGCGCTATGTATGTGGCCACAGCATTTAACTCTTACGTGCCTCAGTTTCTCTGCCTGAAAAATAGTGAATTACGTGTTATGCATAGGGAGCCTGCGCAGCATTGTAATTCCTGGTTGTGAAATCGGCTTGAATGTTTTGAAGAGAAGAGTTAATTGTTGCAGGGTAAGGCCAGCAGTGCCACAGGCGGGATCTGGGTGCAGAGACGTATGATTCCCAGCTGTCAGCCTTGCAATGTTGCCTGCTGTCTTCATTTTCGAGCCGGCTTGCATACAAGCGAGGACGCGGCAAGCGCCGGGCGGCCGCCCACCCCCCAGCTCCGGTCAGGTCGGCGCAATCGGGAGCGAGGAGCTCCCCGGGAAGCCGCCCGCCGCCGAGGGAGGGGGGGGGGGGGGGACGGCGGCGAGACCCAGCCCGGCAGGCGGGAGCCCCCCCGCGCTGCTACGCGGCTCCGGCCAGGCCCGCGAAGAGTTAACGGCTGCTCCCCCGGGGCCGCCGCCGCCGCCGCCTCCCCACCCCGGCACTACGTTATTATTATTTCCCCCCCTTCCCTCGCCTTCCCGTTTTGGCAGGGGATTAAAGTAGCTCCCCCCTGTGGCAGCAGTGACCCAGAAACGAGTTTGATTCACGGAGTCCTTCCTCCATAACAAGTACAAACGTCAGTCAGAGGGAGTCTCTGTGCGTGTGTGTGTGAGTGAGCGCGGCTCTGTGTGTGTGTGTGTGTGTGTGTGGCGCAGGGAGCCGCTCTCCGCGCCCGCTCCCCGGCGCCGCGCCGAACTCATGAGGCGGCCCCGAGCCCTCCGCGCAGGGGGAGCCCGGCCGCGCCGCCCGCCCTCGCCGCCGCCGCCTCGCCGCCGCCCCGCCGCCGCCGCCGCCAGCAGGTAACCGTGCCCGCCGCCGCCCCGCCGCCGCAGCGCCAGCCGGGGGAGCCGCCAGCACAGCCATATTTGATGGTTTTTTTTGTCGCTCCGGAGGCGGCGAGAGAGCAGTTTCGTGCCGAAGGTCGCTGCCTAGTGGAAATAAGATAGTACGTCATTAACATGGCGCCAAGAGCCGTGCGGCTCGGTACGGGGCGAGGGGAGGCGGCTGAGTTGCGGCTCCGCTATCCCACAAGCAACTTGTGCCGGGCTGGGGCGGTGGGAGGAGGGAGAGGAGGTTGTGCCGGTGCCGGCAGCGGCGGGCGGCTTTTTTGTTCCGCTGCGGGCTCCGGCGCGGCAAGTAAGGACCGCGCAGCTTTGAAGGTGCAGCGGCCAAGTGAGCTCACGGCGTGCCGCGCTCCCGGCCTCGGGCGTCGCTGCCGGCTGCGCCGGGGGGCGCCTCGGGGGCATCGCCGGGCATCAGCCTCCGCGGAAAGTAGGGAGCGTTGGAGCAACTTGGTAGACAGATGGCAATGGCAGAGCGCAGGTCCTGCTCAGATACTGATGTGTAGGAAGGGGGCGGGGGGAGCCATGGCCAGTGTCTGTCACCGTGTCACCCACATGGCCACGAGAGCCATCACCTCTCGCCGAGGGCGGGGAGCGTGTGCGTGGGGGAGGAGGTGTTTATGTGCAGAAGCAGCTTTGTAGTTACACTGACCCCCCCAGTCACACTCGGCTTTCGCTTGTAGGAAAAAAAAAATGCTTGGAAAGCATAAAAACTGCTCATCGGTGAAATTAAGCAGAAGTTGCCTTTCGGAGCGGGAGAGCCGCAGCCGGTTAGTGGTGCGCTCGATGGGCGCAGGAGGGTGCGCTCTGGGGCGCGGGTGGGTGTTCCGCTGGAGGTGGAGAGCGGCGGGCTGTCATAGGTGCTCCCGTCACCCCCCCTACCCCCCCGCCCCGAGGCGAGCGCACGGTGTCTCCTGCTGGAGAGCAACTTGCGAGAGCCGTGAAGTGCACGTGTTCGGGAGCGTGTGCGCGGGGGGAGGCGTGCGGAGCTGCCCGGGCCTGCCGGGGAGGGGGGCGGCATCCCTGCCGCCGGGCGGGGCAGGCGGGGCAGCGGCCAGCAGGTGCACGGTGGCCCCGCAGCGCCCTACCCCCGCCCCGGGTSGGGGAGCTGAAGTGCGGGAGCGGGGCGCTGTCAGGAGCGGACGCAGAGGGGGGTGCGGTGCAAACTTCGGCAAGGCGCGGTGGGCCCCCCTCCCGCGGCTCGGCGCTCGGTGGGTGTCTTGGGGCAGGACGTTGCTCTGCCGGCCTCCTGGCTGTGGCGCGCCGGGGTGAATCGGCGTGGCCGTGCCGGAGTTTGTTGACGAGGGAACGGAACGTCACCGGCGGTGTTGAAACGCGAACGTAACGTAACAGCACAACAAGCGCGGGGGAGCGGCGGCAAACGCCTGAAGTTGCTCGGGCGCCAGTCAGGGTAGCTCCGCGATTTCACTCTTCCCCCGGGGCTTGGCAAGCAAGACGGGTCTGGGCTGCGCCGTGCCAGATAACCGCGTTATTTCTGTGTAACGGCCCGTCCTCGGCCTCCCGGAGGAGGCGAGTGCTGCTCCAGCGATTACTCCACTTGCTGAAATTAGACAAAGCCGCCCTGCCGCTGCTGCTACCCTGCCTGTCCCTGGGCTCGGGTGGCTGCCTGCTCGGTGGATAATTGATTTTTTTTTCTTTCGCTTTTCCCTTCCCGTTGGCGCCCGCCAGTTCTGCAACGATAGGCGGTGGGGTGTTCTTTATTTTGGGGAGGATGGATGCAAAGGGTGTTTGTTTGTTTGCACCGCCTGCTGGTTGGTTTCCTGTGACAAGAGGTGATACACAGTTTCCAGAACTGTCTGGGAGTGGGAGGAGAGACAGACACAGAAAATGAGCTCAAGTCTCCTCTGTGCTGCTGCTCAATCCGCCAAACCGCCGTCCCGTCCCCCCTTCCCCACTCCCTCATCGCAGCGTGGAGATGGGGGGCTGGGTGGGGAAGGTGCTTTGGCGGTTGTCGGCAGTGACAGGGGTTTGGGGGAGAGGGAGCGGAACCGGGGGCATCAAGTTTGATTTGCAGCCGGGGCCGAGCGGATTGGTGCGGCCGGCGGCGGGGAGGAGCAGGAGAGGGAGCCGGGAGGAGGAGGAGGAGGCGAGCCGGGCCGTTGCCCGGGAAGGTGCCACCCCCGCGGGGGAGGTGTAGCCCGGCGGCACCCGGGCAGGGAGGTGGCTCCCTCTCCTCTCCCCGCCGCTGGCTGTGTCTCGGCGCCTCCGGAGCCGGCGCCAGGAGCCCTCGGCGCGGGCGTTAACGGCCGGCGGGCGCGGGCAGCCGCCGCCCGCCCGGGCCGGAGCTGAGGTGGGATCGCTGCGTGAGGAGGAGAGCCGCCCCCAGCGGCACCCGGCCGGCCTAGAGCCGGCGAGCGGGGGGCGTGGGGCGCCGCTTTTGAATTTACTCTTCAAGCCCCGGCTCCCGCCCCCTGGAAAGGCCGTCCTGAGTTGGCAACCGTTGGCTCGGCGGGTGGCGGCCGCTCGTTAGGATCGGTAGAGGCACTGGTCACCTGTGAGACGATTTCAAAAAGCCACACTTCCCGGGCGGAGTGCGTGCCTCTGACTAACTTCTCCCTCGGTCTCTTTCTTTTCCTTCAGCTGACAGCTTTATTCTAATAAAGTTTATTAGATTCACCCGTAGGTGAAGTCCGTGGGATCTTGAGACCTGCCAGTCGTCCAGTAAGGACTGGCCATGTGTGACATGCAAACGACCGGTTTGTGTGGCTGCACGCAAGCATTAAAAATAGATTGCTTCTCCTTGGATCGCTGTTAGGTAGTATTAGAAATTATGATAGTGTTTAGCAACGCATTTTAGTTGACATTTTAATGTTAAAGCAGGAAGATGCTTTTATGCTAGCCCCATTTTTTCTTTTTAGAGAAAGATTTAGCTGTGATTTGGAATAATTTCCTTTTTAAGCAGGCGCTGTCTTTTAAGTCAGTCAAAAGCTGCCCACACTTGCAAACCTAAAACCTTCATAAAAGTTATGCCAAAATATGCTTGTTATGATTCTATTTCTAGAGGTTTCTCACACTCAGTGGGATATTGTTGAAACAGCAAGGGTTGTACGTTTTAGTGGCAGGATTTTCCCTTTGGCTTCAGATACTGCTCGCTCCCTGCTTTTGAGCTATGTTTAATACATATGTTTAAAATAAAATAATAATAATAAACTCCCYTTTCCCCTCACAGCTGCAGATTTCCCTTCCAGCTTCTCTGGTTTCATTCCCAATTCACAGAATATAGTAAAAAAAACTTCCAGTCTTTCCTCAAATGTTTTCTCCATGTGGTTAGTACTGCTGCTTCGTGCTCCTGTTTTCAGCTGGAGCTGACCAAGCTGACAGCTTTTTCGAGATGGAAGAGATGAACTGCAATGGGTGCAGGGTGGGTTGAATTAATTCATGGAGCCCAATTTATCATTGCTCAAGATTTTGGACAGTCGGTTTCACCAGCACAGTTTGGCAATAATTTGCTGCCACTGCCCAGATTGTAAGGTAACATTATGAGCTGACTTGCACAGGTGCATGTGGATTGCTGAGAAGTGTTGGGTTGATGTGTCCAAATTGTGCCTCTGCCTTTTCTTGTGAAATTTTGAATAGGTGTGCTGAAGTCAGTAGAAACATTCCTTGTGGAGGACACTCTTGGCCTTGGAACATACTTTTTTGTTTCATGAGATTTGGAGGATTTTTTTCTCCAAATTTAAGGTCTGTGGCTTTTTTGTACTGTGGACTGTGCTACATAATAATATAGTATTTCATTTAAGAACTCTTCTTGTATCTTTGTGACTATAAAATGTCGCTATCGAGGCTTTCATAGGCGATAAAGGGGAATTATAAAATTTTAGGTGGATTTTAATAGTATAACTTATTTCTGATGTAGTTCCTTTTTTTTTTTTTTTTTTTTTTTCTGGGCATAGAAGCAAAAAACCAGGTTTTTTCCTTGCTGTGTCAGGTGTCGGTTGGTGAAGACTGGGGTGGTACCATAAACAAGCTATTTAAAAAGGGTACGGTAGTAGAAGCCAAATGTCTTCATCTATTATCCATTTCGTTAAGACTATGTCACACTTTACTTCCATTTGTACAATAAGTGTTTCGAAGCGATTTCTCGTGTACTAGAGATAATTAGGTCTTGGTTCCATTGCAGTTAGTGGGTTACTTTCAGGAAAAGCCAGTTTTTCAGTTTGTCTTCAGGGTGTACATCTGTCATAATTCTGCTTTCTTCCCATTCTGTCTCTGCAGCTGTTCAGTGCAGTTTATTATAGTGACACCCGTTAACATGGCTGCAGTTAATTGTCTGTCAGAGTTTGAATTATACACTCTTTTTACCCAGAGGTTTATACAGCCCTTAAAAATACTTTAGTAAGAATTGTGCTGTGTAAAACCTTTGACCTGAGGATGTAGATTTTTTCATGTATAATTATTTTTAAAGATCTGGTTCTGTTTAGCTATTTGCATAACAAAGACTGACACACTTTACATCTTTCTCTTTGATCATTTCTCTACTTGGGGTCAAACTGAGTGAAAAAGTATATGGCGTTCTTAACTGCACAGTAGTAGCATAAGAAGTTCTGTGGTGTGTTGCACATGGGTGTACGTGTGTGCACACTGCCATGCCAGTTTTATGGGGTAATGTCTGGATTTCTGCTCTGAGGAAGCTAGGAAAAAGGATTTGGATTTTTTTCACTCTTACTTGTGGAACTCCTGGGACTTCAGTGTGGGAGAAAAAAAGTAAAAGGAAAGATCTTGGCATTTCTGTCTAGTGTGGTTTTTGGGTTTTGTTGGTACTTTTAAATTAATCTCTTGCAGGGCTAAGAACGGAGGAGCATGATAATGCATACTGGTAAAAAGAGTGAATTTGCTGTACTGTGTCATGTTGCTGATTCTAACCCATTGCACTGCATCTGCTGGCAAATGCTGGGAAGTAGACAGAAACATCTGTATTACTAACTGTATCTAGTTATTTGTGTAGAGTTAGATGTTTGTTGCTCACCTCCGCAAGGATATGTAAATCCAAATGTTATTTTGTGGCCTGACATTGATTATATTGAATTATCATCTAGTCATTTAATTTGCATAGCATTTTACAAGTGTTTTGAAAAAGGCTTAGTGCTCTCTCCAAAATACCGTAGCCAGGAGAAACGTTTCAGGCATTGTAATCTTGCCTTTAAAAACGCTCTGAGCAATTGTACCGTGTAAGTCCAGAGTTACATTTGTATGTTTGAAGTTTGTACCTAATCAATGAGTAAAACCCAGAGCTTAGCTTCTAGAGCTAGCATGATGAAGAAAGATGGAAAAGCCATTGGTGGCGCATCTCTAAAGCACAGTGTCTTCAGCCTCTGGAGCAGTGCAGCAGAGCGTGTTGCAAGCTGTGCCAGCCTCACCAGTTCTGCCCTGGTATGGCTAGCTCATCTGAGGGTGCTTGGTGGCTAAAAAGTCAGGGCCTCTGCCCATCTATGCCATTTATTGCAGTGGTGTGATTGCACGGAGCACTCTTAGATGCTTTGTCCACCCTTGGAAATGGGGTAACATTGCCACCAGAGTCATGGCTGTTTCTATAAAGCTGTGTTTGGTTGAAGGCTGGCGTTTGCCTGAGTCCACTTTTTTCTTCCCCCCTCTATAGTAGAGTCCTCAGGAGAAATAACTATCAGCATGCTGTGTGTTGGTCTGTCTGATTTCTGAAAGGATAGTTTTAACATGAAGAAACAATCATCTTTCAAGGAAATGAAACTGAAATGATGTACAGAAGTTGCTGGGTTATTAGGAATTTACACGTGTCACTGAAAACTCAGGGAATGTTTGGCTTGGTGATGCAGCAGCCTTTGTTACATTAGGGCAGCTGAACGCTGTTGCAGCTTTTCAAGTGTTGGGCTTGCTCTGCAGGTGAAGAGTATATGGGCAAATGCCCTTTTGGGGCTGGTGTAAGAATTTGGGAAAAACAGCTGTAGAAATATTTGTGGTAGAAGATACAGGGTTCAAGGGCACTGCTTGGTTGGCTGCTTCCTTGCTTCAGAGGAGCATTCATTTTGCAAAGGGGGTCGAGAAGTTGTTCTGTGGCATGTGTGGGTGCAGTGAATGTTTTGTGGAAACTTCTGGACTAAACAGCAATTATGTGGTTGCATGCAGTTGTTGGGAATTGAGCTCAGTAACCTGGGTGGTCTCTTCCTGTCCTGCGAGTGTTGCAGGGCGAGTGCATAGTTTTTACTTATTATTGGTATGAATCTTAAAGCTTGGCTTAAATGTTGCACCCTTTTTATGCTTACATGTGAATTCTCTTTGCTTACAGGCATAGTGGTCATAGCCAATTTGTACCATTAAACTAGCTGTGGTACAGTCAGTCTTGATGAACCTGCCTTTGCTTCTGACCTGTTGGAATCGACAGACCTACTTCAGTTCAGAATACGTTTTGATGAGATCAGAGTTGTATCAGATGCATTGTATATGCACCTGAGTATATTAAGTGTATGTCAAAATAAAGTGAAAAATATCAACATTTTCATGACTGTGAAGAGTGAGAATTTCAAAGGAAAGTAATATTGCTGGCACTCAAATCTCAGATTAAGAAAGGAAAGAGAATGAGATAAGTAATTTTGCTGAAAAGTTTGATAGTTTTTCCATTCTGCCTTTTTCAGTATAAAAATAGCTCCTTATTTTTAGTTAAGGATGTCCCATGAAGAATGAGTTACTATAGTTTGGTTGGTTTTTTTCCCCCTTGAAGACTAAAAAAATGTTGCTTGAATTCACAGTATTCTCTAAACATGCTGGGAAAATGTGTATGTCCGTGGTTGAACAGGGAAAGCTTGCACGTTCAATCTGCACCTAACTGTGTTTATTTTTAATTTAGTTCTTGCATAACTTTGAGGTCACCATCACCTGATAGAACCCGATAGTCTTCGAGGCAGAGGCACTGTGATACCCTTAAGAGCAGCAGCATTTCAATCTGTGTGGTTGTAATTCTTATTAGCTGTTCTAGTGTTACCTCTAGAACGTGCGTTCTGAACTGTGGATGCGAACATCTGGTGTGAACAGTTTAAAATTATTTTAGAAGTTGAAAAAAACTTTTATTACTTCTGATGACAAAAATTCTAGGGGGTTAATCTTAGGAGGTTTGAGACTTTCTCTAAGAAGCCAAATGCTGCTTTTCCATCTGTGATTCAGCTCTCTGTAAACTCAGGTTAGGTTCAAAGATGGGAAAATGACATCTCTGGATTTTAACTCTCTTTTTTCTTTCCCCCCCCCCCACATGCATCTGTAAAGGAATCTCACAGAAGCTTCATCAAATGGGGTATTTCTTTTAATGTTACTTTTGAGAACACAGGCTTTTCAATGTGGCCAACTTCAGAAACCTGACTAGAGCGGACAAGGAAATTAGCTGCCTTATCTAATACTCTATACTCCAGGAAAATGGCTTCTGTTCTGGCTTCTTGTATTTCCTGAAGAACTCTGGAGAGTGCTTGAATTGGGAAGTGTGAATATCAACCACTCTCTCCTTTAAACAACAACAACAAAGATGTTTAGTTTGTTTTTTAAAGACACGTGGTAGGAAGGAGAAGCTTCTGGGTCTTTCCTTACTTCGTGAATTTGCAGAAAGTATGGCTAGGAGAAGATGAACTCAAAATACACTTATCCAAAAAGATGTGGAGGAGCAGAATTTCGAATTTTCTTGTTCATTGCAAGCTCATGAGTGTGTCTCAGTGTATATACGCTGTGTTATTTTGCTTTACGGTGCATAGTACTTTTCAGACCATGTGGGAATGAACCAGGAAGTGAGGATTTTGGCCAGGAATACACAAGTTACATTTCTGAGATAACTTAATTTTTCTTTATTTTCTTCCATATCCTCTTTACTGTGTTTATGGGAGATATTTCCATTCTAAGTGAGTATGTTCTTTTACACTGCTATTGTTAATATTTCTTTCAGTTACAGGAAAAGTATGTGAACCACTAGAAAAAGTACCTTACAGAATAGATATTTATCCCCCTGGTTTTGGCCTTGTAGCAGCTAATTGTTTTTTCAGTTCTGTCTTAGCCTGTTTTGGATCTGAATGTTGGCTTTCTGTCTGTATAAGTGACCGTATCAGAACTTGGCTCTGGATCTACTATATTTATACCAGATCTGTATTCAGATGATTTTGATGGTCCAGGCTAGTCTGTGTATTTATTCATTGGCAGCATTTCCATCTGCCATACACACAAAGTTCTGGTCTGCTTCAAAGCAATTCTTCTGGAGAGAATTTTTCTAGCACTGTAAGAGGTTGTCATTTATGATTCTTTATTCTCTGGCATCAGACATTACATGTGAACTTTTAGTCTATGAAATGGTGACAAAAGGTTTTGGTGAAGTGAACCATTCAGTTTCTCTTTACCTTTAGTGAGCAAAGTTTACAGCTCAAAACTGTTACACGTTTCAAAGACAGCCATATTAAATCCCACTCTGGAAAGTCAATCGGTGGGAGGGAGGCTTCCCCCCCCCACCTCTGTTTGCATGTACAATATGAAAAAGGCAAGCTTGCAATGCTTGGGCTCTTACAACTGTATTAAGTTCACTGGAAGTGTAAGATAGAGTCTCGGGTTCAGTTGCTTGTGATTTGCTAGTGATGATAAAATGAACGCCCTCAAAAAATGCTTATTTCTTTCTGTATGAATCACTTTTGGAAGAGAAGATATTTTTGTGCTTTTTTGGAAATAGTGTCAGGCTTTGGTTAGGCTTTTTGGGTTTCCCTATTTTGGGAATTAGTCTTATAAAAGTTGAAAGCGTTATTGAGTTTACTACAATGAGACGTGTTCTCAGTGAACAAAGTTGAAGTAGTTAGCTGTATACTGATGGGTCATTGGAAAGAGTTTTGTTGAAAGGTTTCTAGGAAATCCCAACTCACAGGAAAATGAGGAGGTTAGATTTTCTGCACTACCTAGAAGCAAAAAAGTATTTTGGCATCTGATTTCCAAATCTGCGTCCCAGAGGTATGTGTGAGGGCTTTGCTGCTAGCAGAACACCCAGACGTTGTTGATATCACGATTGATATGTGGTAAGCAAAGACTCAGGGGATTTGATGTGCATCTAGAGTCCTTGTCAGTTTAACAGGTGGATATGCCTTTCTGTACTTGTCATGTTTTTTCTGCTCTTCAACTTACACTTTTTAATAGCTTTTTACATGTAAATGCTGACTAGCTATTTACAGCATCCTCAATTTTTCCGAATTTGGTTTACTTCCACAGAGAATACATGCGAAAATACCAATGCCCTGTGAATAGCAGTTAAAAAGATATGGAACTTTTTGCCTTTACATCACTGGTTCATGTGCAGTTGAACTCAATATTGCTAGAAGTCTGGCAGTTTGGAGGAGCTTCTGTGTAATCAATTGGTGGTCTGATTCCTGAAAAAGTTAGTGTTAGGCATGGCTCTAGAGATGTGCCTGCAGGAGGAAGTAACTCTCTTACCTTAGAGGGTGGTGCTTTCCAGGGCATAGATGATGCATGTTTAGTTAATCTGGGAAAACTTGGCTTGCTATTGCTGATGTTTCTTTTTTATATATATAAGTGGATGACTTTAATCTTTGATTTCATAAATCGGGCACTTTAAACAGGAATGAAATGGTTCCAAAAACATATTAGCCAAAGTAAGTGTTTACACAAGCAGTAAAAGTGTTACTGTATTGCAAATCTAGTGTCAGAATGGGCAGGGGAAGTGAAGCACATTGACTGCAGATATTTAGTGATTTTAAGACCTCTCAGAACAAAATACGCTTTTGTTTTGGGGTGAAAGTGTTGGTGGGGTTGTCATTGATACTCTCCAGTTTTGTTCACCTGTATGATGACTGCCTAATTAAGCATCCTTGAGATATCCACTGTTTGTATTTCAGATGCTGTTTAAAGTTGTTTGTTTTCCTTTGTGTGTTGTAAATCCTTGAATGCCATCAGAAACACAACTTGATGACTGTGTATTATTATCTTGGGTTAAGTGCTGTCTCATTGCTTTGCAGGCTGCCTGCTGTTTCCCGTGGAGATCATGAAACGACGTCGGCTTCCTAGCAGCAGTGAGGATTCTGACGACAATGGCAGTAAGTGCTCCTTTGTTGTAGAGTGCAGTAGGTTATGAGTTTGAAAACACGTTTTAATGCAGTGTTTTATGTGACAGAGGCATTTTGCATATTGGTTGGACTGGTGGAAATGTGTATTGTAAGGATCTAGTTTTGAACTCAGTCATTCTGAGCACAGGTGGACAGTAGATTCAGGATCCTCCCCGCTGTATTGACTATACAGTGTTAGTTAATAAGATAAAACAAGAAAAAAAGTCGGTTGTCTTCTTCAAAATATTTGCAAGCAGCGTAATTTATCATTACAAGGACAGAACTTGCATGGAGACATCTGCTAACGTTGTCCACAGCTTAGTATTGAATAGAAGTTTGCATTAGGATTTTAAATTTGCTTCAGTGTTCTCATACTCTCTTATGCAGTGGGAAGGTATATTGCTTCGAACTTAAGTAGAAAAGATTGATAGTGCATAAAAGTTGTTCCTTACTTCGCTTGAAGATTATCTTATTTGAGGAATAACTTTCAAGAATTTGAATTCAGTAAATCAGTAATTTGGATACAGAATGTATTTTTTTTTTTTAACTGTTTCTGTAGTGACATAACTAACACAGAGATCTGTATGGTGTATATATATATCTTGTGTTTGGATTCCAGGGATTGATAATCTTTCATTTAAGCAGAAAAAAAAAGAAAGGGGGGGGCGGGGAGATAAAATGGCAGTTTGGGAAATGTGCCAAGGTGTTTTATTTGCCCAAACAAGCAAGTTGATTGTACTTGACAATAGTGCAGCTTAGCCAGTTGTCAGAGAGATTTTCCTGGTTTTAATTTGATCTGTCTGGGTGCACATCTTCAAATCGGAAGTCTTTTGTGAGACTTCAGTCTGAAATGTAACAGAAAATGATCAGGGAGGTTTTCCAGGTGCTTTTGAAAGCTTTACTCTGAGAACGTAGCCTTGTGCTGCGCTGTGGCCCTGGGTAGGTGACTACTTCACCTGCATGCATTTATGAGGTGTGTCTGTGCTGCATGGGAATCTGCTCAGGTATGGCCAAATCTGCACCTTAAAACAACCCTAGGCAAGCTATTGCTGAAATGAAGGAGTGGTAAAAGGATTGGAGGAGGTGAGAACTAGCAAGCTGATTAGGAGTTAGTCCAAATAAGGATTGAGTAAAATCTATTAAAGAGGTGTGGGATTTGGCTTGGTTTTGGAGAACTACCTGCAGTTGGGGGATTTTGGAAGAAAAAAATCCCCAATCAGACCTGGTTTTTCTTGGTTCGAAGTTTACTTGGGGTTATAAAAATTGAAGTTGGTGTATTTCCTCAAAGGTGATGTGTACTTCCCCAGAACAAAGGTGTGGTTTTACTTGTAAAATAGACAAGTAGCAGCAAATGTGATGTCTTTCATTAGAATTTTGCTCTACCCTTTTTTCATTCCCTAGCGGCTTTATATAATAGTGTTTCATTTTGATAATAGTGTTTATTTTCAGTCTCTTATCTGGTTTTTTTTACCCTTTGATCCTTTCACGTGCCTTGTGTTACAGGCTTTACCAAATAAAATATGAAGCAGATAATCTTGGAATTGAAGTTCTGAAATAGATACAGTTGACTGATCTGTTGCTGATTATAATGCTTGTTTGTAATGTCATTTGATATATAACTATCTGGAATAGATCTGTCGACTTACTGAGTTATGTTTTCCAAAAAACTGTATTTTCATCTATTCCATAGATCAAGATCTAAGAAAATGAGTTAGGAAAAGAAAAACAAACCCTTGCCCTTTTATGATCTCTCTATTTTAAAGCCTAATTAATATGAATAACTATTTGTTGAATAAATTACATGGCAAAAGGCAGTGAAATTTTAAAAGTATTTTCAAGTATTGTTTGAAATATATACCACTTCCCTTTCATTACACTTTTTTTCTTGACTTGATTATGTTTTTTTCCCCTTACGAAGTTACTGGGCAAATTCAGATACAGGTTCCTGCATATTCATTCTATTACTATACACATGTTCAAAAAGTTCAAGGGTTAATAATCAGAAGCTGAGATAACATTTAATGTAGGGTCAGCATCTCCAAGGCTTTTTGTCATTCACACTTCCTGAGAACAGTATCTGATGCTCAGGCCCTTTCTCTCCACTTTTCTTGTTACAGGAAATACCAGCAGTTCCTTGCAAGTATGTTTGAATGTCAGGGGTCTCCCCGTACAGGTTTCACCTTCATTCTTGTCTTTAGTAGAATTACTGATTACTCTCACTATGTTAATTTCTGTATTATTACTTTGTCAGTAGTGTCTCTGATTCACTGTACTGATAGTAGTGTTAGAAGGGTAAGCAAATTTTGTTGCCTAAAAAAATAAAAGGTAAAAATTTCTGTGAATTTCTGGGCTCCGTGTTGAAGGCTTTAAGTTTTTCACTAGCTATTTTTCCTTCTCAAGAGTTTCCAGAGGCAGAAAACCATTAAATAGACTATTTTGAGCACTTCAAACAGCCATCTTCTAATTGAAAAGTTGAAATTTTAATCACACTTAGTTGGAATCCTATTGCCAAACATCTGCTTCCCTTCAGTCAGTGGCACCTCTTGACCCTCCAGTGCGCTTCTTGCATTCCCATCGTACTGAACTCGATAGTCCTTCAGCTTAGAGCTGAGCACTGTTCTGCCTCATCTCGCAAGGTGAGGGTTGGGCCTCCAACTGTTGGGTTTCTTCAGTTCTGAAGTTGAGTTTTCATACTGTGCCTTAGTAGACTGTGTGATCAGGCATCTCAGATTGATCATGGGTGTCACTGGATAAATAATGTTGGAGTAACCTGAGTGATGATGCTTGTCTGGGGTAGACTCCAGCATGTAGACTAGTGCCACCTGGAAAATATTTTGGCATGAAGAAATACATATTTTATTTTATTGAACTCAGGAACCTGAGTATTTATAAGGTAATAATAATGATGCTACTAATAATGGAATTTATCTAAAAAAATAAATGAACGTACAAAGATTGTTTTCCATTAGATGACTGAACTGAATCAATTTCCTTGGTAGTCACAAGGTGATAGAAAAATAAACCTCATACCCCAAGCACTAAAAATGTATTATACTGAAGATATAAGCATATCTGTAGTTCTTCAGAGGAAGAAAAAGGCGCTCACCTTTTCTGAGATGAAAGAAGGAGAATCGTTTTCATTTAGGGGTGAAATACAGAACAGGAGAACGCTTAACAACATGGCTGCAGTCCTAGAGTACACACATGTATTTACTGACTTACGTAACATATTTTAGTGTGGGTGGTTATATATTATTTGCAGTATTTTAAAGTCTTGCAGCTTAAAGACAGAACCTTTGCTTTTCTCATCACTTCTTTTTTGCCCTCTGACTTCATTATTTCTCAAAAGCTAAGTGCAGACTTTCAAGCCCCCAAAAGTATTTTGTGTCCTTCAACCTAACTACTGAAAATCGTTGAGCTGTGTCCCCTTAAAATCAGAGTTCTAAATCCTCATTTAGACACGAGGCCAAAATAGTGTATTTGAAGCACTGAGCAAGAGGTGTCAGTGAAAGTTGTGCACAGCAGTTCTGCAGTTAGTCCCTGGATATCTGAGTGTGTTGTCAGAGATTTCGTTTTCTGAAATTATAGGTCACTTTTGAACATTTTATCCATGAAATATAATTGAATGAAAAATGGCTGCAGCCATAGTTGTGGATTTTGACCTTTTGTCTAAATACAGAGGAATGGTATTGGGAGAGGCTTGGGGAAGGGTTTAAGATTACTGGCACCTCAAAGTAATCCTTTTTTTTGTCGTGTGGCAGCTTGTTAGTTTCTGTCCCTTTCCAGATGATGTATTACAGCAACTATAATAGTCGTTAATATTAGCCAGGCCCATCATAAAAGCCTTGTGAGGTACATGCCATCTTCTTCAAAACCTGTGTTAAGTAAATTAGTAATGTTTACCTCAAACTCAGTTACATCCTTGTTATCTGCATGGCTGGCTAGGGCCTTGATAGTTTTTAAGCAATTTTGTATTACTTTGTATTTCAGCTTGCTCCTCCATTGCAAAAACTCCTTCTCTTTATGATTCCAGGTCTTACTCTAATTAAACGTTAGATACGGAAGCCGTTTTATCTTTTCTGCTCAGTGTTGACCTGACTTGTTAGCCTCATTGGTCTGTAAATCTGCAAAGGTGGTTTGTGCTGAATATTCCATGTGCTTTGTTCCTGGTGAGGTAAAGTTGTGCAGTGGAGTAGTTTCCATTTATAGCTTCAGGGCATTCCTTTTGCACAAATTGCTTGGACACGTGGACAGATTGTGTTTGAGACAAGATCTGAAGCTCAGACAGTTGTATTGTCGGGAGCTTGGGTGAAATGCAGGCCCTCCTTGATGTCAGAGAGAGTTGGGTCACTGTTTTCCATGAGCAAGGAATTCAGAGCATGATTTTCTTCACACTTTACTTGCTCCCCCGATGCCTCTTCATTTATTCTTGGAGGGGTTATCAATTCATCATACTCCTACGTGCAGAGTGTCTGAAAGAAGAACTGAAGACAGTTGCAAATGAAAAATACTCCTAAGATTTACAAGGTTTCACATCAGTTCCGAGAAATGAAAGATTTAATACTTACGGATTATGGAATATAGTTCTGTAATTTAGATGGACCCTTATTCCATCATTGCTAAACAAATGTTATTTTAAAGTTAAACATATTTTGCCAATATCCATTCCTCTGACTGAATGATGGGGATCTTAGATTTAGAAAGGGCTTTTCATCCCAGTGGATTCCCGTTGTGTTTGAGATGGATCCCAGAGTGCCTTCACAAAGGTTGCAGAGTACATAATCTTAGGTGCGTACGTCATTTACCACAGAATTGCAGCCGCTGCTGGCCTGAAATGTGGCAATTACTTAGCAGTGGACATAATGCTGTGCAGCATTTTATGAAAAGGAAGCGAAGAACATTTTTTGGTTTTCAGTTGAACTGGCTGGTAGGTGAGGGATGGCGATTAAACAACAGAATGTAATGTAGTTACGGTGCTAGAATTTGGGCAAATCAGCAAGTTTAGCGGTCACTACTGTGCTTTTGAAAAAGGGTTGTGGCATTTGGAGTGATGACGAATGGTCAGAACTAGCATCTTACCTGAAGGTTAGGCTCACTGGGGCAGGGTGACTTTTGGTGAAGTTGTTACGCTTTTGAGCACTCTGGAAGAGTGGTTTGAAAGACTTAGCTGGGCTGGTAGGATATCACATCTGAGGAAGGGACATCACATAATCATCACTGTCGTTTTTGGAGAGGCATATTTTTCTTTACAAGACTGCTAATACTGAGTACGCCTAACTCCACTGGAGTTTTAAGGCCTGACAACATCATGTTCTCAACCTATAAATGCTAGCTTGGGAGGTGCTCAAATTGGCTTTGATAACCTGTATTAAACTTGCACCAAAACTTTGTATATTGTTATGGTAGAACATTGCTACAGTGGGAAGCCTTGGGCTAGGGAGCTAGAGTGGCACTTGGGTCTTGTGATAAAAAATAAGATGGGGTCTAGGAATTCCTTGCTGTTAGAAGAGTGACGTGCCTATGCATGGTTATGTGTGTGTTCTTTGAGGTTATAAAACTCAAATGTGTGCTACTGAGAAAAGGGATCGTAGGAGGGAACGTGTATTGAACTGCTGTGGCCGGGAGCTGCAAAGACTGTTCATGATGTGTGTCAGATACTGAGCAATTTTGCCATGTTGTTGTAAAGCACGGCAGAGATCATATGGATCCATGCATTGTTCAGCAGCTGCAATTGGGTAATTGTCAAATGACACTAAATTTTGAGTAGGATCGGTGTTGACGAGATAAAAGGCCATTGCTTTTTCTGTTTTGATCTTGAGTGAGATTATTGTATAATAATACACTATTATATAAAGATAAGGAAGATAGATGGGCAAATCCTCCAGCAACGGAAACATGAGAAGGGGAATTTGGCTATGTGGTTGTGTTTGCATACATGCTGCTTTCTCTGTGATAAGGCCTGAAGACTTCTGCACAGACAGCTCTTTCTAATGAGCCTAACATAACGGAAAACTGCCCTTAGAATAGCCTGCTTCTGTTTTATTTGTGCTGGAATTTGGGTCTAGATGTGTGGAGTTATGTCTAAGTGACGTAAAGCCTTACTGTAGAGAGTTGTGGGCCAGGCGGTAAATGGGGAGACTCTGAGCATCTATGTTTTTTCTCTTCAGGCTGCAGATCTTTGTGACAGAGTGTTGGCAGCAGCACCTAGTTGGTCTCAGAGTGAGTTGAGGAACAGTATAGGCATCTGGAAGTGCCAGTGTTGAGCAGAAGTGACAGCCAGACATACATCCATGTCGGGGATGTTTTGCTCTGTTGTAATGGTGTAGCGGGAGTGTGTTTATGGTGGGAGAAGTGCTTTCAGATGCCCAGTGATCTGAGGCTTTGAAGTGTTCAAAGGCTATAGCAGCAGGTAGTTCTCCAGGGACACAGCTGGGTGCCTTGCAGGTGGCTTTACAACAGCCTTGTGCATGATACATAATAATAGCTGCGCCTTTTCTGCTCATGCTGAGTAGTATATTAGTTGTGGGGTAGAATTCCCTGAGGGCTTGAATTGCTTTATCGGTCCTGAGGAATCTTCTGTTTTGATGGGTGTTTTTGGAATCAAAACATATTCCTGACGGATCATTTAATGAGTTGATACAGTTAAAATTGATTATGTTTTTCCTTTTGGGAAGTGTGTGTTCTTCACAAATACGGAAAAAAAATTCATACTCCTTGATTGCTTGCTGTTATTATCAGGAGGTGTATGTGTTATACACCCTGTAGCGGTATTATAAAACCACTGTATTTACAGTGTAAGGTGTATATAATAGCCTAGGGGAACAGAAAATTTTCCTACTCGAGTCTTAGAAGTTGCCTTTCCAGCACCAGTAGTGTGTTAGAGCTTTGGCTCTCTTGCTGTGAATTACACCTCATTAGTGGTTTGGGATTTCTTTTTGCTTTTTGTCTATAAGTGGATAAATGCAAAGGGAAGACTGAGAGTAAAAGTATGATCCTCCTCCCATTGTTCTCAGTGATGGAAAACCTTTTAAAACATATGAACACCTAGGCCATCTGAAAGGATCCTAACTATAAAAGAATCAGAATGGTCTTGGTGTATCTCCCGGGGTGATGATCCTTAATTTGCACAATCATGTAACAGGATAGGCACTTAATAAGACACCTTTTATCTCTGATGTCTAACGATGATAGTGATGCATGTTTTGGATGTGTTTGTTTAGCTTCATGCTTTGGACTTGTGTATTTTTCATATTCACTGTTACTCACGTGGCTTTTGGTAGTATGGGCTCTCTTAACATCTCATTAATTTTCTATCTGCTGTAGAACTCATTTCTCCCATGAAGTATATAATGTTATCTTACAAAAGTTTTACATCTTCCAATCCCAGTGACTCAGACTTCCCTTATGTTTTTTTGTTATTTTACCAAAACTGGGTTTAACTGTCTTGATCTTTAGTTGTTTTTCTAGTCTTGGTGATTCTAACCCAGTTTGGGACTAAGGCTAGTGTTCAGAAAACTGTTATGAATATAGTCATTTTGGATACTTAATGCAAGAGGATAATTTTGGTGAAAAGTGTCTGGAATCTTTCTAAAATAACTCAGTTAGGTTCATGTGCTTTTATAATACAGAAGAGCTGTTTTGAATCCTGTGTTTGATTTGACCACAGTACATTGTTCCTTCCATGTAATGCCGGAACGTATTTAGATGTAAAAATCAGATTATTAATCACTGAAGTAGCTGTAATTGCCCGTGAACTTTTTCTTTCAGTGAGGTCCCTCTTCTGGATTAGGTACGAAAATATGGAAAGGATGCTTAAAAGACAAATACCATCCTTCATTTTCCTCCTGCACTTTTATTGGTATACTCAGAGTGGGTGGATTGCTTACTAATGAAAGCAGCTTTGGGTAATTCAGTGACCTGGTCTTGGCACTGTTGAAGGCAGTGATATTTTGCCATTAACTTTAATGGMAGCAGAGTTGAAACTCTTATTTGAGATTTTGAAAGTAGTTAAATCTAATAGTGTTACGGGCTGGATATTTTACTATCATTTGACTGGCTCCTTCGATTTCTTGCACTTCTGTGTCTAAGTGGTGGTGGTTGTTTGAATCTGTGAATGCGTGCCTTATAGTTGGGTTTTGTTTATTCAGTGAGTAAATAAATGTTTTCCCTATTGAAGTGAAGCCCTTGCCAGAGGTCATCTGTTAGCTACAGTTACAGATCTTAGTGGGTAGTAAAATCTCAGTCCCGTGAGAACTTCTCCCCTTCCACCTTTTTCTCCTAGTATTCTGTACAGTCAGTTTACACTGCTCAGAAAAATACAACAGTCTCTTCAGTAACTTACTAAAAACATTGTATGTTTTCACTGCGCATTCACCAATTTTATGTGCAAGGAAACAGCTATTACAGAACTATGTAAGAAACTATTTCTTCCCTTATTCATTGTAGGAAGTTAGTTGGCATGGAAAAAATACTCATTATAATATATCCTGAGGAAGGCTGGCTGCATTTGAGCTGTCCCTTATGCATGGAAATTTTATGTAGTGTGCTTTTGTATAGCGCTTTAAAAAAGTAATTTAAAATGAAGATTCTGTAGTTTTAGTGCTAAGAGTTGACCTTTCATGTTGCATGGAATAATTAATTAATCCAGTGGCCTAACCCTTGTGTATGTGGACTGTGTCTAAAATAGAAGTACACATTTAAGACACTGTTTTGATGTGTAGCATCTGCAGACGACATAGTAAAGAAATGGAGGTGGAATGTATGGTAGGGATTATTTTACTCCTCACCTTTGTAGCTTCTCTTTGGCATGAAGAGACCTGGAAATCCATCTTTTAATACCCACATTAAAAAAAAAAGAAGCCCATATGCTTGCTTACTTGTCTTCAGTTTATGATAAATTGTCATCAAAGCTGAATTAAAGCACATGGGTAAAGATCCAGAAGTACATCATACTGCTACTGCTCTGATTTTGCCAGATGCATGCATGACTTGGGAACAACTGTATTAAAGCCTCCAGACTCACCAGCTCTTCTCCCACAGAAACTTCAGAATCAAACACCACTTTGCCAATACAGCTTGTTGTTCTTAATTCTTTATCATGTATGCAGGCTTCTTCCCCCAGGTCCAACAGTGTACAAAACACTCAGATCCACAAATGAATTAGAAATTTCAAGTGTCTGACTTGCTGGTGCAGTGGTCTAACTAGCTGAATACCTTAGTGGCGGTTGATCAGATATTAATGTCTTGCCGATGGAAAATATCAGAACCCACGAGAACTGAATACTAACCTGTGTGGGTATGTATGTGGTCTGTGTCTTCTAGTGAGGCTGTTGATTAAAGAAATCACATCTGTCTGAACGTTAAAATGTTAATATTTATGCTGTTATATTGCAGGAAAAATCTGTTTTTCTGTCGTGAATTTTAGCTGTATATCTGACACTTTTTGAGTGATTTCACTTACTCCCTTCTGACTTTTTTAGGCTGAGTTTGGGTGGGGGCTGATAGGATCCTCAGAAGGAGTTTATACTGCTGCTTGTGTTTTTTCTTTAGTTTTCAAGAGAACATTTAAATGGAATGGTAGTTAAATGATCTTGGGAGCCTGGCTTTCCACACAGATTAGTAAATGGCAGTTGGTCACTTTTCCCCCGCCCTTTTTTTTTATTTTTTTCCCTTCATGGAAATAGAAAATTATAATTGTAAAATAGAGGGGCTTAGAAAAAGTGCCCATGACTTTTTAAAAACCTTTCAAATCACCAGCTTTTATATGAAAACACTAACATTTGCTTAAAATAATCTTTTCTGTATTCTTACCTCAGAAGATAAGATTTTTAGCTGTTTGCTGCGTACCTTGCTTCAATTTTGACCATTATGCATGTTCTGTGTAACGTCTGTAATTCATTGCTGTGTTACAGAGTGGTTTTTATTGGGGCAGATTCCCTGATGTATTACTAACTGAGAAGACAAAAGCATAATACAACATAACGATCATTTCTTCTGATCACTTGTTACTCAGTCATATCTTTCCAATGAAAGTCTTGGACAGTCACTTCACTTTGAAAATGATTTTTGTTTTTAATAGAGTACTTATCCCATTCTATGCAATCTGTTTTTGAACAGTGCTTTCTGATCCCCGAGAGGTTTCTGCTGGATGATGTGAGGCGAGGTTGCTCTTATGGACTGTAGCCTTACACTTTTTACTCCTAGCATCTATGTGCACAGGCAGTGAAGAAATGAAGCAGTGTGGGAAGGCCTTTGCATTGGTTCTGTTTTGTTTGTCTGCAATTAATGCCCAGAGTTGCAAAATCTGTGTTCATCCTTCAGAGTTCAACATGTAGGTCCTAGCTTCCCTATCATATAGACCTTATTACAAGTCCTTCATCTCTCCAACACATTTATTGGCTTTTTTTCCATTACTGCTGCGTAGTTGGCAGTGGAAAATACCTGCCGTACCTGTAAATCTTACTGAATTAAAATTAGTTGATTTGCACAGGTATCATATACTCTGGTGTCAAAGCACTACCTTGTCAATGGAGTGTAGATTCTTTCTCTTTTTCCTTTTCTCCTGTTACAATATTTCTGAAAGCTGACAGAGACTCTTGTCAAAAGGTTTCAAGGCAAAAAGGTATAATTTGTTTGGAATATAATGAATAATTATGCAGACAAAAATTGTACAACCACACTGAGAGATTTGCTCAGGAGAAGAGACAACAGCTTGTTTTGTGGGCTCTACTGTGTGTGCATGGCAGTGTGCTTCATTTTGAAAAGGCTTGCTCTGGTAAAAATTGGGTAACTGACATAGATATTTAGGACATCAATACATTAGCTTCAAAGAGTACATCTCAGGCTATCGGCAGACCTCCTGGTCAGTTATTAATCTGCAGAAAGTAGTTTATTGATGCTGAGGGGAAGCATGTTATGAGGTAGGTTTCTTCAAATGCTGGGTGGAAGGCCGGTAAGTGCAGTGCAGCCAATACATGCACATATTAGTAGAAAATTATAAACAAAACAAAACCAGAAGAGTGATCACAGAAGTTTACGACTGAGTAACTTTTATTTTCTGGTTCATTTTGAAAGAGTCTTTTGGAGGTTTGTCATAGAAGCCTGACTCTGGCTTGCCTTACTCATGTAGTCCCACTGAAGTCAATTGGCCTCTTTGGGTGTGTGGAGAGAGCAAAGGCTTTTATTGATGGCAGCAGTGTCTGCAAATGATCATTTCTGTATCCTAGGTCTGTC
Source organism: Phoebastria nigripes (assembly GCA_035582835.1). Lineage (NCBI taxonomy): Eukaryota > Metazoa > Chordata > Aves > Procellariiformes > Diomedeidae > Phoebastria > Phoebastria nigripes. Next base: position 194,711 of record JAYKAV010003143.1, on the reverse strand, counting down.
CACCTGGTCCCAGCATTCCAGATCTCGACATCGGAGGACTTCATGTTCCAGACATGAAGATCGAAAACCTTCTGAGGTATTTTTGGAATTTGATTTGTATTTTGTTACATCTATCAAATACAAACCCGTATACATGTTCTGGTAACGGATCCATTTCTTCTGATTTACATTTTCTTTTCTTTTCACTATGTTTTAGCTGGCACCTGCCCCCCACCCCTCTTTTTTTTTTTTTATTTGCCAGGAGATTAGGGAGTTCAGCTGTTGGCGCAGCCACTGCCAGCACCAGTTTCTATCTGTGAATTTTGTTACAGTCTGACACCCATTCAACATAGCTGCGGAGTCTTTCTTCTAGTATTTTAGGCATCAGGGTTTATTTGTAGCTTGATTTGTGAACAGTGAAAATTTACATTAGGTGCATTTATTTCATAGTTGGTATTGGGTCTTGGTATGTGATCTTTGTTAAAGGGCTTGTCAAACTAGAAATCTGTTTCCTGACAGTTCCGCCTTGCATAGCGCTTTGAGGAAATCCTATCAAGGGAGATACAAATCTTTGAACTTTCCCAGATGGATCAGCTGTTAGTAACACAGAAGTGCGATCCAGTTCTTTGGAAATATTCTTGCTGAATCTCCCTGTCTTCAGGCAAATACTACACTGCAGACTTTGTAGAGGCTGCAAAGAAAGCATTAGCTTCGGGAGATGGAAATTTTTCATTTAACTTACTTGCCCAATACATGTATTTCTGATGCATTAGTGAGTGATTGATGTTGAGAAAAAACATGCTTTATTAGTCTCCCCAATGACAGTATACCTAAGCCCCAGAGAGGAGTTTTCACAAGAAGAATCCCATGCATTGTTCAGTGTGAACTACACCTAGTACTGGTGTTTTCCAGTCTTCTTTTTTGATTGTTGGCTGTTAAAGACCTTTTTTTTTTTTTTTTTTTTTTGGTGGATGTGGAGACCCCTGGTGAATTTATTCTTGCTGGTGATAGGCTTGCTTTCCTAAGTTATCTTTTGTACATCCCTTAGAAGTAGCCCCTTAGACCCAGTTTTGAGAACTACCTCATGAAAGGCTATCAAGAAACCTGAGATAATTACGAATCTTGCTGTTGTTTTTTGTGTGCTTCTGTTTTCTCCTCTCCCTTTCCTTGCATTTGTTGTCAGAATCTTTGCAGTTTTGTGCTGTTCTCTTTTGTTTTCTCAGCCTGGATGGACTTCTCATGTACTTCCCTTTAGCTCTGTTCCACAGTCTTTTGCCCCCTCTCTCTCCCTCCCTCCCTCCCTCCGTTTGCATTGTCTCTGCTCGCCACAGCACACTATTCTGATGGTAAGTGTGCTGGCAGAAAAGTGACACTTGCTAAACTCCTTGGGTGAAATCCTGGTCTCATTGAAGTTGGCAGAATTCCTATTGACTTCAGCGTGGCCAGGGTTTCACCCTTTAGCTTTGAAGTGTTCAGTGCTTCTGAGAGCCAGCACTTCTGTAAGCTCTGCTTTGCTCCAGGCAGTCTGATTGCATCAGAAATTAGAGCAGAAAGAATGGTGTCACAGGGCCACTGGCCTGGGAAGGAGTTTCTTGGCTGTCAGGTGCTGCATTAGCTTTGCTTTTGAGGAGTTTTGTGACAAATTTATCTGAGAGCCTGAGTTACTTTGGCTTTCAGATTGAGCAAGTTTTGTGTCCCATTTTGTATTTTTAGTTGTCTTTTCATTTGACATTTGATTGCTTTAATTCAAATTGCTTCGAAGTGCAGAATCCCCTGGCCAGCTGTGCTTGTTTGTTTTGTGAGCCAGTTTACTTTGAGGCTTATTTTTCATTTCTTGATTGCAGCCTCACAGGACTTGTAATTTGATTGTTTAAAACATTTCAGTATATTTCATTACCTGCATTCACCCTTTCCTTCATGGGATAATATCATTCTTTATTTTTTAACATTGGCAGTTTTTCTGAACATGTCAAGACAAGTGTTAAGAAAAACGTCATGATTTTATGCTATTTTTATGACAAAACCAGAGTGGAAACAGAAACATACTGAGACAGAAGTGGGATAGTATGTGTGTGTTGGGAGGGAGGAGAGGTTTCAAGATGTGCGGAGTGGTAAGGCAAATCACACTTTGAAATATTCTCAGAAGTATAATTAACCATCAGGTTCGCTGTTTCCCTAAAATACTTCCCAAAAATTGTAGGGAATCTATTGAGATTTCAGGTGTGTGAATAGTGTATGACAGAAATTGCTGTCCTGGGGAGGCCTGCCTTATTAGCACTCTGTATAGATCTGGTTCTTCCTCAGCCATATGCAACAATTGGCTGGAGCTAACGTAAAACAGCTGGTGTCACTATTGGTTTGGGACTGGGTAGGAGATGGGAGGTTGTGTCACTTTGCCCAATTAGCAGCCCCATAAGAGTATCTAGGAGCACTGCCCTGATAATCTGTCTTTTCCTTTGTAACTCTGCAACGTGGGGCTGGGTGGATGTTGACTCGTCTACCACAAACTGAGAAGTCTGCAGGGGAACTTTTCTTAAGATGTTACCTACCTTTTTCTTGTCCTGGTGGTGCTTATTTTCTGTCACCTGCTTGCTTTTTAACCCTTTTCCTTTGAACGTGGCATTGAGTAGTTAAAAATCTGTGGTTGTGGAGGTGAGGAGTGCCGAGTGCAGTTGCTGTAGTCTACAGCAGCCTTGCCTTACGGGGAGAGCTGGAATACGTGTAAGCAAGTGCAGGCTTGTAGTTCTGATGCCTGCGATAGCACCCTTTGCTTTCTGCAGTGCTGACAGGCTGTGGCAAACCAGGCTGAAGCTGCCACAGCAATACCACAGCATGCTCGCTACAAGAGTGAATCCCTTTTTATTTCATTCTATGGCTTGTTGAAGACAGCATCGCTGCTTGTTTATGTCTGCTAGCCCAAAAGTTGCCAAACATCCTGCTTATTTTAGAGGTGGATGCCTTTGCAAAAGCAAAGTAAAATTACAGCTATGATGCAGAGGTGCCTGTAGCTGATAGAATAACAAGCACCTGTGCTGAACACGGAGCTGCCACCAGAATTCCAGTTTGGGTCTTATTTTATTTGGGTTATTATTTTAAATACTTGCACAAAGAGTCATCTCCTTAGAATTTCCTCTTGCGGCTGGTCCTGGTAGAGTCACGCCTTGATTTCTACCACAGGGAATTTCTAGAATGTCTTTGGATTAGTCAGAGCTCCAATAATTAAAAAAACCCAAAAAACCTTGCAGCAAAAATGAATCTTCCTTGTGCTGCTGTTTTAGGATGCAAAGCTCCTGCAGCTTTTATTGCAGCCAAAACAGAGGTAAAAGTGGGTAGCACCTTTTAGCATCATGTCTCCAGTGCAGGGGGAGCGCCAGGACTTGTAGTGGAGTTAGCTGGAAGTCATTCTATCAGTATTTGCACCTTCAGCCACCCCTTTCCCTGCGATGAAGCTAAACTTCTGTCCTGCAGTGGGCTGGGTTAGTTCACTGTTGATACAGTGACCTTGTTACACACTGTGCTCCATGGTTACCCTGAAGCTGTGAATCATAGAGTGTAAATATCAAATGTCAGTGTCTCTATTTTTCTCTCTTGGTCACTCTCTTTGCAGGTGTTCAGAACGGACCTGATCACTGCCATGAAGTTACATGACTCCTTCCAGCTGAACCCTGATGAATACTATGTGCTGGCAGACCCCTGGAGGCAGGAGTGGGAAAAGGGAGTTCAGGTGCCAGTTAGTCCAGGGACCATCCCAGAACCAGTAGCCAGGTATAGTTTGGAGGAATGTAAACAAATACACATACGTTTATGCTAGCAGCTTATGTCTACGTTGCCTTGGCTTCTTGAGCTTTATTCCACAGTGTCTAGCTAGAAAGGTCTTGGTTCTCAGAGACGAAGAGCAACCTGCCTCAGCTTTTTGAATGGTCGGAGAGGTCAAGAGTCAGGCCTGTTCTGCCTGTATGTTGAAATACGAATGTCAGAGAATCATTTTTGGCACTACATTAGGATGGAGTGTGATGACAGAACCTTAAAAATAGCTTCTATTTTTAAGCCCAGACCTGACCTCACTCAGCATTGCTGGGAGAGCCCTTGTCTGATGCTTCTTGTGCTTAGTTCCAAGCCATAGGTTCCTTTAAAGGAACAGTTAGACAAGGCAGTTTTAAGGGCTAGAGAAAATACAGCATTTATTTTGGTTTCACGTTATTTTTTTAGTTGTTTCATTTACTAACTTAGGAAATTGTTTGTTGTACGACGTTTCAGCTGTTTTAAGAGCCATCCAGACATGCATGTAACTAAATACATTCATGTGAGATTTTCTAGCTCTTATCCAAGAAACGCTTATTTTCCTTACCTTGTTTGTTATACTCATATTGTTTTCTGTTTCAAATTAAACAGTACAGTTGTAAGGGCAGGAGTGTGCTGCAGCCCATCTATCTATTTTATGCTTAGTTGGGATTGGAGTTGGAGAAAGTGAGAATAACAAAGATTATTGCCATTTAATCATACTAGATCTCTTTGAGTAAGTCCAGGCTGGCCCATAAGGCGTTACCAAATGACCCACCAGTGCTGGTGGGGCCAGAACAGCCCAATCTCTGATATACAGCAAAAAATTCTGGGTAACGCTACACTGCTTCTGCATCTGCCAGCTTTAACCTTGGAGTTGGGGGACTACAGGAATGTTTGTTAGCACTTTTGTGCTCTGTGCAGTAACCTGCAGACCGCTGCACAGCCCCACTAGGTCTGTATAATGAGGAACTTACCCACACATCAGGTAAACCCTTTCCTTCCTTCTCCTTCGGAAGGATTGGACCTGGAGCTCCAAGGAGAACTCGGCATTTTCCTCACTGCTGTGCAGTTTAGAACATGGGAGCATACTGTTTCCCTGCAGTGCTTGTAGCCTGCTCCACACTGACCTCACCCAGTCCCTGCATAAATGCACACACATTGTACGTGTGTGCTCACATTGTCTTCTCGCTGCTTTCTCTTTCAAGCATCTCCCAAGGCTGCAGGAGGGCCAGGAGACCTGTGGACTTTAGCAGAGGGAGACCTTCCAGGGAGGTGGTTTGGTGGCTGTATCAGCTCACTTAGGAGAGAGCTTTTCTCTGCCAGTGGCCAACAGAGGTGTTGCTCCAAATTTAAGATATTAAAGGAGATAGGGAAAGAAGGCACCCACAGTTGTAGGTATCAGCACAGGAGGCACCGCTCTTTTTTAGTTGTTGAGCTATCTTGTATGGTCCTACTGGTAAGCACCTGCGGGTCAGAGTGGCCCTCTGATGCCTGATTATTATCCTGTTTGCTCCCTCACAAAACACTTTGAGAGCCCTGCCGTGGTGGTGCTGGAGTGCTGGAACTGTTCTCTGCCTAACTTCGGGAAGGGAGGGAGATGTTCTGTAAATGGAATCAGCAATAGTCAAATAGTAGCTGGTGTAGAACAGAAGCAAAATAYAGCACAGATAGCTGATGCTAATAAGGTACATAATAGAGATTAAAAGGTTTTGGCCTTGTAGCGACTGGTCAGGGCAGCAAGAGTAGGTTCAGAGGGGTGGGGAAAGGCGTGAGTCTGTGTGGTGATTCAGTGTCAGCATGCAGTCAGATAATTCAGTTGGATGTGTTTTTTGGTATGTAGCAAGTGTTGCTTTTTTTTAATTCTTTCTATCACAGCAATAAAGAGATGAAGGTGGTTTGTTTTGAAACCAAACTACCTCTGCTTGTTTCTTCTGTGCCACTACAGTGGTATTTAGACAGCATGTGCAGGGTGCTGCCCAGAGGTTACGATTTCCGCATGGAGAGGTACTCAGGAAGGAATTTATGGTACAGAAGATTCGGAGAGCAGTGCCCATTTTAAAGTAAACTCTCTGTGAGATGCAGTAGTCTGTAATATTTTAATACTGTGCAGTATGACCAGGAACAGTTTGGGCAGAGCAGTTAGGCTGGCAAGGTCATTCAGATTCGTATTCTTCCACTGTTCCCTTCTGCACCTCAGAAGCCCCAAATTCAGCATTTGGCTCTTGCCCACCATTTCTCAGATTGTTGTCTGAAATAAGCTAGATGAGGGGAGGATTTAGGGCTGTGCAGGAGACTGAAAGAGAGAGAGGATTTACTGAGATCTATGTGTGCAGATACAGTAGCGGCAGATCAGGGTCTTCTGATAGGAGGAGGAGTTTAACACGTTGGACCTCAGGTCGGGGCAAAGTAGGGTGGAGGATGTCCTGCTTGTTGTGGAGCTTAGGCTGTTCCCAGCAGAAAGTTGTGTCTACACGGAGTGGTGCTATCTCCTCCCTTGTAGCACTAGAGCATCAAAAAATCATCAACACTGGTGCTGCAGGAGGCAGTCATTTGGCAGTGTAGCCTGTCGCTCCTGGAGGTACCAGTGTTACATCGTGGAGTGGGTTTCATCCAAACTGAATTTTAGTGTGTGCAGTTAACTAAGAGAAGGTGCAATGTCCTCTACTGAGAGAACTGCGCTGCAGGTGGACTGACAAGAGTTATCTTGCTGTTTGGAGGCAAGTCACCAGCTTGCTGGTGGAATGACTGCTGTCCTTTGTGAATTGGGTGGTTTTGCCCCCAGCTCCTGGCTTTGCAAAGTTGCAGCATTGCAGGAATCTGACCTAGAACAAGTTATGCGCTGTAGGTACTTTACCGTTTCCTGAACCAATGCCTGTGGTCGAACAAAATTTCAGTTGGCTTGCAGCTAAAATACGCTTTCATGGTTGGTTGTTGGCCAACTGGAGCCTCCAAAACCTGAGAGAAGGTAGTTTCAGCAGCGGCTGATTAATATTTGTGCTTAGCCCAGCATGACATTAGTGATTGTGAAAGAGGAAACGCAGACCCAGGATGCCAGAGCTTGGATCTGCTTGGGTAAGTGAAGGTGAAGCTAGTGCAAATTACTGATTCTCTGTGGACAGGTCTTCTGAATTTCACAAAGATGACAATTCCGTAGTTACACACACACGCACATAGAAGAAAAAAAAATCAGAAGAAACATACTGTAAGAAAGAAAACTTCAAATGTAGCAGGAAATACCACTTTTTTCCATGAATTTTCTTGGTCTTGGTATTGTATTTAAACAGATTGATTTAAAAAAAGTCTTAAAACAGAGTTTAAGATCTGTGTACATGGCAGCCATCACTACATAAATACAGTGTTCCTACTCTAGTTTTAAGTGTGAATTTCAGGTAAGAGTAAGCACAGCTCTATCCTCTAATCTTTTAAGTTTATTTAGAATTCTGGTAATGAATTGGGTTTCTAGACAACTCCAATTAATTTCTTACAATACCACCATTCTGTTACGAAAGTGCACTGTACTGTTTTCTCTTCCCATCTCAGTGGTGCGAGATGATTGCTTAGATGGTTAGATGATTGCTAGTCACTAGAATGAGGCATTTTGAACTCTCTAGAAACAAGTCTCTCAGCATACCTGACATCTGCTTGTCTGTTTGTTTTAGGATTGTGTCTGAGACGAAAGCTGTCACGTTTACGCGTCCCAGGAAGTATATTGTTTCGTCAGGTTCGGAGCCTCCAGAGCTGGGCTATGTTGACATTCGAACCTTAGCAGACAGCGTGTGTCGCTATGATCTCAATGATGTGGACGTAGCATGGTTGCAACTTTCCAATGAAGAATTCAAAGAAATGGGTGAGCAATGAGTGCTTGTGTTTTTGTTGCCTTTTTTTTTTTTTTTAAAGCTGGCAATCTTAAGAATAATTTTAGGGAGGGCAGCAGTGGGAAGAGATGAGAGAGGTATGAAGAGGTAGTAGTCATATGAGTTGGGGTAGCCATGGGAAACCAGACCTCATGTGATTAAGCCCTAAGATATATGCTTTCATAACTGCCGAGTTGTATCTGCTTAGACCAGGTCAGAATCTGTTTTTTTTCTCTGCTGCTTGCCATTTCACAAGGGAATTCTCACAAGGTTCCCATTTTGCCATCAAGGTCTGTGAAGAGAACATCAGAGAGACCATTCAGGTAGTTTTTCCAATTAGTCCTTTTTTTAATTTATTTGTTTTTCTCTGCATCACATATCCGTATCATCTTTTTAGCTAGTGGTGTTCAGTGCGAAGAAGGTAGACAAGGAGTCTTGGGAGGTTTAGAGAACCTTTGCCAGCTGAATTGTGCAGGGAATGAGACAGTAAGGAATTCCTGCAGTGATTTATTGGAGGAACATCCCAAACCTTACTGTGACCGTGTGCTTCAGTTCCGAATCAGGAAGAGGAACTGTCACAAGGGGAGCAACTGTTCCCTTTTCTACAGGATGGCTTGTGTGTGGGAAGAGGCAGGGAAGCAGGACAAGAACAGGACCATTTATTTGGTAAGGTGTGTGCTTCAGGAGAGGATTTCAATGGAATTGACAAGGATGTAAGTCAGCACAGAACTTTCACCATGTTGTTTAGATAAGGGAAAAGATGCTGTGCCAGATGGAAGAGGTTTGGACGTGTTGGTGAACACTGATTTTTGTTTTAGCATCGTGGCAGTTCCCTGCTTTGGGTTACAGTTTAGTCGTATGGGTTTTACCTGGCTGTAGCCCATACGTGGCATGGCTCAAGACCTGGTAAACCACAAACTGTCCATTTATAACTCTTCAAAAGTTTCTCCTTTTTAAACCCACATATGGAAGAAACAGATGACCCAGCCTTGACCTGGTCTCTTATCCAAGTCTTTTTTCCAGATCTCAAGTCAGGCCTGCTCGGGTTTAGTGTTGGGCTTAGACGATTTCAAAACAGTTCATGATTCAAGAGGTTAGGTTACCTTTCCAGTTATCTTCAGGAAAACAGCAGCAGCAAGTCCCCTTAGCTTTCTTCAAAGAAAAATTAAAAATACTTTTTATGATTTGTAATTGATATCCATCTCTCCAATGTAGGTAATCCCCTCTGTCTGTCTGTCTTTTGCCAAAACCAGAGGAGGGCTACCACAGTGTTACACTGGGGTGTGAATAACATTAGCGATCAAGTGCACAAGAGGGGCTCTTCATCGTGCAGATTTGTACCTGCGCATGAAGCCCTGTGGTAGCCATTTGCTACACCAACATAACCTTCAAAAGTACACGTTGCACATGAAACATTGAACAGCTAGAATTTGGCAGATCTGATCTTCGATGTTGTGTTTTGGTGTAGTTTCCTGTAGTTTGTTTGCTCTAAATCTTTATCTGCTCAGTTTTGCTGTACGCAGAGGGAAGGAAGTGCTCCTGTCAGTACCAGGCAGTACATTGTGGGTCTTGAAATATGTACCTGGGTGCTCTATCAGACAGATACTATTAATGGGCATTTGAAAAGTGAACTATGTCCGGATCTGCACTTGTAGCACTTCCTTTACGGTGTCCCTGCAGCTATGAATTCCCTGTGTTTTCTTCGATACCTGTTGGAGTGCTTCAGGTACTGAAAATGTATATTCTGTCTTTACAAGAATGAATGTAAACATTTGAACTGAAGCTGCAGCCCCTTGATTCCATTTTTTTGAACCCTTGTAAATGCACAGTCAATGACATATCTCTTCAGGGTTTTTTATAAAGTGATAGCAATCGTGAGGTTGGAATTTAGCTGCAAACTGGTCTAAAACCTGCCGTCGTCTGCTTTGCCGGTGCAGTATTTCTGGGCTGCAGGGCAAAACTCCCTCTCTCTCATCAGCAGGATTTTGGATGTTCCTTCTCGCTACCTTTCAGCTGCTCAGTTTTGGGTAGTATGGGATGCATTGACCTCTGCTGCAAGGGTTACCTGTCAGTAAGGAAAGCTGGAAGTACTTTTGTAGAGTGTGTGTCTTCTGATCTGGGCGAGCTAGAGAGGTTTTTTTCTTCTTTGTTTTGTGGAATTTGTGACTCAGTTATTCACAGGGAGAGCCAAAGGGAGGATTTTCTTATTAAAACACACATTATGAGGTTGCCATCTTCTGTATGTCACAGTAAACGCTAGGTATTGGGAATTAGACCAAAAGCAGGATATCCTAAGCCTACGCTTCATTGTAGTGATTTAAGTATCTGGAAATTCTTGTGCTAAACTGACTTTGCAAGAGGAAAATGATTGTTTGCAGTAGCATAGCTTTCTTGGTTTCACAGGTGTTTGTGTGGCATGATTTTGTGGTAAAGGTTTGTCTAGTGCCAACTTGGAAGTATTACAGCCAGCTCATTGTCACGGCAAGTGAGAGATGGAAGCCAGCAGAGGAAGCACTGTGCCCTTTTTTTATACTTTTCTTGCTGCTTCTATGATAGATATTTTTTCATGTCTATAATAGTAATTTAATGTAATTAACAATTTTGAATTATAGAATACTATAATGTAATCAGCCTGTAGCTGTGGTGTCGTGAATAATTTTCTGATGGATGCTGTTTGAAAAGACCAAATCCCAGATTAGATGTTGCATTTATTACAACTGTGTTTTTCCCTTTTTAAAACAAACTGATTTATTGGTGTAGCAGGGTCTGATGAAGACCTCAGTTGGCGTTGCACCCTATTGGGTTGGAACTTGTGAAAAACCAACAACTGTTGTTAGAAACTGCAAGTTTGCTACAAGTATCATAGCAGATTTTGTCATTGATTTTCCCCCCTCTACCCCCATCACTTCCGGTTCAAAACACTCTCGAATCTTTCACCAGAGAGTCAACATCTGGGTTGCAAAATTGAAGCAAAAGCCACAGACAGTGCTGTCCCAGAAGGAAAAATGAGAACAAGACCAGGAAGCCAAAATCAGTTGATGAAAGTTTTTCTCAGGATTTTGAAAGATTGGTTTGGATACTCCACTTCTATTAGTTTAATACAGTTATAAGACTTCTTTGACTGTTTTTTTTTACAGTTTCCCTAGTTTAAGCCGAAATAGGCATGACTGTCTAGGAATGACATGTGTATGTGTCGGGGTCGGCTGTATCTACTCAGCTGTTAAAAAAGAAGCTGGAATTGTGTGTGGCGGTGGTTGTCGCTCTTTCCTTTAAATAAGTAACAACTCCTGTTTCCTAGGGATGCCTGAGCTGGATGAGTACACGATGGAAAGGGTCATAGAGGAGTTTGAACAACGATGCTATGATAACATGAATCACGCTATCGAGACGGAAGAAGGACTTGGGATTGAATATGATGAAGATGTTGTCTGTGACGTCTGTCAGTCTCCAGATGGAGAAGATGGCAACGAAATGGTGTTTTGTGACAAATGCAATATCTGTGTGCACCAGGTATGGCGGCCAGGGCACAGCAGGGGAGCGTAGGGCTGGTGACAGAAACTTTTCCAAACCATTAAAGATAACAGGTTGGATTTTTTCCAGTGACAGACATTGATCTGTTAAGTTCTTGCAGAGTTCACCACTGAGCAGTGGGATGAATTCAGAAATTATGTAATTGAGAAGGAGAATTGTTAGATGTAATTGTAGAAATGTCATGCTAAGCGGGTTAAAAGTGGTATTGAGTCTGTGTGGAAGAAGTTACAAAGTGAGGAATAGCCTCCCCAAAACATACATGTGTGTAGTGTGGTACGTTCTCACCTGGTCACTTCTGTTGCTATACTCTTTTCCTCTCTTTCTGCACACTTCTGGGACTAACACACCGTTAGTATCAGACACTTAGGCTCAGCAGAGAGGGGAAAAAAGACCTTTCAGGCAATCAGTACGGACATAGGTAGGATTTATTGTAGTTATTTTAATTTAATGGAGAGCCTACTGACCTGAGCTGAGCTAATGAAGCACTATTATGTGCCACCTTTTTGTGGTGGTTAAGAAGTCTTCTTAGCATGAAAGAACAGATACAATTTTAGCATATCTGTTTCCGTGGATGCTTCTTACTGTGGCAGATGCCTTCCTATCAGCCTGTCCTTCCTTCTCAGCTTTAAGAAGTTTGCTTTGTCATTCAGTGTCCGGAAAACTGTGTTGTCCGATGAGCAAGAATGGCATTTTCTTGCATGTGTTACTTAAATGCATTTGTACAAATGATAAAGAAATACGCCTGACAGCCGTAAGGTACAAAGGGCTATCTTGCAAGATACTCAGAGTAAAGTGGATGTTTTTAGACCTGTAGCGGTTCTCTGATCCGTAGTCTCCGATCACATCAAATCTGAAACTTAAGAGGGTTAAAATTTGGATGGAGGTCTCCATAATGATGCAATCTTCTGAAAAARGTGATCTTAATTAGTTGCTGTTCTGCACTTTTCCCTTTGAGTAAGAAGTAAACCCCAATGCTTTGGAATAACTGAGTATTGCACAGCAGAGCTCTTGAATTTGTCGTTCTTGCCTTTTGAATTAGATACAGTCCAGTTCCTGTTACTTGTAGTCTTTGTGATACTGAACTTCATCCTAGCTTACTGCTGGCAGGGTTGTCTGTTTGGAGTCCCCTTGCTCTTTGGGCTGGTAAACACATTCTTTGTTTTCCCAATTGAAGTGGGCAGTGGTTTTTTGCATAACCGCTGGTCATGACTTCTGCTCCTTTCACTGAAAGATCTTTTTGGGGAATGAATGGGTAATGTGGTCGGCCACGTTTATGAAAGCATCCCGAGATCCTCCACAAGCTAATGTTTCTATCATGTTAGAAATTCCATAAAGAACATTTTGAGAGTTGTGAGAGGCTACGTGTAAACAGCTAAAAAGTAACAGAAATGCATGTCATTTTCTCTGTTTTCTTTCCCTTCTCTGTAAATGGGAATACAGGCATGTTACGGGATCCTGAAGGTGCCGGAAGGCAGCTGGTTGTGCCGGACTTGCGCGCTTGGCGTTCAGCCCAAGTGTTTGCTGTGTCCCAAGAAGGGTGGTGCCATGAAGCCGACCCGGAGTGGCACCAAGTGGGTCCACGTTAGCTGTGCTCTGTGGATTCCAGAGGTAGGTGCCGATCCTCTGGGAGTTCAGGGCTGCAGTGATTCTGGGAGGGAAGAAATCTGTTAAAAACATTGTTCAACCTAGTGTGTGTTGCTACACTGACTGTAGCATATATATGGTACTTCTTAGGAAGACAGTATAAAAGATTTTCAATTAGATGTAAAGTCTGCCAGGATGAAGCATCATCTGTAAAGTAATTACATTACCTTTGTCAACCAAAACTAGGCCTCAAAAAATTAGGCCTTTGCTGCTGGCAAAGCTCATTTAACAAGCACACAAAGTACCGTTTTATTTTGTAAACGGAACATTAAAGGTGAATCGGGAAGGTTTGGATGTGACAGTGAGAATTCCTGTGGGTTCTTGTAACCAAAATACTCATCCTGTATGATAGTTTTAAATTGGAGGGCTTCACCTTTAAACTGTTTGGTTCATGCAGTGAGGAACTGATTTTTTTAAAAAAGGAATTTTTAATTTTTTTAGTTCCTTATAAGCTGAGGAACTTGGAACATACTAATTTTGCATATGCACACAAGGAATTTGATTTCTTTGATGAAATTGTTTCCCTTTTCAGTTAACAGTGTAATAGTCACTCTGTGTTTTTTAACCTTTTTTCTCTTAGGTGAGCATTGGAAGCCCTGAAAAAATGGAGCCCATTACAAAGGTTTCTCACATTCCCAGCAGTAGATGGGCACTGGTGTGCAGCCTTTGTAATGAAAAAGTTGGAGCATCTATACAGGTAATTTAATCACACAAATGTCCGTGTATTTTGTTTTGTCAGCTTCTAGTAGATACACAAAATGTGTATCTGCAGTAAACTTTCTGTGATTTCCTGTTTGTTACTATGGACTTAATTGCACACAAAGTGCTTCTGAATGTTAGTGTGCTCTTACTTTCTAGTAAAATGTTAATAATAGTAGGCAGGTCATCCCGTAAGACTTCCTAATTTGTAGATACGCTGATATGTTTATTAGTACACGGAAATAAAACTTAAATGTTGTTGGGTAGAGGAAAAAACCTGTATTTCTGTGATGTACCACATACAAAAATGAAGCTTGAATGCTGAATGCGTCTGTGCTGAAGCTTATCTGTGAGTCCCTATTTAGCGACTTCTAAGACAAGTTGGATACCTCAGTGGGAGTCCAGTATTTCCTGTTACAACCTGAATTTTTAAGGTGCTGAGCATGCCCAGCTCTCAGTGAAGTCAGTGGAAGTGAACACCTTCACTCTGATGATAAAGCTAGTTGTAGCTTTGAATTTCTAATTTTAGGTACTACTTAACATTGGACTGTTTTGGCTGTAACTGTTTTTTCTGTAACTGTTTTATTGTTGGTCCAGCTTTTAACTTGCTGAGGAGAATATCTGATCATTTAATATTAGGCTTTTTGAGCAGTAGGAAAGAAACAGATTGTTTGACTGGTCTGCTCCGAGATTCAAGCAAGCCACAAGCTAAGGAAATGAGCCCCATTTCCTCCACTGGTTGTGGGTAGGTTCTGGAGCTCTTGGTGTTTCTAAGGGGAAAAAAACCTCCTGGGTGTGAGTTTCCCAGTTCACATGGCTGGCGAAGCACTGCCACGTTATCGTTCTGACTTCTGGTACTCACTTGAGCTCAGGGATGACGACTGCCCGAAACAGCAAGACGGGGCAGAATCAAAACAAATGTCTAGTCTTCATAGTTCCAAAAAGAATGATTTCTGCATGCAATAATTAAACTATGAAGCCAGCACTATAAAGCAATTTGTTTCTTACCAGCAACTCACATTCTTGGGCCAGTGCCAATTTGTCTCATTGCATACTTCTGAAAGTCTCTTTGCAGTTTCAGTTGGATTTGGATTCAGCCTTTCTCACCGTAGCCTGTGAATCGTTGCTGTTAAATAACTGAACTGACCTGCACCAGAGCATTTCAGACTGGGCAGTGTGGTTTCACGTGCATATTTATATTGGGTTGTTACTGTGGTAATTTTCTTCACCTTCAAAGTGCTTCATGCACAATGATCCTCAGAAAGCTCCCTGAGACAGATAGGAAGACATTACTGTCTCGTAAGTAGTCTGAGGAAGTGGAGCTCTTTCTGTTTTGTGGCTAGCCTAATGTTACAGGAGCCATGATGGTAAGACCAGCATTAAGACACAGAAATTTTTGAAGTCCTACACTTTTTAAAAATTAGGTTTTATCCATTTCCTTTTTTCCCTCTGCTCTGAGTCATTTGATGAGGTTGCCAGAAAAAGTTGTAAAACAGCAATGCAGCAGTAGTTCCAGTGAAACCTATYGGTCCGTTTCCATTCAAGGAATTTACAAAATAGTAAATGTTAAGCAGAGAAAATAAATCTGTCCACAGCATATAAATTTGCAATCATAATACCTCCTTGCAGAGCTGTCCCCTTCCTCTTGGCCGCTGTTATGTAGTTGAAACTGTTTTGTCCATTCTCCAGACCTTTCTGAGGGGTAACTTTCAGTAGTTTAAGTTGAACACTTGAGTATTTATGTATGTTAGTGTGCAGGGGAGAGGGGAGTGTCCCTCTACATTTCTTCTGATACCACCTCTCCCCTTCATGTGACGACACAGGATGACATGCAGGCACGATGGCTGCCACTTCAGACAGTTCTACATTTGAAATTATGGGGGAGAGACAAAAAATTACAGTTTTGCCTGACATTTTATAGGAGTTGTGTAAATCTTGGTATCATTAAACCTAGCAGTGAGAAAGATTTAGATCTGTGCTGTGAAATTTTATACAGCAGAGAAGAACATACTATACAAAGCCACTGCAATAGAAAGGAAGTAGCATTAACTGGATGAACTGAGAGAGAGAGATCCTCCAGAGATGAGATGTGCACAACAATTAGAAAAGCCGGCAGCTGGAAGTATGCGTCAGGCTGGGCAGAGAGCAGCTGCAATAAGCTGCGAAAAACGAGACTGCATATTCTCCCAGGTTCAGCAGATTTCCTTCCGATGAGACAGGCTTTCCCCTCTTCTCCCAGTAAAACATTAGCCAAGCTAAGAGCTGATTATTCTCAACGATAGCAGCTTGGAAACCATGGCTAAAGTACTCTTCTGTACTGTTTGGTGTTCCAGTTGGGCTGCGTTTGCCCTGTTCGTTAGTGAGAGAGGAAAGGGCAAAAGATGCTTTGGTATTTTTTAATTCCTTTTATATGTTGATTTTATTAAAGAATGTTCATTTGAAACTTCTGCAGTTTAAACTCTGTTGTACCTTTATACGCCATCTGGCTGCTGAGTCAACCTGAGCAGGAAAACCCAGAGGAGAAAGATATTTGGCTTCTTTACAAAGTACTGTATAAACATCCTAGTGCAATGCATTTCTCTTTAAGGTTAGATGACTTGGGTTAAGCGTATTTTGTTTCCTCCTAGTTAATAGCACTAACGTTCATTTCCACTTTAAATTCTTTTCGCTGGAGGCAGAGGTGTGAGTTGATACAAATGCGTATGTGTGCGTGTGTGAATATACATACATACATATATATACACATTTAAACCTTTCAGTTTGTGACTGGCAATAGCTATGACAGCATTTTGCAAGAGAAAGTTACATATAATTGAAATGAAGTGCTAAATCAGCTGAACTAGTGCCCATCTCTCCATGACAGCTGGGTTCACTGGGAGGGAAGAAAAATGTCAAAAAATTGAATTTCCTGTTCTCCTCATCCCCCAGGTGAAGTGAAGGCTGTAGTCAGTGAAGTAGTGATTGACAGTGATTTAATATTTGACATTATAAAATTGGGATAACAGGAAAACAAATTCCCCTTGGTTGAGTCCTTTTGGGTTGCATGGGTCCAGGTGCTGGGAAAGACTTCTAATTAAAACTACCAGACTGGCCTGGAGCCACCGAGATGTTTTTCCCCCTCTCTCATGCTGGCACAGTCAAAGGGGGAGCGTTTTCCTTTGTGCACCACGGCCTTATGTGAGCRGCTCCGGTGACGGCAAGAACGCTCCTCTCGTGGATTTGCTGGTTATTGAATAGCGTGCTTGGGCTAGGGAGGGGTTAACCGCTCCTGTCCCACTGGGCCACTTGATCGTTGCCTGGCCTGAAAGCACTAAATCGTAAACCTAATTAAAAGAGAGCAAGAAAGTACATGCAGCTTAGAAGCAGAGTGTGGTAACAGGGTTCTTCCAAAGCAGTCCTGGCTGTTCAAATAGTTTTAGGCAGTGTGGCTTCTTAAATTTATATTTGATTAATTTTGATTTAATTTCTGTAGTGTTCAGTGAAGAACTGCAGAACAGCCTTTCACGTCACCTGCGCGTTTGACCGTGGCTTGGAGATGAAGACCATACTGGCAGAGAACGATGAGGTGAAATTCAAGTCATACTGTCCCAAGCACAGCTCCACCAAGAAAGCGGATGATGAGACTTTCAGTGAAAGCCCGGGTCAGGAGAACGGGAACGGGATTCAGGACAGCTCTCTCCCTGCTCACATCGACCCTTTCCACAGCATGGATCAAAACCAGGAGGAGGCCCACAGAGTCAGCCTCCGCAAGCAAAAGCTCCAGCAGCTGGAGGATGAGTTCTAYACGTTTGTCGAGTCTTTGGAAGTGGCGAAAGCGCTGCGGCTGCCCGAGGAGCCGGTGGGATTCCTTTACCAGTACTGGAAGCTGAAGCGAAAAGCCAACTTCAATAAGCCTTTGATTACCCCAAAGAAGGATGAAGAGGACAATCTGGCTAAACGGGAACAGGATGTTCTGTTCAGAAGATTGCAGCTCTTCACACACCTCCGGCAGGATCTAGAGCGGGTAAGCCACTGCACCGCCTGCGCTTGCGCGAGGTGTGCTGGCCTTCGTTAGCTGAGTTTCCAAACTATGCTCTCAGTTACTGCCCTTGCGTGCAGGCACTCCATGCTGCATCTTAACTCAAAGTCGTATTGTCAGACCATTAACGCTAAATTTCTACCGAGCACACCAATTACCCTTTTCGAATAGAGGGTTAGTTCACAGGGCCAGCAGGTCTTGGCTTGTAGTATCCAATCTCCTTACAACTGGACTGTCGTATTTCCGCTTAATGCTTTTTTACTGATTAACACTGATGGCTGTGGACTGTACTGCAACCCCCAGCTGGAGCTTTTTTAGCCTTTAAGGGCTTTCTCTGCTCCTTTCATCTGGTGCACAAGAAGGAAAAAGTTATGAAACTTACCTTGATTTGCAGCAGATGTTTTTCATTGACACAGTGTAGTAGGATGACAGTTCACTGGACTAGCTGCGTAGTAGGTTTGGGAGGCACATAATACTCCACTCAATTAGGTTTTGAATGTTTAAAGAACAGTTCAGTAGGATCAGTTTGGTGTTTTATCTTAAGTACATCTGATCCTGCAACGACCTGAATTCCTTCCTTTTTGTGTTTTTTTGGGGTTAACTAGTGGAGTTTTAAGGTATGGTAGAGCCAGAAAGAGTACCGAAATTATTTTAGTTTATCATCACATCCCTACAGCATATGGCTCATGTAGGCCACATACGGAACCCGGCTCAGGAGGTCCTACCTCCGCCTCAGTAACCTGCGGGTGAACTACAGCCTTTCTTCTGGAATACCATCTAGTCTTTACAWCAGGACAGCAGGTGCTCATGCATCTACTGCATCCTTTGTAAAGAATCCTGGTGGCTAATTGCTCTTCTAATGAATCGTTGCAGTTTTTCTTTTGAAGTTTTTTTCTAGTTCAACTTCCAGCCCATGACCCTTCTCTAGCTCGGCGAGATAGCTGTTACCTAGTATCTTTTGTTTCTGCTCCATGTGCTCAAGATTTCTTTTAATCTTCTCTTTGATCAGCTAAATAAGTTGAGTTTGTCACCATGTTCTGTGGCTCTTAAATTATTCTGTATGTATTCTTTCCATTTTTAAGTGTGATGTCAAAACAGGATACATCATTCTAGTAATAGTTTTAATATTTTACTACTCTGTTGTTCCCACTGATTGTACATCCAAGATAACTTGGATGAAAAAAAAAATAAAAAAATGGGGCCTACATTTTTTTCTCCTCTTCAAGATAAAGTCGGGTAGACTTGATTATGAATGACATTAGTGACAGTGTCATCCATCTAGAAACAGATTTTGAAGTTGTGTCATCCAGTTCACCTAATGGAACAGGTACTTCTGTGGCCATGACGCATCTGTTGCGCAGCTTGGCTCAGAGAAGGCAAAGAACAAAAGGCCATGGACTGTATCAGAAAGGGTACCAGGCTAGACGAATCCCTTCCAATTCAAATCCACAGAGTAATGACAGTTACTTAAAAGTACTGGCTGTCCCGGGACTGGAAGCCTTAAACAGAGCAGGACCTTAGCAAAAACAGTCACACTTGTTCAGTGTCTCCTCGTTTAATGGTTGTGAGATCAGCCTACAAAGTTGCAATCCACAGGGCACCACGCTGTATGCAGCTGTACTGAACRGAGAGAGGAGCCTTGGAAACACCCATGTATACTTCTCAGCCATTCCCTCATCTGGGGAAGAAATAACTTCTAAGCTCTAGCAGAGCAGTGGTTGTGAAACTTCCACAGCTGTCTAGATTAGACAGTCACATTTTAAGGGCAGAAATGTAGTTTTCTTCTAAAAAAACCTGAGACAGTCCAAATAAGTAGTCATTTTGTTACTGCTTCCAGTCCCTGCTACCTCCATTGTGCTACAGCATGAATAGACTGGCCTGCCTTCATTTTGATCAATCATACAGCAATGGCAGGGTCATCAGAAAGACTGGTACTGTTGAATAGCTCTCCACATTTTCATGCTTTTAATTAAGTGTAATTTTCTGTTGTGTCTCAAACAATAAGAAGCAAATGGTGCTAGGCTATTTAATGCTGAGTATATTTAAGCATTTCCAGCATTTCTCTAGATTTCCTGTATATATATATGTGTGTGTGCGTATATATATGATTCAGGTGTTCACAGAAGTTAGTTACTTCTGTGCCGTGGCCCCCCCAAATCTGATGGAATAATCTGTCAATTAAATGGTATTTTAAGACTCTCTCCTAAGAAATGTGTTGAAGAAGGTTAAATTTAAATACATTACTAACTTGTTTAAATGGTGTATAGTACGTAAACTGAATTAATTCAAAGCACAGATTGACAACATTACAGAAACACAGTTCCTGTAAAACTCATCAACTTGATGTCTTCTAGGTGCGTAATCTCACTTACATGGTGACCCGAAGGGAAAAAATCAAGAGATCTGTTTGCAAAGTTCAAGAACAGATATTTAATATCTACGCAAAGCAGCTGGAACAAGAAAGAGTTTCAGGTATGCTTTGGTGTTACCTTTTTCACATAAGACCACAGGCACAAACACTGAAAGGTTTGGTTACAGGCTAATGACTAATTTTGAAGGACAAACAGGACCTCATTTATTCTCATTAAAACCTTGTGTAGTCCACCAGCATCAGCAGATTGGAAGAAAAAATGAGAATCTGTGTAGCGCTAATGGTGGGCACATTGCTATAGAAACTGGTAAGTCTGTGTTCTTATCCATGGGGCACTGAATGGCTTGCTGCTTCAGATCCTTTCTGGTGTGATTCTTTAATGACTCCTTATGACAGAGAGACCATGACTTACATTCACGTGCCATATGGTACCTAGTAAGTCTGTGGTTTATTAGTGCCGCTGCATTAGTGTTTAGTATGTGCCGCTTTGCATCATAGATGGCACTTTAAAGAAATGAATTTTGAAAAGGTAGGACTCTGGTCTTAAAACAACATGTTTTTTTCTGCCTCATCTCATGGACAGTGGTCTTTTCTCAGAAAGATGAGTAACTTCAAAGTTGCTGCATTAACTGGATTATCCTTAAAAGTATTCAGTAACTAATAAACCGTATTTTAGACAGAATCACTCCGATCCACTTGCTGGTTGCCCCCCCCCCCCGCTCTCTGAGGAGTCTCTCTCTCTTAGTGGATAGAGTAGTCCTAGGATTTGTATTTGCTACAAGTGTAATTAGGTGCAGCACTGCTACCAGAAGGTGAACTACACCAGCGGTATGTTGTGAAGCCACTACATAGCCACACAATTGTGACGCAAAGGTGCTGGATAGGCAACCAAATACCCATTTATGCTGAAGAACGTGTCAGGCATGAGGAACAGAGTTAAAATAGGTACATTCAAAAGTGGTATCTACCCAGACATGGAATTGCTTGACTTTAACTTAATTTGTTTACATTTAGGTGTGCCTTCCTCATTCTCCTCCATGGAAAACACGGTGTTGTTCAATAGTCCATCTTTGGGCCCCAACGCCCCCAAGATAGAGGATTTGAAATGGCATTCTGCATTCTTCAGGAAACAAATGGGCACGTCTCTAACCCACTCTTTGAAAAAATCACACAAGAGAGACAGAGTAAGAAACAGCTCTGGGAGTGACAGCAAATCCATGCTGAGGCAGCCCAGCCAAAGGGAAGGCGGTGCAGCTCCCAGTAGCTTTTTAAATTTTGACAAGACTTTTGCAGAAACACGGATTGTATCAGCACAGCAGAAAAATGGTGTAGTTATACCAGACCACAGAAAAAGAAGAGACAATCGTCCACAGTGTGAGGTGATCAAGGCAGAACTAAAGGAAAAGACTTCTAAACACAACCACAAACCACTGAGACCCACAGAACTCTCTCAGAGGCAATCGGAAAATAAAAGGGCTGTGAACCACTCCAGTGGTAGGTCAGCACCTGGCACGCGGAGGGATATAGTGCCTAAATGCAACGGGGGTCTTGTCAAAGTAAACTCTAATCAGACAGTAGTTAAAGTGCCTACGACGCCCACGAGCCCAGTGAAAAACTGGGGCGGATTCCGAATTCCAAAGAAGGGGGAGAGGCAACAGCAGGGCGAGAGCCCGGAGGAGACCTGCCGCCAGAACTCCAGCTACCCCTACCTGGGCGTGGGCAGAGTTTCACCGAAGGACAGGGCAAAAAGCAAGCTAAAGCCTGACAGCGAGAATGATGGGTACATCCCCGATGCCGAAATGAGCGACTCGGAGACTGAAGTGGCTGAAAAAAAGTGCAGGCAGCAGAGGCTCAGTCCAAACAGCACTATCAGCAGAAGGACGGACATTATTAGGAGAAGCATCCTGGCATCCTGACTGGACACAGGGACATGGTGTCAGCACCATGATCAGTAGAGTCACTGCCTATAAGCCAACTCCACATTATTTATTGGTGTGAGAGAGGAGAGTTCTTAGACATGGCTACAGACTGACAAATTGATAACCCGTTATTCCTGAGCTGTATAAACATGTTTACATGCACTTAAAGCTGTTTTTTTTTTTTTTTTTTTTTTGCCCCACCCCCCCATTCTGTAAGAAGTCTGAATCCCCGTTATTTGCAACTTTACCGAGTAAGCAGAGAAATGACATCACTACTAAAATAGGATTTGTGATGAACACTAAGATAACTCACAAAAACCTTTTAGAAGGGGCTAGGGTGGGTYGGGGGAAGTAGGCTGCATTCATCCCTTTTAGCTCAAAAGCACTGATAAAATTTTACTCCCTTCCCCTGCCTTCTGGAAAAGCACAAGCTCTTAATTTAACTAGCGTGTATTGAATCGAAGATGGTTGTTTAGCCATAGTGCACTGCTAAACCCCATTAAAAATGGTGACTTTCCTTGGATGGGGGTAGGTCTTTCTCCTCTGCTTGCAGCATGTTTTCTGTTGCGTTCAGTTTGAGCATAGATGGCAGCTCAGAACCCTCCATAAGCTCCAGAGTTTACATGTAAATACACCTACGAGATGACCGGATTTAACCATGACGTTATACTGGAGAAGGAGGGAGGGACAGGTCAGGGCTGCAGCTGCCTTACAGTGCAACAGCTTGGAAAGGCTCAGACTGCACAGAGGGGACGCTCTGGAATGGCTCAGTTCTGAGAAAGGGTTACTGCACCCCGTGGAATAACCTGTCACCGTTTAGTCAGTCACCTGCCTCTGGGAGTATGATGACAATTCAAGAAGAAAATTTCTAAGGCACTAGTCAGTAGGATTTCCCAAATCCCACCACATATGCACTAATGGTATGTATTGGGAAAGCCAGGCTTATGACACTAAAGGGTTGCTTTAAAATGGACATGAATATATATTTTTAAATAGAGTAAAATGGAAAGGCAATAAATTGTGATTAGCTCTTTACAGTCAAATGAAGAAAGTATTTCATTCTATTCTGGACTAGATTTGATGGAAGAGGGAACTCATATTCTGATTGTGTACTTTTTTTTAATAATTGCAAATGGCAATAACTAGTAAGCTATGAGCAATAATATTAACAGATCATTAAGATACTGTTTTGTACCGAGTAGAGTGCACATACAACAGTGGAGTGTTAAGAGCCTGTAAATTTTGGAATTCTGCAGAGATGTAAGTCAGGTACGTACTGGTGAAAAAGTTTAAGCAGCAATGTGTTACAGAAAGACAGGCATAAAGAACCCCTTTCCCTCCCCCCCCCCACCCCCCCACCCCCCCGCCTAGCCTGCCGTTACCACATCCACTCACTTTGTAATGTTAGACCCTTGCCTCTTGAACAGGGAACATTTAAAACACAGTAGAACTCTGCCATAACCGAGTCTTCCAGAGGATTCAATTAAAAAAAAAAAAAAAAGGCTTATTAACACCCTCTCTTGCTATGCAAGTTATCATTTAAATATTTCAACAGAATGCATCCCTATCATTTGTTTTAAAACTCAGAGTCTTAACCTTTTGATACCTTTTGGGATGACGTTGAGGAAGGGGAATTTTGTGTAAAACAGTGTACTTTTAAAATACCATTGCTGGTCCCAAGAAGTTAGATTAACTTCATGACTTACAGAGGTGAAAGTCAAATAGGGCGCTGGTGAATCTGAAATTATGTAGTCACTCTTGGGATGCGTTAAAAGAAAAGTACTTATTTGGTCAAACAACAACAGACAGACAAAAGGTAAATGCAGGTAAGTTCTACTCGACATACAGCAATGCTTTCCAGACAGGCACTGTTACTTTCTGTAAGAAAGGAGCTCATGACCATATAGGGAATTGTTTGTCAAGCCATAGATGGAATAATCTAAATTTTGATTCTAAGTAAACATTTAACCTCACACCAGTTTGGAAGAGGTACCTTGTTAATTTGCACTATTATGAATGATGCTAACGTTGTGCAGAATTAATGCCTTATCTGTTTTGCTCCCCGACGTTTAGGTTAATAAGCTTTCTAATGTTTCAAGTTAAGCTGAACCAAAACCAAAAAAAAAGCTGTAAGAAGACTGCAGTATGACCAGCTCTGTAGGTTAGTTTTGTCTCCCATGCTTAGCGCTCAGCAGAAGAGGTGTCGTAAGTACAGCAGTGACAATACAAACCCACCCCTGTATTTTACTGGGATAGAACCATTTGCTGAATTTCTGTTTTTAAGCGTTACCTTTCCTTGTGCAGACTGACCAAGAGATCTTTGATTATGATTGGTGTATTCTGTCAAACTGTAGGCTAGTTGAACTTCTGTAAAGTTGCCTGGAATGCCATTTGTTAGGTTATAAGCTCACGCAAATCTAAATGAAGGGTTATACGTGTTGTGTATAAATCTTAATTTCAGAAATTTGAGAAAACTGTCATTACATTTGTAAAACCTTGTACAGAAGATTTTTCACTATGTGCCTAGCTTTGGTGTCCATTCAGCTGAAATTAATTAAAAAAAGGTGCATGAAGAGAAGAAACAGATAGAAATAAAAAGTATATGTAGAGATGACTATTTTATATTACATGGCCCAATCCTGTATTTATTTTCTCCCTTTTTTGAAGTATTTATAAAGACCTAGTTGAAGACAGCTGTATTTTTTGTTAAAATATTCAGTAGAATTGTGCCTTTTTGTCTGTATGTGAATAAATGCTGTACATTTTTGCAGTATCCTTGCCAGCAGTGTTTTAGAGTTTGCAGCAGTTACTGTGTTTGGGTTTTTACATAAACACTTCACTGCAATGATCTGAACCACTTTCATGGTTAAAACAGGCATTTCATTTGGATTATTACAGCTATCAAAATGCACACTGCGGTTGCAAGAGAAAGGTGGTGGTTTTTTTTTTTTTGAGGAATAGTATAGGGTCTTGTTACTGACAGCTGTGCCTATCCCATCAACAGAAAATCGTATGCTTTTTTCCTTGAGATCCTCAAAGATGTTGCTTACCTCAAATAGTTTACAGTTGTTGATATATGATGTCCTTCCAAAACCCATAATCTTCGTACATGTTCCACTGAAGAGGAACATGAGGTTTCTTCAAGATAGTATGCTGAATGTGCATTCACACTATGAACTGCCTATAGTCAAGCAATGCTGACAGAGAACATTTGCTGCTATAGCAGGATCTCTAGGAGACAAGGTGTGAAGGGCACAGTAGGTCCTTTCCTCTTGCTTCCTCTAAACTCAAGATGCGGAAACATGGAACGGACTTGGAGCAGAGCAAGAAAAGGACAAGGCTGTGAAGGCATATGCCTACCGATACATCTTGAAAATCAGCTATGGCTAAATAATTTTTCTCAGAGCTGTACTTGTATCACATGCATTCGCATTGTGGGCAACTGTGAGTAGCACCCCTCAAAAACATGTTTCAAAGAACGAAGATTAAAGGATGGTCCTCCTAAGAGTTACTAGTGCAAGCTCTTCAAGGCGTGAATAAAAGTCTGAAAGAGGTTGTTGCAGCTGCTTTATAGATCTTGCTGACAGCAGCCATTCTGAAAGGCACTGCACTGCCAGGGTTACCCGAGTAAGACTGGGTCAGAGCTGAGGGCAGCTTGCTCACCACTTAAATAGACTATGAAAAAGTTTCTTGTATGCAGCGATAGATCTTTCAAGATCCGGCCTACGCCAGAAGGTATAGGGCTCTTAGGAAGACCCAAAATGAAACTTGTACTACCTTCATAGTCAGTTTCTCTCACCTGTTGAATGGAAGTGACTATTCACCTAGAAACTTTTCCTAAGTAAACCGTCAAGAACAAATTTTTACTCCATGGGAAGCATTCATATCGCACTAGGGAATCTTTAAAATGCTCAAAAACTGGTGTTGGGGTGGGAAAGGAAGGTAGGGGAAACAAAAACTTGTCAATGGAAGAGTGACAAGAAGTACATAGATAGAAACAAATGTAAAACAACAGAGACGGTTGAAAAGCCTGCTGCTCAATTCCATGAGACACTCTAGTAGCATGAGGGAGYGAGCGAGCCTCAAACTTCAATTGCCTCAGCAAGTGCCTTTCCTCTGAAAGTCCAATTTGTGAGCAGTGTGCCAGCAGCCTCCTCTAGAAGCCAAATGGAAATGAAAGGAGGTGGTGGTAGGATGATGAGCTTAACTTGACCACATTCCCTTTTGTGGTTCAGACAGATGTATTTGGTCAATTTTTAGCTGCTCAGAGGATTAGGCAGACAGATGAAAGTGGGAAATCTTTTTCTTTCCTGTGTCATCTGCCATAACTGCTCTGCTGCCCCTTAACTTTACTATTAGGTACTTGTGTCATCATTGCAATTCATATTCTGGCAAATAACATTACACAAGAGCTACACCACAAGTTGAAATGAATATACCCATAATTAAAAGGGAACCAAGCAGGTGCCCTTCTGTGCCTCGAGGAACAAATACGCAAATACTGTTGCTCAAAAACTTACACTTACCTGCCGTTTTCAGCCAGGTTTCACTTCACAGCTAGAGCCTCTCTTTAAGGACTGAACGGGATTAATAGCTCACACAAAATCTTCCATCCAGGTGGTCTGTCATCATCTCAGATGTGCATTATGCAAATGAAAACAAGGTGCTTGGTACTTACCTCCCTCTGTATCATACACACGGTTGATTGATGAAAATCTCACCGCAACAGACGTTTGGAGCTTCTGGACAATGTATCCATGTTGCATTGAAAAATCTTGGGAGTCTTTTAGTAAAATTAGAGATTGCAATGGATACAGGCATATATCAAACTGAGAAAGCACTAGTAAAGGAGTGTGTACAACTGTAGGAAAGAGTAACTTCCTCTGCGGTAAGCAGAAATTTTTCTTGAGGTTGCACCCATCTTGCAGGCTCTACTTGAACAGCCAGGTTTTCAGGAGGTGGCACAAACTTACTTCCGTGTGGTGATCAACCCCGGCCTGTCCTCTAAAATGCAAATATGGTGAAGATCCACTGCCACAGACCTACGGGTTTGTTAGTCCAAAACAACAGTTTTCATCAAGCATTGGGTAAGCATTATCCATCAACTGAATTAGAAGTTATAAACCAGAATTATACTCTTCACATTTAAGAGGAAGGACAAGAAGTTACGTCCCTTAAGTCCGAGATGGGAGCACTTCAAAATCAGTTAACACCTATCAAATGTTTATAATATATGCTGGAAGAGAAAACAGAGTTCAGCTCTAATCTTAGAATGATATATATGAAGCTTCTCAACTATCAAAGAAAAACATGTATGCAAGAGGATTCCCTCATACTGGCATCTGTAGAATTCAAACACACTATTTTCAAAATGCATAAAAGCTGGGCTTTGTTCAAATTGAAGTAATAGAGAACTGAAGTTCCCAGACACATACAAACCAAGATAGCAGGATCAACAGTAAAATAGTAATTGGGAAGAAAAAGCACAACTGAAGAAAGATTACGGTCCTTAGAAACGAGGTGTATGAATAGCCATAGCAGCATTTTATTTATCAACTGTCTCCCAGGGGCATCAGAACAAACTGAACCGAATGCTTAAAACTGGAAGGCAATGGAGGCATTTCGCAGCTATAACGCACACCATAAAAACAGCAACTATTTGACATTCATGACGTAATTAGTGTCTTACTACAATTCATAAAAGATCTTCAAAATGTTCCCAAGTTACTGCACTACAAAGAAAAATTAAAGGCATCACCTGTATGTGAGCAAAGCTGTTCATGAATTTCAGTATAATGTTATCTATTCCCTGTACACAGTCTTGTCATAGTTGGAGCTGGTGTTTCTTAGACCAAAAAAGACCAATATGCCACAGCACTGTAATCAGATTGTTTCATCTGCTATATTAAAGGACTTTAATTACATCATTTTGCAGTCTTCTTCCAATCTTTACTATGCACACAGATACAGTATCTTCATCCACCCCCTTTCTTACCTGAATAAAACAGAAAAAGTTTAAGTTTTACAACCCTTGCCATGCATTTGACTTTAATGCTCCAATATGAAGTTTCTCCGGCAATCTTCTTAACTCCAACACGGTGTGAATGAACAGTACATATGTTTAAATATTTTCCAGATCCTTCAGGGAAGCAGCTTTTTTCTTCTGTGTAGTTATCAGGCTGAGCTGTAATTAAAAAACAAGCAGATAGTTTCTTATATAATTTTTTGTAAGATCAAAGTATCAGTAGAACTTCAATATGGAAAGTGTCATGAAGGAGAAGGAACAAGCACAGATAAGTGGGAATCTGGGGTAAACAGTAGAATTTACAATGCACTCTATAGATGACTGCTGCTTTTGTCTTATTTCAGATGCCAAAGAATTCCAGATGATGAAAGATTAGGTAGCAGGAGTACACTTTAAAGACATCTACATAGAATACACACATTTTAAACCTGTGCAAACATTATCCTGTTTTTTATGTTTCTTACTGAATTACTATTATTTAATAATCTAAGATTTATAGTCATTGAACTAACCACAATAAAAATGTAATTTTTAGACTCCCTAATAGTCCAGCTCTAGCCTMTATTGGATTTAATTTTACAAGTAAGCTGGATAATGTAATGAGAATACACAATTAAGTCAAGTCAGAAAGTAGCCCGCAACCTACAGACTCGGAATACAGAGAAGAGTTACCATTCTGAATCTGAGGCATCACACACATGAACATTCAGGCTTCTGAGAGCTAGAAGAGAACAAACACCTTGTTTCTTCAGATTTAGAAGAGTGGACATTCTTGTACCAGTACTCCTGGAGACCGCTTTTTCCAGCCTTTAGCAGGAACAGCGCTGGTACGTCTTTTTTTTTTTTCAGGGGGTGGGGGGGCAGGGGGGAGAGGAAAGGGCTTGGCACAGAAGTTCTTAAGTCACTACAAAGAAGCCACGCTTGACAGCTGGCAGCAGTAACCTCTGCCAAGCCTGAAGAGGGCAAGGCAGTCTGAAGACTGGCAATAAGATCTGGACAACAATTTAGCTGCTAAACATCTTATCAGATCTCTTTGTTACCTTTCAGAGGGAGACTGGTGAGGAACAGTTAATTACCGATGTTTTCAGGAACAGCAAGACCTCTTCCTATATAGGCACTGAGGCCAGGAATTTATTCCCTTGAAAGGCGATGTGACCATGTTTTTTAAGGGAAGATAGCACCTCAGAAGTATTAGAGCTGAACAGATCCATATAAAAAACAGGAGGTAAAAAAAAAAAAAAAAAAAAAAAAAAAATCACTCTTTCAGAGCAAACCTTCACCAGCTGGGTAGACCTTGTCATGACAGAGAGCCTTTACAGCCAGGAAACACAGCTTATGTTATGACAGCTTGGCAGCTATGCCCATTTATTCACTGCTGTTGGGAAAAAAATGCCCTTTGTCCTAATTGGACAATTTAGATCAACCAAATATTTCCTCTCTGCAATTCGCATGGGATCACCCACATTAAAAAGCTATAATTTGCAAATGGGTTTCCTAAATCACTGTAAAAAATTAGGAGGCAGAAAGACCACCTTTACTTAATAGGAGACCAACTTCAGTAACAGATTTGCTTGGCAAGTAAGTGAACCCAGTGTATAAACCCCCCATGGGATTTGCTTCGAGATGTACAGCTTGAATAGTATGGAAAAAGAATGCTGGATGGAAAAAAACCACTTACTGTCCAGCAGAGAAAATACAGAACTATAGGTAGCACGGGGTTTAGACAATTAAAGCCTGAAGTTTCTCTCTCTGAAGAAAACCTTTCCTCCCAATATTCCTCATGTCTAGAAATATTGAATAGTACTGCTCAAAGCTGGAACTGAGTTGTAAGAGAACTGGAAAAAGAAGGCAGCAACAATTCAGCTCATTAAGTGATCACAATGGTGCACAAGGAGGGCTTAGGCATATAAACGGCTCTAACAGACACACCTTGTCCAAAGTTTCCAGAATCACTGAAACATGTACTAGGCATATTTACTGCGGTAGCGACATACGTACACCACCCCTTCCTTTCCCCCTTCTCATGGCCTGGAAAAAACCAAGTATTTCCTATTCTGTCTGCACAGTTTTCAGTATTTTTGACATTACAGGACTTATTGTGTCTGTTATACATAACTGATGATAACCGCAGTGGGGCGTACTTCTCCAACAGTCTTCGGGGACACAGCTACTGGAGGCCACTAATGAAGATGCAGGTGGACAGACAAGAAGTTAACAACTTTGGGAGTTCACATGACATGGCAGATGGTACTCAAGGTTGCAATTTGATGAACACTAAACAGGTCCACACTATCAATTCTGTCCTGCAACCACTGCACACCATTTCCCCATGCTATGCTGCCTAGCCATTTTTAGAATGGCAGTTCTCTAGCCATCAACTCAAGACACGCTTTGTTTTAAATCAGCCTCCCCAGGAGACAGGTGTAGGAATCAGCACAACATTTGCTCTTTATCACGTGAAGCCATCATTTGACTGCTGCAGTACGTTACACCAAGCTGAAAAAGCCTGCTTTATGGAAACAGGAGCTGCAGTTATTTAAGCAGTCTTTTTCCTCTGTTAACTTGCTGCCATTTCTGAAGATGGAAATGATCATACACCTTCATTCACACATTTTGAACCGCACAAGTTTAATTCGCATCAAATTTGTTTCCATAAACAAATTATACTGTCACTTAAGCATCCTGTCAGAAGGTGGCATTTAATTGAATATGCAACAGTTTTGTGATGACGCATCCAAAATACAAGCTTGTTGTTAAAACTGTATTAGTAATAATGCACATAAATGATCACCTCTGCCTCAGGAATGATACAAAGTGATTATTTTTGTAATATTCAATGGGATTTTTTTAATACACTTAGATAACGTGGTTTTTGTTAGTTTTTGTACCTTTTGAGATGCTGTAGCTGCCCTCTGTTCTGCCTGGCTCAGTCGCCTTTGAAGCCTGTTGATGTATTCTCGATATTCCATCATTAATTTTTCATCCTGTGTAAATGAAATACCTCATTACAAATGCAAAGTTCTTTTTACTGGATCCATACGTACTGTAGTGAAAAAGCTTAGAACAAGAGGAACTTAAGAAGCGGAACTGTTTACCACTTACAATAAGACTGAAGACATACTGCTGACACATTATAGAGAATTTCCAGCTCAAATATGACATCATAGGACTTTTCCAATCAGAGTAATCTGCAGAGGAAGTTTTACTCATTTCACCATCTTGAAGTAAGATGCATAAAAGCCGACATTTTAATCCAGGTAATTTAATTTACACAGTCTTACCATGTAAATGTTTTAGCTATACTCAAAGGGAAAAAGAATATACTAGATAATACAMAGGAGATGATAACCTTGCTACAGATTCTGTTCTCTTCATCAAAGGGTATGTATAAAGTCTTTCTTAACCATCCTTCGCTTACAGAAATCTATTCTCGCATCAGCCCCATTTTTCTCCTCTAAATAATACAGCACTACAAAAAACAACACAGAAGGACTTACCCTAGATAGAACTGGATATTATCCCAGATTTATGAGGCTGACAGGACAGCCGTTTTCTAAAGTGGCCATTAATTATTGAACAATGCACATTCCAAAACAACCCTGCCCTTAATCTTTAATGGATAATGCTTTTATCTATATGCATCTATGCACATACACTGTAAATTCTACTATACACATAGTATGCTGAGAATTTGATATCTCTGCATATGCTACATTATCCATAACACAATGCCTACTCCTTTTTAGAGGTATGCATGCATACACAGGCATAAGTGACTTCAGAAACATTTCCGGAATTGTCYAAAATTGCTAGATTAGTAACCTTGAAAGATGATCTCTCCTTCACCTTTTCTTGTAATTTGAGAGTAAAGTTAAYTTGTCTTGGGGCCATGTGAACATGTCAGTCAGCAGAAACAGTGGGGTTTTCCAGCTATGACTACTCCTGTCAAAAATCCTTATTTTTTTCTAAACCAGCAGCGTAACTCATCTACGTAGGTTTCTGTTAAGATCCTAGTGTGCGTGCATCAGGTTGTAACTGAAAGTAGTTGTCGTATCAGTTATTATCTTACCTCAGTTACCTTTTCATTTGCCATTTCCAGCTGAGAAATGAGCTCCTGGCTACGAAGTTTCTGTTGACTCAGCTCACTTCTATTAATCAGAAGAAAAGATGCTGATGAACACGCAGTAGTGCATCAGTTATTGGAATATGATTTCATAGGTACTTTCTTGCATTGTAGGGGCTTATGGTGTATTTTTAATTACAGCGTTGCTCTTAAAACGTTGATTTCAAAAGCACTACACAGCTAGCACTTCTTCATGATGTGCATTCAAAACTACAATGGCAGAGGAATGAGATGTATTTGTTCGAATTAACAGGACTTTATCAAGAGCATTTGACATTTTACAGGGGTTTTCTTCTGTTTATTGAATCTTATTTTGCAGGCACATTATCAAATATGCTATAAATATAAGCTGCATTTGCACAGTGCATTCAATATTTAGAGTAACATTCTAATTAGTGTCCCATAACCAGACTCCAATGTGGACATTTTTGAAGGTGCTTTGAAGTACCTAAAAACAAGTCATTATATACTTGCGAGACAGAAAACAATGTAACACTTCATGAGGAAAAGGAAAATACCACCTTCTTCGAAGTGGTCTTTCTACTTTTATACTGAATGAGTTTTAGTGATCCTGAATTTGTATAGTATTGAAGACAAAACATATCTGGGTTATGGTAGACATCTTTGAGTCGGTGCTCAAAGGAAACAGTTCTTGCCTCCTGTCATCACAAGCCACTGAAGAAGAGGGATGACCAAAGACAGAAAAATCTCTGAACTTTGGTAATTTTAGCCAGAGGAAGATGCAAAACTAAATGAGCTGCTCTAACCTTTGACCAGTCTCTACTCCACTGGCAACAGCCATCACAAAAAATGGTGTGATCAAGATTCTTGCCACCAGTTTCACCTTCTACGTTGAGCTTCAAACATATTTGTGAAGAAGAATTTTCAAATTTATTCTCACTTCACCTTCCTTTCCCAAGTTGAAAGTATGCTGAAATGCAACCACCTTCATGAATATGTAGCACGCTGACAATGCTCAGAAAGCTGATACCTAACCTTTAAGTGTGCTGCCTATTACTGAAACTACATGCACTTAATGGAAGCTAAGGCCTTTATTCTTTCTGGGGGAATGGAGGTAAGGTAGGAGATACTTTAACCTCAGATCTTCGTCTTAAAAAGCCTCTGCTATTTTAATGATGGCATTTAGTTCTCAATGATAATTTACTCTTAAAAACTTTTAAACTTAGTATTTCATAGAAGTTTGACTGAAAACTGCTATATGGCACTTGAAATACAAGGTTGCAATATATCTGTTAACATAAGGTTGCGAGTATCCTGGCTGGTAGTTTCCACTGCCTTGTTCTCAACCAACCCCTTTAACCAATCCCAGGTAGATGTCATAAAAACAGTTCAACATCTTTTGACTAGCCGCTATAAAAATGAGAGTACATAGGCAGATATTTAAATGATGTTAAACAGTTAAAATTATATATAGCTTATACCTGTGTTACCACATGTAAACATTTTTATATAAAATAAGAATTAAAGATGGATTAAAATTGCAGGATCAAGATAGCATGTTAATACTTAACGCTATTATTGCAATTTGTCCTCTGTAATCAATATCAAGCATCAAGATGAAGGATTTTCAATATAGGAGCCCTAATGAAACAGCTGTTTTTTCAAAGTTCAGTTTTTATAAACTGTTTTATTAGCAAAACATAAATTTTATACAATTCCTGTCGTATCTTTTCATACATACCTTTTCAAAATAAACTCCCTAGAAAACTATTCAGACACTACTCCTTATGATGTGTAGACTACTTATGTTCAAGTTTAACTATGCTGGTAAAAAAGGCTTGGAAAATAAGGAAATTCTTAAATTCTGACAAACCATCTTTATTGTTACGTCATCTTAGAAGACTATCCAAATAGATTAATTTTCTAAATTAAAAATTCTTGAGTTACTGAAAACAATCTGTCTCTTATACTTGTACTGAGGTGTGGAATTAGCATTCTTAGCAGCACAGGCCATAAACGGAGTTTACATGCTCACATACAGCTGTATATCAAGAAATTATTTTTATAATTAGATCACACTGAACATGTATTTAAAGAAAAGTGTTTAACCTTGTAAGCATAAGGAAACGCGATGGCTATTGAGTTAGACAGTTGATTCATTCTGATTGTTAACCTTCCCCCAAACACACATTATGTGATTTTAATATTAAAATTGAGCAGTAACCCCAACTGCTGAATAATCAAATCAGTCCCAACTCCATATTGTCTTTGTTAAGTGAGTAGGAAACAAAAGGTGAGCTTTTAGCATTTTGCAGACGGGTGATAAATCCGCCAGCTGTAGCAAGTACGTTCTGCAAAGCTCTCATATGACAAATACAGCATGTGCCAGCTGTTTTTTCGGTTGAATTATACTATAATATGCTTCAGTTACTCTTAGTAATTATGAATTTTGTATACTGCCAGTACCTGCAGCTGTCTCTCATCCTGTTAATTTTTTTCTTTAATGAACATCTTAAAATAAGGAGCTATGGCTGCCAAACATTACAGAAGTGCAGCCAAGAATAATGTTTTAGAAATGGAGGAAACTCCTTCATCTCAAGATGCTGTGCAATTCACTCAATGTACTGTACAGGGTGTAGGGAGAAGGAGAAGGCAGTCCTGGCCAACGCTTCATACACAGGCACCAAAAAAGGTCATTCTTCAGAGGCGGATTCTTTTCAATTATAGAGAAGATAAAACTGAGAACTCCAAAAAACACACATGGCTACCGGTGAGTCAGGGACTCTTAACTATGACACAGAAATATTTCAGAAGCAGAAACTGGAACAAAGACACCCAAAATAGTTGCAATCAGATGACTTATGCTAAGCAAAGGATTTAAATTTAAAAACAATATGGCAAGGATTCTCTTTTTGTAAGTACTGACAATTATAATTCAAGTGAATATTAAAAAATGAAGCCATTCAGTATAGTTGTTCAAATATAATGGGTTTATGACAAATATTTTTATTTTTTCCCCCAAAAGTTGTATCTTACTACTAGACAATAGTGACAGATGGTTAAGATTATTAATTCACCAATTTGTTCATACTATGTATTAGTATTAAATTTTGTTACTCTTTTTATTAAAGAGTTAAGATTTTTAAAGCTCCTCCAATGCATTGTAACATGGAAGTAACTTCTAAAGTACTCACCCTCCTTATCATTTAAGCCAACGTTTATAAATTGTCTCATGTACTGTTTGTTTTGTAGATTCAGTTTATATTTCTAAAAAGAGAACAGACTTGTGTATACCTATTACTACCCCTCCTCAGGCTAAACTGTACCTCAACTGAGCAATCATCCACATGTCTAACAGGCCAAAGTAATTTTCACAGCAAAGTTGAGGGAACTGTCAATTTCCTGTAAAGTTTTCAAGTTACAAGATCTACTTTTTCCCGTCTGCAGTTTTCAAGACCTACTCCACTGAAGGGCATTCTGTGGATAATTCAGTCATCTGACTGAATATAACACTTCGCTTATCAGTGTGAATCTTGTTCTGATCCCTGGTCCAGAATCAGGTTCAACAAAAACATGCTCTTGGTGTTGGCCACTGGTGTTGCCAAATTCTTTCTCAATTTACCCCAATTCTCTTCTTCATTCTCAGGATTAGAACATAAAAATCTATGAAAAATACTGATATGCCAATTAGAAGGGATTAACCACCTATTACTACTTGTATTATGACCTCTTTTTTATTTATTTGTTTAACCTAGTTAACATAAGTACAGACCAGTCAAGGTGGACTTTACAGAATGAATGAATAATCTGCCCTTATTTTTTAAACCTGCATACAGTCTTTCACTTTATTTTCTTTTAGTAAAAGCTGGCAGATCTGATTACCCTGTTTTTGCTTAAATTCTGTTGTCAGAACTTTCTCTCTCACTTCTTCTCAATCTATCCTGTATTCTGTTGTTACTGAAGTTTGTTTCCTTCCAATTTACTAATTTCCTAAATATTCCTTTGGTATTGCTGATTTCACTTTCTATCTCTGCTGTCACTTWTTCTTCTCATCTTGTCTGAAGGACTATATAGGTTCATACACAATGCTGTAAGGTAGTAAGAACAGTCCTAGCTAGTCTCTTCCCCCCAAATATGGGCATAGGAACCGTTTTTCTAGATTACAGTACTTCAGTGAAAGCAAGAGCCTTTAAAAATATCTGTATGTATTCCTCATTTCTTTCAAAAGCAAATTCTTTCAAATGAAGACAAGAAATGTGAAAGAAGCTGGAAGCACTCGATACTATTGTTCTACCACAGCTGTCAAAGGCAGATCACCTAAGTCCCTTGAAGTTTTGGGACATTCAAACTGACAGCGATCTTAGAGCTTACAACTTTACAGTTGGAAGCTCTACACCCTGTAGAGATCAGCAACAACAGCAACAACAACACGGTTGCTTCTATTTCTTACCAAATTCCACACAAATTTGCGGAGAAGTGACACTGAAAATCAAAATAACTTTTTAAGCATTAAATCTAATTCCAATTTGGTTATTCAGATTGAACAATGTTCCAGATAAAGGGGGAGAAAAAAATCAAATAGAAACTCAAGTAAGTGTCAGTTACTAAATTAATGAACATATAATAGTTAAATTATTCACCAAGACTTAAAAGTTCTTTTTGTGTTATGAAAAAAATTACCTTTGGAAAGAAGTTGGCTAGTTTTATAGAATTTCTATACTTCTCTCCTTACTATTTTCCATTTAAACCCCTACAAAGAACGTGAAAGATGACTTCTTGCCTCTCAGAAGTTCACCTCATTCTACTGATTATTCCTGGTCAGAACTGAATTGGTGGTTCAATCTCAGACCCTAGCAGAGATGCAACTGTCAAAATGCAAGCCTGTTGAAACACAGCAAGTAACCAAACCAATTCAACTAAAATTAAGTGTTAATACGCATTTCCATCTCAAAAGCCACATCTGTCCTTCAGTCTTGAGGTGGATTGACCCCGCTGGCAGATAAGCCCCCACCCAGTTGCTTGCTCAGCCCCCCGCCCCCAGAGGAAAGGGGGAGAGAACCGGAAGGGTACAGGTGTGAAAAAAACTCATGGGTCAAGAGAAAGACAGTTTAATAAGTGAAGGGAAAAAAAAAAAATTGATGCAAAAGCAATCACTCATCACCAGCAGCCCAATGCCCAGCCAGTATCCAAACAACTGCTACTTTGAAAGAACTTCCACCCAGTTTTATTGGTGAGCATGACGTCATACGGTATGGGATATCCCTTTGGTCAGTTGGGGTCAGCTGTCCTGGCTGTGTCCCCTCCCAACTTCTTGCCCACCACCAGCCTGCTCGCTGGGGCGGCAGAGTGAGAAACAGAGAAGGCCTTGATGCTGTATTAGCACTGTTCAGCAACAGCTAAAACAYTGCTGTGTTATCAACACTATTTTGGTCATAAATCTAAAACACAGCACCAACCAGGCTGCTATAAAGAAAATTAACTCCATCCCAGCCAAACTCTGTACAAGTCTTTAAGAAGCATGAAATTCACATTAACTTAAAATATAAAATTCCCCCAAACTTAATCTGAGGGTGATAGTTTTTCTATGTGTTTATAAACACATACAATAGATTAAATTAATTTTTCTACATACATACACATTCTTAGAGAAAGAAACAACCTAAATTCAATAGAAAAGCCTCCTAAATTCAATAGAAAAGCTCATCTTTAAACAAATATGAGTGCTATGTCACTTTTTTACAACCCTTACCAGTAATCATTCATTTGCACAACTATTTTATAATTGTAAATATTTGCTGTCTAAGTTCACCTCAGTAAATGTCATTAGAACTCAAAGTACATCTAAAATGGATGCAATCAAAAGTCAGAACAGCTTCCTTTCATAGTCTGCCAGACTAGATGTTTTACAGGAATAAAGAGACTAAACACTAGCCATGAGTTGTTACTCATGCTGCCAAGAGCAATGTTTTTATTTGGAACGATGACCTATGTTGCAAGAAGCACTGACCACCTTAGTTACCTTCCAGATTGACTTTTGGCACAAGTATGTTGAAGCAAAACTGGTTCCTTGCCCTCTTGCAAGGCGAAGGTGACGTCTATTACCAATAAATCCTTCTAAAAGTATACAGCGTCTTAAGATGCTTAGAGGGAAGAAAACTCTTTTCATAAATGAAGACTGTAATGTATTTTTATGAAGAAAATGGTGGAATTTAGTCTACAAGTATTCAATGCGTTGCCTACTGTTCCAGCACTGTTTTTTAATTTCAAGTTCAGTTTTACAGGCACCAATTACATGTTTAACTTGAACTGAGACCCAAATGTCCAAGCAAGCACAGAATACTTTTCAGTGAAGCCTGAAAGTATCAATTTGTTTATCAATATTTTTATCTACAGGTTTTTCACTGATCTACTAGATTCTCGTATTAGTTAAAAAATCATCCCTCCGCTCTACTGTTACAGGTTGCAAAATTTACTTTTCTGTCTCAATTTTTTAAAAATTAAAAATCACCTAATGTTCACTGATGTTGCTTCATTTCTTCAAAGTATTTATTTAACGCTTCCTTTATGCCTGTGTATTACACCTCACAAACAAAACACTGCAGACTTAAAAGATGACAAATGAGCAGCACAAAATATGGAAAAGTTAGCAGCTGCTGCTGGGACGTTAGTAAAGAAGCCAAAACGTTTCAGACACCTTCACATGGAAAAYGAAAGTAATGGGGATAGAACTGAAAAACAGCAACAGATCATGAATTTAAGGSAAAGGAATGGGAAACACCTACACTAACAAATGGGACGCTGACTCAATCCTTATGAGGGCTGCACTAACAGCAAACTTCTGCTGAAACGCAATATAAAATGCTTTTATGTAAACTACCTCCCCAGTATACATGGATATGACTTTGTTAGGAAGTTTATAACTTCCTGAAAAACATTCACTTATAAAGCACATTAGTATGCTGTTAAGAGTAATAATTCTTATTAAAAACTGAAATTCTGCTACATGTCACCAACACAATCTCTGTATTTGCTCATATATTTACACGAATCTGATACMTCAAACACTAACTTCATGAAGTGCCAAGGAATGTCTCAGACTGTCCTCAAAATATACTAAATAACCATGACATGCTGCTAAGCTTGGAGAGCTCTCTATTTAAATCCAAAGAGAGTATGTTGATATCTTCACCTAAGTTCATAGCCTTGCTGCCCAGACATGACAAGATGAAGTTTCTAAGGAAGGTATTAAGTTTTTCTTACAAGCTCACAGCTTAATTAACCCTCTCAAAACCACATAAACTTAAAAATGTATGTATATACGAAAGATGGGTGAACATCGGCTTTTCACCTGGACCCTGCTATGAGGCTTGGTGATACTATTCCTGCATTAGCCTCAAGAGGACTTTCAAACAGAGCCTTTAATTCAACAGATCCTGCTTACCCGGTATCAGTCTATTATTCAGTGGTCTTGCTGATATTTCCGTGACAAATGCATTTGCTGCAAAATTATTTTGCTTTTTAAYTAATCAGCAAATTTACTGTAGTTCACAACAAAGAAAGAAGTGATTTGCCATTCTGTACTTGCACTCAAAATACTTAACATGTTATTGTGATAAGATTAAAATAAATACGGTAATTATTCATTTATAATATAAGCAAGGACTTTGCATTGAATAACTACTACTGTGTAACTCAGGAGATAACTTCCGTACCAACTGCATTCTGCACTATATAGCTAGGTATSCGGTAATGCATATGAAGTGAAAAATAAGCTGGTTTTAAATTTTCTAGATAATACTTATAGATTCTGTTATAGCCACTTGTCACCGTAATATCAGAGCATCACTGCACAGATTTAACTATGAAATTCATTATGTCCGTTTAAATTACAACCTTCTAGCAGAGAACAAACTTGTTCCTATTGCCAGCTTCCTTGTTAGGTAGAGCAAATGTCTGATAAAAACTTCTGCTTCTAGCTTATACAGTATGTAAAAGCATCACCTCTGAAATCATCTTCAAAAGTAACTGACTTTGCTTTTAGACTTGCACCAAAATATCTACTGAAGTCACAGAGAATCATGTGGACTTAGCGTAGACTTACAATTTCTAGTATGAGATGAAMATTTTTTCTATTCTGCTCATCAGGCAGTATTCTCTGATACGGGATGTTAAATTATTGCAGGAGTTTTCCAGATGATGCCACATAGGCAGTCTCTCATATAAACAGGGACATTTTCAAAATTTAATAGCTATTTTTCATACAGATTCACAAAGCAGACTTCCTTTCATGTCTGTTATATTTTCTATGTCAGCATTTTGCTGCAGATAAATAAGGTCTAAAGCTTTTGGTCCACTGTAACAACATTTTAACACTTAACGTTAAAGCTTTAAGAAGGAAAGCAGCTGTTTCACAGACAACTTTAATTGTTTTGGAAGTCTGCAATTTTTCCCTTTTAATTGGAAGTTGCTGAACTACATTCAGGATCTAGTTATGAATCTAGATGCTCAACTGTGAGAGGTTTTGTAGTTTCATTTACAGAAAATAAACTACAAGTTTAACAGCTTAAATTCACCTTAGCATGAAACACTACAAAATATTTTTCTTCTCTAGTTACTGCATTTACAAAAGATGTCAAAAAAGCATTAGTAAGACCCAGCTAATTACATACAGTGAAGCTATACCACTAAAACTGTCAGTGAATAAGCACAGCTCCCAGTGTCTCGCAGACGTGCTCAACACTGTGATGTCTTCTGAAAGAGACTTTTTGCCTTTTTAAAGAACTGTTTAGTAATCTTTGCAAAATGCAGTATATTTTAAGGTAAAATAAAGCCAGCCTATATCTGGACAGATAAGGTAAAAAACCCCAAACTGTTTACTTGGGAGAGGTAAAAATGACTAGAGTGACTATACAGGACTTGTTTTTCTAGAAAAATGGGCAAAAATGTTATCTCTAATTGGATTCAGTATGATTTTGAAATATCTGAAAAATTTAAACTGAACTAGTTATCACAGGTAACAATCCACTACTGCTACTACAAAGTGTTCCGAACACTCAGAAAAGGAGCGCTTGAAAAAATGAAAAGCAGATCAGTGAAGCTGCTAGTAAAACAGAAAGGTCATCAATAAGTGTTTTATCAATCACTCTTGTATTTCAAGCAGGATGGAACTCATAGCATTCCTCTATTTGGACAGACAATAGGTACAACTAGTCATGATATACATTGTGTCACTTTAAAGAGGAATGAAACTAGTTTCAAAAGGGAAGAACTACTACATATGAGACTGCTATTTACCAAGTTCACCGGAGGTCAAATTCACATACTTCTCTAAAAAAGATGCAAAACCCAGTTAGAGTAGTGGTAGGGTAGATTTGTTGTAGGCAACATTTTCAGGAAGTTATTTTCCTTGCTCGGGTTTAGAAACTTGGGTTCTAATTCCACTTACACCGTTGGCATTCTGACAAMTAAGAAGTATCAAGCTATGCTTAAAAAACTGTGACTCCAAAAATTGCATAGGATACTGGAAATATTATGGTTCAAGCTGAGAATATATAAACCATTATAAAAACAAACCATGAAAAATCCAAAGATTACTCCAAAGGAAGTAAAAGCTAGAATTCACAGGTTTCCAATTTTAATAGGGCAAAAACTTTGCTTCCTTGTTAACATGATAGTAAGCAACTTCTAAAATCAATCTGAGCAAAGAACTATATGAGTGCATGCTGTGCTTTAAGTAGGTCATTTCAAATTTCTCAAATTAACCGAGCTGCATACCCTGAATTTTTCTTCCARAAACCACTGAATGCACTTCCTAAAAGATAATGGTATATGCAACATTAAAATTAAAATGGTTAGAGAAGAATATAAAGAAATGAGACTTACGAAATCAGGCTTCCTAGTTTAGAAGTTACTGTGTACCAGTCTGTCAATCTCCTCCAATTTTCAACCGATTTTGAAGAGGAAGAGATCTTGAGGACATAAACTTCTAAGAAGTTCTATAAAAATATCAGGCTAATTTAATCTCTAATTTATAGTCTACTTGATCTAACTGACAGAGTTTCCTGAGCTTAGAAATCAAATAAAGCATGAGGCAAACATCTATCTTTGCCTCTGTTGAGAGAAAGCCCGTTTAAAACTTGGCCTCCTACAAGCACCAGCTAGCTGGCTAACCAGAGTGAGTAAGTGAGTGTGTGCGTCAGCTTGCAACCAGCCACAGTTTGGCTGTTACTTGCCAGCCAAACACAAGACGTGCRAGGAAACTGAGGTGGAGGAAGGCAATACCAGAAAAGGAAAGACACTACAAACCCACTGTGCACAGATCAATTCATTCACATTTTAACACTGTGCAATGTGTCCACACACTGAAAAGGAAAACCAAGATGAATGTAGATGCCGTATCTGCTTATTTCACAAACTGATCAGTGTGGATTCTTAACATTTTTTAATGGATATTAGCATCCAAGTAGAAGCAAACACTATCTATAGCGGTATGCATTTAAAACAAAGATAACTTTGTAGAATTTACTTCAGACATAATTTGCAAATGGCTAATTCCTCATTGGGATACTTCCTTCTCTACTCACTCATTTCCAATAACGCCACTGTCTTCCCTAAACCAGTTGACGTCCGTCTGTATATAGGCTCACAGGCACCATAGGTGCTTGTATTCCCCAGCATCTAGGAATGATATGTAATCTGTATCTGTGTCTGTYGCGTGAGATGCCCTTGTTGTTATGCCCTTTCAAAACTGAAAATACTCTTACATTCTGTGCTGGGAATACAAGTATCAGCTAGTTACCTGGCAACCTGTATGAATTAAGGGAAAAGTAAAGTTTGTATCATATTTTTGCCTAAGGCAATCACACAACTCATTTGTATCCTCATTTATGACAGCAACTGCTCAGAAGAGAACATTGGATGTGCGTCCCAATAGGTTTTTTTCCAGCTTATTTTATAAGTCTGGAGACTCACTCCACGACTGATTTTATGGCGACTGTTCTGAATAGCTATAAATATAGAGGTTTTCATAATACAAAGCTAAAATTCTCCAAATTGAGCGTGCTATATCTTGAAAGAGAAAATTAAAAGTAATATATTCCATTTACTTTTTGTCATTACAAAATTCACACACATCAACAAGATGTGAAATTTTTACTTCAGTGCTAACTTGACAAAGCGCATCAAAAGGTCTCTTTAGAACATTCTTTGTTTTGCTGAAAGCACGTCGTCTAGTCCGGATGGTTTGCTCTTCATGGTTTCTCACCASAGGTCTACTGCCATACACCAAACAGTAAGTAAAACTTAGTTTCAGTAGTAGAAGTAACAGCTTCCAGAAGAGGAACAAAATTGCACTTACTTTAGCTTACTGATCCTGGCTTCTGTAGTTTCAGTAAGATTTTTTGTTTCTTCTTTCCACCGATTTGTTGCTTTTTGCTGAGCTACTAACAGACGTCTAAGTTCAGCAGTAGACTTTTGACTGGTGTCTTCCATTTCCTTAAGTCGAGCTTCATAGCCATGTTCTTTCACAGCATGCTCATGCTCCATTGTGCTTATCTAGAAAACATACAAATCGGGTACAATCAAGTCTCTCACCTTTTTTTTTTTT
Organism: Phoebastria nigripes; assembly: GCA_035582835.1. Lineage (NCBI taxonomy): Eukaryota > Metazoa > Chordata > Aves > Procellariiformes > Diomedeidae > Phoebastria > Phoebastria nigripes. Next base: position 151,199 of record JAYKAV010003143.1, on the reverse strand, counting down.
TTTTTTAACAACACTTGAGTTAAATTTATAAACATTTGTTGAAAGCATGTAACATACAATAATTAAACTTGTAATTATACGCTCAGAGATACATGTTCCCAAAGCCAATTTAAGCAAATAGTACAACTGACAATAAAGGATAATGAGCTGTGTATGGTTATTTTTGTAAATAATCTTTATCCTTCTCCCTTGTGTTTTCTCCACACAAACACTTTCTTTCTTTTTCATCTAGCTAAAATGTGTTAGGAGTTTCTTAACTGCATCTAAAATCTTTTGTACATCAGAGGAAAATGAAAGCAAGCAATAAATCTTATCTGTGACTATAATGGAAGCCCGTCTGATGAAAAATGAGACAGACAAAGATCTGGTATATGCTTTATAACCGCTACCTATCTCTTACAAGACTCTGATCCCTTGTTTTTAAACTACGTTTGACCAAAGGGTTCTGGAGTTGGAACAAGATTTCCTGTTTAATTTGATGGCTTCCTTTATCTCGTGGTCCAAAGTGGAAACCAGATTTGAGATGGTCCCCATTCATAACTTGTAAAACTGCTTACTGAAGTCTTCTTCATTGCTGCAGTTTCTTAGATCCCTTTTCAATATCTTTACACTCCTGGAGTTAACAGCAGAGGGGAAACTACCAGCTTTATATGCTTACAAAGCACATCAAGGATCAAAGCTGTTACTCTCTCCAGAAGCCAAAAGTACCATGAATCTGCTGAGGTTACTATTAATTCATTATCCCACCTGCAGTCTGTTCAGGTGCATTTAATGGAACACGTTCAAAAAGAACATCCATCTTTCAGCTAATTATCTTGTTTGCAACTATTCATATAGAAAAATGTTCTCTGTCCAGAAAATACAGAACCAATGTTTGACAACCACACTATTAAATTATTTATTAGTTACACACTGCTCTGACAACATGGTGGACATACAAGTAGAGGAACACYCTGGACTGAAAGTCATACAGAGATTCCTAACGCATTACAGACAGTAGATAAATGAAGATCTGGAACTGGAATAAGTGAAATCACTTGAAGAAAAATATGTTATTATTTAATCTATTCATCTCATAAAAAGCAAAGAACATTTGGGATCTTCTTATCAAGCAGAATTTAATACATATTAAAATACAATCTAATTAGCAGAGATTGAGTTACCCAATAGATCCTGAGGACACACAGTGCTACAACAAAATTACTTCTAAGCAGAAACCAGGAAGCATCATTGAAACTTTCATCCCTAATTTAAACTTTCAATGATTTTCTCTTAGAACTGCTGCCTTACTAAGCAAGTATCAGTTTACATTAAAATAAAAATAACACATAAAGCATACCTTTATTTTAGCTTTTTGTTGAGCCTCTATGGCCAGTTTTCTCAAACCCTCCATTTCTTTTTGCAATTGTTCATTCTCTTGCTGAAGTTTTAGCCTTTGTTCACTGACAAAGGCACTCTTTTCTCTTTCTGAATCCAGAATGCTTTGCAATTTACAGATAACTTCCTGGCAACGAGATTTCTCTTCCTCAGAGCTGAAAGAGAAGAAAAGTCTTGTTGGAACTCAAGAGTTGAACAACTACCATACCAGAGACAAAAATATATATTGGGACAGATCTTTGGTCTGACCCCGTACAGCTTCCTGAAAGTTTGTATCAGCTCAGCATGTTTAATGGGCTTGACAGCTAGAACTATGCACAAGTCAGCAAAGAATTTCATCAAGATGATGGAATTCATAAAACCAATCTAATATTGTAGCAATCTCAGTAAAATGACAATGTGTAACAGAAGATTTTCATTTTTATAACATTTCCAGATTCCCAACTGAGGAGTGCTCTGGCGAAGTGACAGGATTTACGATCATCAGAGTACAGAAATGACTGAAGCTTCTAGAGAATCCTACACTTTTCATGCTGAAAACAACCTGGTCTAAAAATGTGTACCACATTGTACTTTTTCACATTGTATTATTGGAACTGCAATAATGTCTATTAGCTTTGAACATAGACCTGAAATTCAGTATGCTATGTAAACATAGTGTTCTGCATGTACTAGGAGATACCACAACGTTGATGAATTTATAAAGTAATAAATTCTGACTGAATATTTCATAGAGTAACTTTTCCTACAAACAGTATTTAAAAATGCAGTAAGATTCAAAATGATACACTCCTATTTTCATTTTTTTGTCAAACAACTGCTTGCAGTTCTCATCTTCTAAAGAAAATCTTTCATTCTATAGCGCGTTATCCCCTTTAATTCTTTTATAGCGATTCGTAATTGCCCTTGCTTCAGAATTATGGTATCTTGATACTATTCCTGCTACTGGTTAAAAAGATGTGACAAAAACCGAACACATAATCAACAATTTAATTAGTCAGAAATAATTTCCATTGTTTTCCATTCCAATTTCTGTAACATCCATTACTTACTTCATTTCCAGTTGCTTCAATTTATTTTGTGTTGTCTGTAGACTTAGCTGAAGGTCACCTTTTGTAGTTTCTGCAAGTAAATATTTCTGATGCAGTTGCTCTAGTTTTCTATTGTCAGATTCATGTCCTCTGTCTTCCCTGTACATCTGAAGAATAAACTTACGTGTAAGATCATCTTTACCTTGCACTGGTGATCAGCAGTGTAGTACTGACAAGGAGGCTACTCCTCATTGCGTCCTATTTTCCAGTGATTTAAAACAAAACTGAATTTCTATCATTGTTGCTGCTACTCGGAAAAAAATTTTTCAAAGATCTGGCATTCATTTAGTTTTCCGTCTATTGAGCTTAAGTTTAACCGGAATATGTACCAACATTCTTTCTGATTATGTCAAACATCTCTCCTTTTACTTTTTACACTTATCAAAGAACCCTCTTTTTCAGTTTAGTGTTACAGCTTTAAAATGCTTTCCGGATTTAAAAAAAACACATTAAAATAATTACATGAAAAGCTACAATTAAGAAAATCTACTCAAAAAATAAAATAAGAAAATTAAGGGAACAAAAAAAGCCATGAGAAATGGGAAAAATCAATATATCTTTTCCTTCTAAAAAGAGATCTTAAACGTGATGCAAAAATGCATGCAATTGCCTCACCTTTTCAAGTTCTTCTTCCACTGCTCTCTTTTCTCTAATGGCTCGTTCAATTTGACCCTGTTTTTCTCCACATTCCTATTTTAAAAAGTAATTTTAAAATAAATCTAATAAAAAAATAACTGAAATTAAAATTCAAGAAGTGCCATAGCCAAAAACCAGCCATTGTAAATTTAATTCTTGCTGCTGGTATGTATGCATTTGATTATATTTACCTGTTCATTATTTTCTCTATAGGATCAGTCTCATTCACTATACAGACTAAGACACGTAAAATGAAACCTTTTTAAAATAAATTTAATCCATAAATAGGTGCATATGCACCGAGCTCTTTTGGTCTCCCACATAATTTGTTACAAGTTCCTGGTTCATTCAAGAATATGATGATTGTGATGCACAGACTTTCTCTTCGCATACTTCATCAACTTTCATAGACTTCATTTCTACATACCCAACTACAGATATGCAATACTCAGCTTTCCATGCTTTATTTATCCCTGAAAGAAACAGGGATACTTAAGAAAAGCCATCACATGGGAAATGTTTTCTAGAGCACAGAATCTCACTGTCAGGATGCTTAGACAATTATCCATTAATCATATTTTACTTGACTTACTTTTACCTGAATTTAGTATTTTACTTGATAAACAAAAACTAGAAGTCTCAAATGTTTTGCTATCAAAAATACTTTCATCAGTCAATGCCATACCATCTGAAGAGCTGAAAGTTCTTCTGTTAGTCGAGAAATCTGCACATTATATTGCTTCTTTGCAGAGTCTACCTGTGATCAAAACCAAAGTAAAACTAAAAAATTAATCCCGTGAACTATTTTCCCATCCTGTTTTTATAAATTGTCTATATGTGGTGATATATATAAATGTAAATATATATAATATATATTTTTATATATAAATATATAATATATTAATATAAACATATAATATTATATAATAATAATAATGTATATATTTATATATAAATATGGAAACTGCAATAACTGACAAATCTTACTACATAAATTTTAGAAAGAATGTTTATTATCAATCCATACTACTTTACCTAAAGGTGTTTAGAAAAAAAAAGCAGAAAGGAAGACATCACAACAAGGCCTTACAAAAAGAACAATAAGACTATCAGGAAAGCTGCTGTCCATTAGGTGCAAGTTATTTGCAATTTGTGTAACATATTTTTAGATCACATAACAAAAGTATTTGTTAATACCTGGAGAAACATGACAACTCATAGTTTAAAATTTTACTTTTTATGCTTTTGATCACTTCTACTGAGATAATTTCAAAATAAGAAATAGGACATTTCTAAATTCTGATTAGTAAATCATTGTCACAACTAGAGCGCTTATCCTAGTTGCTCTTTAGCTCTTGCACCTTCTCCAAATCATGTATGACATAAAATATCGTGGTTTTAAGAAATCCACACAATTTTTGTGATTCTTTCAGGTAATCACCAAACAGAAGGCACAAACCATCTTTATCCTCATTTCCAAGACTCTGAAAATGTAGGCAGTATATTCCTGAAACCTCTCGAAATGAAAGGATTGGAAAGAAAAAGAATCCTTTCATCCCTATACAGTACATACGCACATTGTGTCATAGTGAAGAAAGTGAAAGCAGGCAAAATCAATTACACCATTGAAAACTTACAAACGAGATAATTGCTTTACACTGTTGTCCACTTGCAACAAAAGACATTGCCAACACATGCCTGTAACAAGCCTTTACTTCCTCTGGAGTTTGCCTTAAAATAAAGCAAGTCTCTTTGACTTGCAGATAATTACTGAGAACCTCCAGATAGATTAGTCTGCATTTTAACTGCAGACGGGACACAACATGGAGAAAATTAATTTTGTGACTAGTCTTTTATCAGAGAGCTTCAATTTTTCAGCTGCTCATAGCAACAGTAACAAAAATCATAAAGAGACTACAACATTTTTTTTTAGTCATTTCTCTACCAAATTCTGATTTCTAAGTGTGCTGTGATATTGACCCTTTTGACTGTTAGCTGTACTTGGCTCAAGAGTCTTACTTGCCTAAATAGGGGAATATTTTTAAGTACTGAGATGCCAAAAAAATGATAGTATAACTTTCAACAGGTCCTCTCATCTGAATGTACATGATACGCTTCCATCAGCAACTTCCAAGATGAGGCCATGTATCATAAATTAAATACCTTGATCCAATACAATACTCAGTCTGTTGACGTGCTACTGAACAGAATCTCTGAAATCGAAGTGCCATTCTTCACACCTTCACAGTGCAGCCTTCTCCATACCAGTGTCTGCACAGACATCAACACTTTTGGTTCTTGACAGATTTAAGAATATCATTTAGTTCGGGAGAATATAGGTCTAGATAACAAAGCTGAAGAGTACAGTACTGTCAGCATGCTGCCTTGCTACCTATATTATCAGAACACCTGTAAGAAAACTGCTCATGATGACCATGCACCACCAATAGCTTTTCACACTGAGGAAAACCAAAAAATCTTCCCATTCTTTCTAAACATCATAACTTACTGCCTTTCTAATTCTTGCAGCAGTATCTTCTGCAAGTTGAGACATTTCATCTTTCATTTTTTTGATTTCCTCTTCCTTTTGTTTCTCTCCAAAGAGTGCCTAGAAAAAAATGACAACTTGAAATACTACTGATAATATTTCAGTGGTGACATAGTATGTAGCACTGAGAGAAGAAACCACACACAGCCACTGTTCAAAAAACCTTTTTTCCTTTTTACTTCAGAGTAGCTGACACCAAGACTGAACAGGAAAACAAGAACAGCGAGAACATTTTGCACTAAATGCACATTCCTGTAAATCGGAACCATACAAGAAGTTAGTGTCAGTAGATGTCATTTTCTATTGGGACTTTCAGATTTTGGCTGGGCATGGAATTATACAGAAGAAAGCATAGGAACTGAGACCAAAAGGCAAGGCTAGTCTCCAATGTTCTCATCTGGGGCCAGGATCTGTAATAAAAAATGCCAACAATGTCGCATAGGAAGTTCTCTGTTAGGAAACTGAATACCCGTATACACACACACACACGTGCTCCTACATATAGTTAAGCATTTTTTATGGTTGATATCCTAAATTACTCATCTCCCAGAAAACTAAAAATAAAGGAATAAAAATTTATAAGCAACTAAGGAAAGTGCATGCAGTCCCTTTCATGGTGGATAACAATGAACCAAAGAGCTCTTTAGCATAAAAGAATGGCGACAATTACAGAAAAAGGTGTAGCAAGGAACCCTTCCTCCGGAGGGTGCAAGAAAGCTACTGATGTTAAAGCCTAACAGGAGATACTGGTCTGAAAAGAATATAGAATTCTTGATGGGTGAGATGAAAAATCCTAGGTGGCACATAGAGAGTATGTAGATGCATAAAGGGAGAAAGACATAAAAACGTCCCTATTGGATGATATAAATTCAGCCTATAGGTTACTCACTTCAGGCAGTAACATGCCACTTCACCGGTCATACTCTCTTTTACTGCTCCCATTCAATTCAACTTTGTATTTTATTTCTCAAACTACTCTCTTAAAATTCTTCTGATGTCTTTTTGTAAGCTTAGCTTTGTGTGCTTTATAACATTAACGTAACAGAAGCAGCATTATTATGACAGCCTGTTAGTCCCACCCCTCAATCTCTTACAGAGCAGGGAGAAACCTCTGTGGGCACAGTTTAAGAYACAAGGAGTTAACTGGTATGTATATTATGCTGCATTTTTTTATCCTGTGCATTAATAAACTTCCCAGTTTGAAAAATTCAGGATGTTTTAGCCAGAGCAGTAAATTAACAAGTGTCTGCAAATTCCAGTTTATTCTTACCACAGCATTAATCTAAACTGTTAATGCTTATAACAAGCCACTTATTTATCTGTAACTGTTCCGTTACTGTCTTAGAGACGCAATTTACATCACAATAATTTTTACTGGGCCACTTCTTTCTGTCAGCTTCATGTGAGTTCATAGCAAGTGGCATCAAATGATCTGCTGAACTACTTTTGGATGAAAGATGGTGTTCTAACACTGCTCTGATGTACTGATACTTAGCAGACTGGAAATGTCATTTATACTCCTTACCAGTAATTTTCAAATGAAAGAGTGTTTTCTGGTTTTTAAACTCTGAAAAAAATGATTTTATTTTTACCTTTCATTCTTCATATTCTCCCACTATCCGGCTGCAGGGGAATGCTGTTAAGGATCAAAATATCTTACTAAGAAAAAGGAACTGACAAGTCCAAAGGTGGCCATCAAGAGCTGRAGGATGTAAAACTTCATTTTTCACCCCTTTCTGAACGAGAGCCTAACAGGTAGAGGGAATTGTAGAAGATCAGTTCATAAAGCAGATGAGATGCAGAAAGTTATGAGGAAATTATGAAATGGAAAAGATGCCACCAAAGGGTTTCCTAAATGACTACAAATATATGGGAAGAAAGACTATAGCAAGATGACAATCCTCTTTTGTATAACAAGAAGAATCACAGAAGTTTAACTGCAGTAACGACTAGAGCCCTAAGCTTTGTCAATATTTTGATCTATTCTGGAAGCAGCCAGAAGGTACCAGGATCTCTTTAAAGAAGTTAGTTCCCTCTTCTGTCAGAAAAAAGGAGGCACGTCTGCCTCCTTTGTCACAGAACTGAAATCAGCAAGAGCAACACTAACTTTAATATTCCAAAAGTTAAAAGTAAAAAGCTAGTTTAGATACTCAAGAGGCTCCTCAAGTTTGAAAAGCAGACTCAGACTAAAAGGGAGCGTTTAGCTCCTTAACTCCTCAACAGTTCAACATGTTAGCCCAAACAGAATCAATTCTAAGATTCTCCATTTATTCCCACAGACATTAACCAAACTGGGTTTCACTTACTGATGGCTACAGTCATCAGATGTGCATTAAAGTTCTGTCTTGCCAGCAAACACAATTCATTAGATTTCTAAAAGCCTGACTCAAACTGAAGCTTAGCATTAAAACACAAAGAGCCCATATTAGACAAAAGCTTACCAAGCCCTGTATCCTGTCTCCTAAAGGGGAAAACAGCAGATACTTCAGGAAAGTTAAGAACTGGGAAAACAGGCTGACTATTTTTTTTGATCAATAGACACGTCAAGACTTGCTGGATTAGACCCTGTTCTTTAGGTTGTTTTGGTGGATTGCCCTGTCATGAATTTGACTGTTTTCATATCCATGCTTTTGGCATACACATCATCCTATGACAGTTTAATCACATACTGTATATAAAAATTTGTTTTAAGGCCTCTCCACATGTCTAGTTTTCTTTGTTGACTCCTCCTGCACTTTCCTAATTCTCCTATGTCTTGCCTGAAATGGGCTGATCAAAACTGCACATGAAGATGCACTATGTTTAAAGGCATCTTTATTTTTAACTCTCATTCTGAACATTCTATTCATTGTATCGAGTACCACTGAGGATTGCGTGAATGTATTCTTAAGAGACATCCACACCATCTCCAAAACTGTTTTTTGACTGGTAAGACTAAATTCAGCACCCAGTATGGCACATTTGAATTTCTTCTGCCATTTTGTAGTACACTAATAAACGCCTTTGCAATTTGTTCCTGACTGCAGACTTCACCCACTCATTACTCAGTCACTTTTCCAGATTTCTTCTGAATAATTACGATCTGAACACAGAACTCACTCTCTTGGTGACCTATGTCCATCTGTCCTGGTTTCGGCTGGGATAGAGTTAATTTTCTTCCTAGTAGTTGGTACAGTGCTGTGTTTTGGATTTAGTACAAGAATAATGTTGATAACACASTAGTATGTCATATTCCATACCATATGACGTCATTCTCAGTACATAAACTGGGGGTTGGTCGGGGAGGGGTGATCACTGCTYGGGGATGGGCTGGGCATCAGCCAGCGGGTGGTGAGCAATTCCACTGTGCATCACCCATTTTGTATATTCTACCATTATTATTATTATTTTCCCTTCCTTTTCTGTTCTATTAAACTGTCTTTATCTCAATCCACGAATTTTACTTGCCCCCCCCCCCCCCGATTCTCTCCCCCATCCCACTGCGGGGTGGCAGAGTGAGCAAGTGGCTGTGTGGTATTTGGCTGCCTGCCAGGTTAAACCACAACACCATCATGTAACAAAAAACTCCCTTTAGTTTTAGCTTTTCTTTCCTAACCATTAATAAGTTATAAATTCATAACAGGACCTTCCTTTTTATTCTGACAGCCCAATTTGTTTATAAGTATTTGATAAGAAACTCTGTCAATTATTTTTGAAAATTCAAGTTCAGGTACAGTATTATCACTTAGATCACCTTCATCCAGGCACTCAACATATTCTTTGAAACTTACACTGTATGATGAGTCTAAGTAATGTATGGGCATATCACAGTTTGCTACCTTACGCATTACTAATTTTAGTACAACAGACATAAAAGAAGCTTGGTTGTGTATGCATGTATGCCTGTAAGAATACATAATCAGGCACTTCACAACTCTAAGTGATGAAAGTAATCTAATATCTAAGAAATATCTTCATCCATTGCCTTACCTGACTTTTTTGTAGGTTAGCTTCTTCTAAGAGCTGTATGCAATCTTGGACTTTTGCAACAGCATCATACTTCTCCCTTTCTAGATTAGCACACTTTGTCTGAAGCTCTCTGATTTGTTTCTCCAGGGCTGTTCTTTCTGTTCTCAGCTGTTCAGCATCTTGGACAGTAACACGTAATCTACAAGACAGTAATAATTTTACTCATTTAACAATAAGATGCTTAATTAGGACACTAATTCTTTCAAACTAAACTWATAGGAAGTATTTATTCATAAGTTGCCAAAACTGCATTCCTGCTTTTCTGCTTGTTTTTGGACAGAGTGTTTAATATTCATCAAGTCCTAGAAAGAAACAGAATTAAAGGAGTTAACTCAGATCTCTAATCTCAGAAGATCCTTAGAACAATGTTGCTATCTTGGGATACATCACTAAAAATGTTCTATATTAAAAGAGAACAGAACAGCCCCAGAAGGAATAAAGTTTTCCTCTGTGGAGGAAATGGAATAATTGGATGTGGGCAATGAAGTTGCAGCTATACCATTAGAACAAGAAAACCACTGGTAATTTTACAACAGCTCAGAAATTCTTATTGTTTAATTATGATTGTCAGTATTGGCAGRCACGAGAAAGGGCAAGAGAGTCTCAGAGGTAGCCTCAAAAAAAATCTCAGAAAGTTCCACAAGTGCTGCTAGTTCAATAAAGTGCACAGTTCTACATATCCCCAATGAGCACTTTGGCAACACTTGGGCTGCCTTTTCAACCAGCCATGCTTTTTTACTTTTCTAACATGTTTGTAATAAAACGTACCACAACCACCACTCTATTTTTGCAGAACCAAAGCACAATTTTTGTAGAACCAAAAACCTACAGAAAATAATAAAACTAGCTAATTCCTTAAGACATTCTAAAATAAACCTAAGAGCCTCCACAATACTTAGGCTGGTGAAATTCATCAAGTAGAGGTAGCCACACAAGTCTGTGCAACTCCTTGAGGCAGTACTTGACCACATAGTCACAAGGTTGGTTCCCTAGTAATTATTTGGTTTCTACAGTTATTGACGAGTCTGCTAATCACGCTCACAAGGCTGTGACCAAGAAGGGAAGATGAACAGTCACACAATTATTTTAATAAGAAATTTACGAATTCTTCTTAGCTATTAGGTCATTTGAATAACGTTAATTATCCAACAACTGTTTGTGATACTTGAATCAAAATCACTGTGCTCARCTAAGTGTAATATCCTTGGAAAGTGAAGGGGGAAAAAAAAACCCCACACAAAAGAACCTGATTGAGTCTTAGATCTTCCAGTAGGTAGTGCTGGAATTAAAAGTTCCACTCCTTAGCAGGTATTCAAACTACTTTTGTAACTACTATTGTACTATTGTTAAGAAGCGTGCTTTAACAGTTTTATTAAATAATCTTTTTTGTATAAGGATTGCTGAACTATGACCTGAAACCAAATCTTATTTAACACAGAAAGAAAAATCTGTATTCACCTCAAAAACAGCTAGTTTACATAAACATTTTCAAATTTCAGTGTGAATGTTTTTCTTTAGAACTCCACCTAATGCTAACGAGAGTTGAGTAACTAGAATTTATGCACTAGAATGAAAAATATATGCCTCATTTTTTCTCCATTACAGTCAATAAAATGAGGTGGTCTGTTTTATCATTTTAAATACACTGAAATCAGAAGCTGTTCTGAAAGGTTGCAGAATAGAACAAATAAGATAGAGAGCAGCCAAGCATAAGATACCTGTATTTTGAGAAAACAGAACTGCTCAGAAACACAAAACCCAGAGGCTGAAAAAAACATAGTATTGTCTCTCACTCGCATGTATCCTGCTATTAACACCCAATGAGCTATCTTTACCTTGTTTCTAATTGTTTTATACTAGACTGCATTTGCTGGAACCGTTTGTCAGATGCTGTTTCTCTTTGCTGGGCAGATATCACGTCTTCTTCCTAGAAAGAATATATATATTATCCAGACATCATCTGAGCTTCCCTGAACAAAATAAAGATATACTAACATAAAAAAAGTTAGAGAACAACTTGTGATTAATTTAACGTCAGTACTCAGATAACTGACTAGCCGTTCAATTGCAACAGAAAATTATTCCGTTCTCTAGAATACCTTTCTCTCCAATTGGCCTTGAAGCTTCTCTGTCAATCTGGTCATTTCATCAACCTTAGCATTTGCTGTCCGCCCATCTGTTTTGGCTTGCCTGTATAAAGAAAACAGCCTATGAATTACATTTCAATTATTATAGGGGAAAAAAACGACTCCATTACAACTTTGTTGAAATAGTGAAATTGTGAAGGGCAGTCAGATTTCATAATACTGTTCCTACAGGGCAGAAAAGGTTTCCCCCTTCTTCTCCTTCTTACTACGCAGCAGTGAGAGAGGAATACCAAATTCATTAAACAACTGTCCTGGAGAAACTACTTCTTAAAAGATAGGTTAACAAGAAGTTGTATGTGTTCATTAAATATTTGGGAGGACTTTAAGTGATTCAATAACTTAAATATAATTGGCCACAGATACTTAATACGGGAATCTTTTTCAGAATTAGGTTTCACTTTTTAAAGCAATTTGACTAGGAATTAAAAAAAATCATTAACCACTTCTAAAGAATTTAACTGATGTGCTTTGTAATCTGAAGAGGTCTGATGAGCTGAAACAGAAAAGGAAAAAAAAAAAAAAGGACTAGTTAATGAATCAGACTTCCTCCTCAGTAGAAAAGCTTATTGAAATGAGCAACCCTCCTACTCCTCTGAGTTGGGAAAATAAAGACATACAGAGTCCTTCACCTGGGGTGTAACCCAATTATTCAGGCTGCATGTTAGGCTAAATATAAAGACCAATGATTGAATGTACGATAAAGTTAAAAAAGAACAAACGTATTAGATAAGCTCATGCAAACTGGAGCACTAATAGCCATGAAAGAAGCTAGAAAATATTTAATACTGTTAAGAATCAGCTTCAAGCAAAAATTCCTTATAGAAATAATAATTTTGATTTAATGGCATAAAAGACAAGAGCATATTATACCTATATGAAAATCTTAAGCAAAATATACATAATCCCAGCAATTCTACAGCAAATACTTAATTTCAGCTTAATTAATCAGAAAAGCTAATTTTGTTATAATTTCTTAAAAAGCAAAACCAAAGATAAATACATTATTCCCAGACACATGGTCCTCATTGCAGGTCCAAACCTTTGATCTTACTCCATCTGAATCATGCACCTTTCTCCTACAAAAAGTACTGTTAAGTTTATGAGGACATTAAATTGCTTCCCCAAAAATATTTAAAAATATTTAAAATGTGCTGTAAAACAGAACAAAATGAAAACTCAAAATGCAGCATAAGAAGGGAAAAATAAGAAAAGTATGAAGAGGTCATAAAACTCAGAACAGCTTAAGTATTAAAAACGCATTTTAATGACCAAATTCAGATTCTGATCAAATTCAGAGGTGTGTGTTTAACAAGCAACAAATTGATTCTAAAGATGCAGCTTTTATTCTTCACTGTGCAATATATCTTTTACATAATCTTGGCAAGTCATCTCTGTTTAAAAGCTTTAAGATTCTGAAATGCAGATACCTGCCCTAGCAATGCCAAGTTTCCGTCCTAGCAATGCCAACAGAGCTTCGAAACATTACAGCACTAATAAATGTTTTAATAAAAATTCTACCATATAAATAAGTGAAAGCTGTTCAAACCTCAATTCTCTACAGAAATATATCAAATATTACGTTGTCTTTATGCATGGCAGACTATGGCCCTTTAATAGCTAATGTAATGGTACATAAATAGTACAGTGTAACTGTACATTTTATATTGAGTTTATGTTAACACTGATGAGAAGCAATGACTCAGTTCTCAAACACTTCTTAGTGAGTTTTTGCCCAAACTTCCAATTTTTTATTTTGGGTAAGGTCAGCTTCTGATCTAAAGAATAAAAGCTAATACCGTCCTGAAAATAACTTCCAGCAGAACTCTTAATTTTGTCTCCTTTTTCCCAGATTACTTGCCAAAACTTAACCTGGCAGTCCTCCTTTAGGCACGCATACTGGAGATAAAGGATGACCATACATCAGGAGCATCTTTAAAGTGTTTTATGGCTACGTGTCAGATTCTATACTTTGCTATATATTAATCTTAAAATACCTAAAATTTATCAACACATATTTATAAGCTTAGCAATATCAAAAGCTCCAAAATTATACTCAATCTAGGCCACACAAACCTAAATCAAGCCTAAATTCTCTTGTAAGTTGTTTTTTTTTAAAAATCTACCTTTTCTCTTCAGACTTTTTACTCTTACCACCATAAATCAATGTCAATCTATTAAAAACATCCAAAAGGATTAGAATTGTCTGCAATGTATGTTACATAATCCATGCAAACTATGTCTATGTAACTTCATGTTAGAGGAACAACTGGTGAAAATATTCCAGACTTCTTTGAGAATCACTGCAGCACTTACTTTAGAGCTATATAGAGCTGCCGTCATTAGCTTTGGGAGTATAACATAATAGTTTTTAGGGTTGCAAGAACTTTTAGCTGATCTGAGAGGAACCTGAGTGCAATCAGTGCCCGTAATTAGAGATGCAAAATTCCTCTGAGAGCCTCTTTGCCCAAAACTGAGAACGCTATGGGGAGAGTAACAATGACAAAGGTTGCTCATGATCATCACCAGCCAGATTAAACAGCTACGAAGAGACTTCTGAGAAGGYGACAGCTTGAAAGGAAACATGAAAACTTGTGATTGTGGGTGACAGACCTTAGAGTGACAGCCCAGCAGTGAAGCTGTGTTTGACCCTGTCAGGAGTCAAYGCACAGGCATTGCCACCTTTTCCCAAGCCTGAGAGCAGCTGCCCCACCCCAGGAGTAGCCTGCACCCAGCTGGCAGACTGACAGCCCAGGGTGAAACAAGCGGGGACCAACATATCAGGTGTGTGTATGGGAACTCGTGGGGTGCTTTCTCAGCAGGGCACAACTAGCAGACTTCAGGAAGCAGCATAAGTACACACAAAGCTGGAGCACCCACACCTCCAGCAGGAGAGGCATGCAGATGGGGGAACATGTACTTCCCAAAAAGGGAGTATCTGTGCACATACTTTTAATCCATGCTTCCTGTGAGAGAGGGTGTGTGTACCTATACAAGAGCAAGCAAGAAAGAGTGTGTGAGATCAGTACTTCATAGGATCACTTACAGGCTATTTATAGATTTGTGTTTGTTTATTAATATACTGCAAATGCCTAGTATCATGGTTTACCTGTTATATTATTAATATTGATCATTAATGTATAGGCCACTGCTTGTCCATTTATTAACGGCATGCAGTTAACTGCTTTGATTGACTTAAGCCACACGTGTTGTGCAGTCTTGCCCAGCTAGAACGTATTAAATCAGAAATCCAGTGTTCTGAAATGAGAAGGAAGATGACTACTCCAGCCCTGTGGATACTTAGATGAAAGTCTAAATTCACTCACAATTTCACTACTTATAAAACAACAACTAATCAAAAATATGCATATATATTTGGGCATGTGTGAGTAAAAGTTCAGAGCAAGATGTTCCACTAGCTTTCAGTCAGTCCCAGGGACTTCTACCTTTTAATATACCTTCCTCCTGAAGCAGTAGTTCAAGCAGAAAACATGCACTTCCCTTCTATTATCCACACTCATTGCCATATAGACAGTTATACAGATCCTTGTGTGTATGCATGGCTATGGATCAAAGAGTTTGGCCATTTTGGTTGTCATGCCATATTCTAAATTATTTCATCAAAGTGGTATCATTAAAGAATTTCATATAACTCCACCGATCAAGCCTATAAAGGAGTTTCCTTCTAAAAAAATGAAGTAAAGATGAGACCAAAGGAAATCATGACACCTGTAATTTTGACAAAAAACCTCAACTGGCTGCTTAACCACAAGCTGAATGATTTTAATTTTGGTTTTTTTTTTTTTTTGTTTGTTTGTTTTACCTTTTTTTTTTTTAAAAATCGAAACCACTCAGAGTGTTAGAAATGCAGTAATAAACTGAATGTTAATAGCATTTATTGAATGTCTAAAATAGGTTCAGTTAATGCTAATTGCTTTCATACCCACTTATTACATGAGCCAACGTAAGCATGTCAATGCAAGACCAAAGATTTATAGATGAATGAAATACCAAAACAGTAATTCAATACTAATACCCTCTGCAAGGAAAGAAATTCCAAAAAAGTAGGGATATGAAAATGTTGTTCTTTCCCTTTTAAGAATTAAATAGTAGCATGCACAAGCAAATTGCAAGCAATGACTGAGTTTAGAAATACTTTATTTTAGCAAATACCCTTCTCCAAAACACACTATTTTTGAAAATAGTTTTTCCATGGAAAAATCTTGGCTAATAAAAATGTGAGGTGCTAGCAAGTCCCCCTCAAAAAACACATCTTCAGTGACTGAAGTAACTTGGCATTTGTAAGGAGGTTCTGGTCCTAAATTTATTGTACAAAGGAAGTGCAAAAATAAATATTGTTTAAAGCAAATAAAATTCTTCTAGTAAGTAAACCATAACATACCAAGCAGGGGGTTAGTACATTACTTACTATGTTAGTAGTAAGCAGGAAAGCTTAATACTAGAAGCAGCTATTTTTTATTGTTCTAACAGCAAGAAAGTTTGGATACAACCAATCTTGAAAAAAAGACCAATTTTTAAATTGGTTAATAAATAATCAACAATGACCAATATTCAACACTAATGAATCTGTTCATTCAACTCTAAACCTGTATCTTTTATTATGGGTATTGTGACACAGTAACTTTAATATCTACGAATAGTACAACTAGACTTACATTAAACAGATGCTGAAATTTGTGTAACACCCAATCTTTACAGTGATGAGCACTTAGCATTACAACAGATACCAATAGCTCTTCATGTAATATTTTGTATGGGTTTGGAAGAGAGGAGAGGGAATGTCTGATGCAGCCGTTCTTTCTTGGGGGGATAAAATCAGTATCAGCCTGCGTTCAGYCAACCTAGGTTTCTAAATACCAGCATTACCTGCAAAAGCTGCATACAAAATTGAGTGCATGAACACATGTGCATGCACAAACACACAGAGCCATCTTTAACTGTTTACATAAAAATGGAAATTATTTTTACCATTTTGGGGGTGACGTTCTTTAAAATCAAAAGATAAAACTAACTAAAACATCATAAGCAGTCCAACCATATTAAATATTTTAATCACAGTATCAAAGGAAATTACAATCACTAAAATCAAAGGAAAATTTAATTATTAAACCAAGATTTAAGTACATTATAAATTTTAAGCTTATAAACTTAAAAGTTTATTTTAAAAAGCTTATTTAAAACATCAGGTAATGCTATACAAAAAAATATCACTGGTTGATAATGAATCCATTTCCTTTTTATTGCCAGTCCACAAATGCACTGTTTACTGAAATTACATTTTAGTTTGACCTCAACCATCACTAATTAAAAGAGTTAACACATACAGTATACTGGCACTGAACAGACTATGGCTCTAAATACAAATAATCATGAAATTGTGGTGCAGGTATTTTTCTCATTTTCCTTGATATACTTCAGGAATMTAATTAACGCTTCTCTTACCTCTAACTTCCACAGAGCCTATGGTTCAGAGCTCTTTATTGACAAACAGTGAATGGAAATTTTATTAAAAACATTAAAACTTGAAACTACTTTGAACATTCAAATTTCAGAACTGTAATGAGTAATTATGTAACTGGATTTTGAGCAAACTGTATTCTAATGAAAACCTATCTTCAGAGTCAATTTTGTTGCGATACTGACACTTTGTTCCTTTTAAATCAAAGGTCAAATGTTGACTATTTCAGGAAACAGCTGAACCAAACAACACTAACTGAAAATATGCTACCCTAACACTAATGATGCACACATTTGTAACAAACTTAAGAGGTATTAACTGAAACCATTGTAACTATCACTATCAAGTCAGTTTGCAGTACAAACAAGGCCTGTGATACAGCAGCAGGTTAGAAAAAACTATAGAAAAGATATTTAATAATTTTTTTTCAATTGCCTGGTTTATACCTCAGTTGTTTTCGTAGTTGCTCTAGTTCCACACTCTGTTCTGTTACAGTTTTCAGAAACTGTTGATTACTCTGCAAAATAAGGAGATATTTTGTGACATGTTCCTTATTGCACTGAAAATGTTGTATATTCAGAATTGTTATAGGGCATTTCTACAGAATATAATACCATAAAAATAGGCAATAAGGTCTATTTAACACTGTGGCTGGTCTCCAAGTGCCAAGGTTTAGGCAGAGTATTTTAGAAAGGCAAATGCAGATTGATGTTACCTCATCTTCCCCTTCTTTCCCCATATTTTGGTAGTGTAAGAACTTCCTGAGATGAGAATTGTAATAGCTCAGACCTACCATCTGCATTCCCATCTAGTTTAAGGTGTCTAGAATACCTTGTCACAATGAGTATCACAGCAGACCACATATTTCTGGAAAGAATTCCTTTGTTTTAGAGACAAGAAACAATAAGCAATTGCTCCTCCGTTGTCTTTTCTATGCCAGCCATAGTGCTGGAGGTGTCATTCTCCTTCAACTGTCTTCTCATTTGAGAATCATTTCATATTTTTGTTACCCTCCTAGCCTTTTCTAGATCTTACATACACATATATCCTACATTGAGATATTAGAGATGACCACAACTGCAGGCAGCATTCAAGATGCTACTGTACTGTGGACTTAAGCACAATATATTCCTTTTCCCCCCTCTCCTAATAATTGCTAACATTCTTCTTGCTTTTTTGACTGTTGCTAAGAATTGTTTTCAGACACTTCCTACTTCTAAAATACCTATTCTGAGTGGTAACAGTTAATTTCAAGACCATCACAGAGTACCCAAAATGAAGGCTCCCTCTTGCCCACGTGCAATATTTTGCTTTTATTAATACCAATGTCAGATAAAATTCACTCAGATACTCAACATCATGAGATCTTTCTGCAAGTTTCTGCAGTTTACTTCAGTTTTCACTACCCTAAATAGTTTAACATCAGTAGTGAACACCGTTGCCTCAATACTGAATCTCATTTCCAGAACATTTATAAATATGCTGAACAACTCTAACCTGAGCACATCTAGGAAACACAGCTGTTTTACCACAATAAAAAAAAMCTGACTAATTACTCTGTCTCTTCACTTCCTATTTTTCAGTTTGTTAGTTCAAGAAAGGGCACGCTTCTTAATCCCATGACATCTTTATGCCTTTGGTAATAGACCTTGCCAAATGTTTTTTGGATAACGCAAACAAATGGATTACTTTTATCTGAACATCGTCCGTTTCATCTCTTCCAAAGAGTTCACATATTTCACTCACTCCTCTCCACATCACCTCTTTCCAATTTTATGATTTTAAGCATTCAGTGATTCTATTTTTTTGAGGTACCTACTACTGATTTGCTTGTAACAGCAGATCAGTCTGCAACTTCCAAATCCTCAGCAAAACTGCTCAAGCTCATCATTGTATTTGCTTGAGATTGTTTTCAGACAGTAACCTCTCAGTAACTCTTAAGTATCTATCTTCAGAGAATAGTTAATTTTGAGACCATCACTGACTACGTAAGGCAAAAGTTCCCCTCCGAGTGCATTATTCTGCTCTTATTAATACTAACAAAATAGTCTGTAAACAGGACAACTGCTTGCAAGACACAATTCTGTAGTAATCTGCAATATACTACTCAACATCGGTAAGGGCTTGATTGGAGTATTGTACTGTTTCCAGCCCCAGAGTTCAAGAATGATGGCACAACTGGAAAGAATTTCAAGGTGACCAAGAAGAATGATTAGACATCTTAAAAACATAGTCAAAGAACATGTAAAGACTTGACTTGCTTCGAACAGAATAGAAAAAGCGGGAAAAGGGAAAAGATGGCAATATAAAAGTTTTCAATAACGGGCACCATGACAAAGAATGTACACTAATCTTTCCTTCATACCTAATTCCACAACAAAGCAACAGGCTTATATTTTAACAATAGGTCAGATGCGAGGAAAAAAGGTTCCAGTAATAAAGACAGCAGACGGTAGACTGCCTAGAGTAGGTTAGGAGTCTTTTTGCACTGCCAGCATCCAAGACAAACATTAATCTAAAATCACACAGGAATCATGTCTTTCAGAGAAGCTGCTCAGCCAGAAACTTCACCAAGTCTTTCACCTCAATTTTTCTACCATATAAAAATTGTTTGTCAATCCTGGAAGTCCTAGGCTAAAGCTTTGCAACTAAGTTGTCTCACGATCTAAGGATATGGATGAAGCACTAGAAGATGATTAGAGTTCAGAAAAATCCCTGAAAAGGTCAATGACAGACACTGAAGCCAGCAGTGCCAAACTAGGAATCGATAAACATGTGGCAGAGCTAGCCTACATACGAGGTCATAATTTAAATACATTTTTCCTTTGTGAAGATGGTTTTGAACGTGTGACTGAAGTACGCTCACCACATACTAAAATTCTGAGTGTAAGTTTACCACTGACTTCTTAAAGAAAGAGCTCACAGAATATTAAGAGCTAACCTCTCAACCACCCTGACCTGGTTTTTGGAGTTCAGGAAAAAAAACATTACTACTTGATTTTTGACTGGTCCCTAAAGAAGTTTGCAAATCTGAGTGGCACAAGTTCTTTTCCAACCAGGTATGTATGAAGGACTTTTTGCTTTTCTTTCATACTTTGAGTCTCTAGTAGGACAAAACCATAATTTCCTAGGTCACTGTTCAGAAGGTTTTACTTACCAACTCTATTTTCTCATTGGCTATATGCAGTTGCCGAGTCAACTGTTGAAAGCCAGTCAGTTGATCCTAAAAAGAGAATTCAGAGCTTCTTATAATCATTATCATCATAAAGAGTGTATAGAGAGCTTCATAATCAGCTGAAAACATTTTCAAAAAAATTTATACATGTTGCAGGAAATTCAATATGCCTTTGTAGATTTTAATTAGATAGCTTTTAGCTGTTGACCTACTAATCTGGCAAATTAGATTTACCACTGAAAAATGTATCTGAATTTCACTCACTCACAAACTGTCTCCTTCCAAACCTCATACACACTTACTATCAAAATATGAAAGCACACATGAGTAATGCCTTTAAAGAGCCACACAGACTACAATGCTACTATAAGCATTTTTGCTAAGTACAGTAGCAGACATGTACCCCTTAACTAAAGAATGCCTGTATGGACACGTTTAATTTGCTCTTTGCCACATAGGATGTCTTGTGTCCATACAAAAAATTGTTCGATTCAACTCTTGAGTCCCTGAACGTGAACTCTGTCTTCCTAGGAAAGCTAGCATAACACACACACACACACACACACACAAAAAAAAAAAAAAAAAAAAAAACCTTACCTAGGAAAAAAAAAAAAAAAAAAAAAAAAAAAAAAAAAATCATCTGCAGCATGCCAGTGTCTTCAGAGCATACAGAGGACTCAAGTCCCCGAGCTGGAATATCTACTAGTTGCGCTGTGTTTAACAGCCTCAAGGCCAAGTAGATGCCAGAAACCTATTCCAAGAACTCCCTTATTTACTCTGTCTAACGCTTACAACGATATCTTTAACCTTTGCTTTCTGTCAGTTCTAATTCTAGTTGGTCTTTACCTATTTCTATTTACCTCTGATAGCTATTTTCTGCTCCTCAATTAAAAGGAAAACTGAAAATAAAGAAATTTAACTGAAAAGTCTTTTTCTGTAGGAGACCAGTAGTATTTAAGAATAAAAGGCAGCTCAATCTCATTCTTGTTACAATGGCATTAAAATCCACCAAGAATTTGTTAGCAACGAAAAGTGRAATCTGACAGCCCTAAACCCTCCAACAGCTCCCAATGACTCTATATGCTCTACTATGYGTATGTTACCAGTAACTAACAATGCAACACAAGAAATAATCCAATAGAAGGAACAGGAGCAAAAAGTTGGAACTACACATAGATAAGAGTCCTCATAGCTATTAGTTGAAATAATTATGAAACTTGACAGAGCACAATAGCTGTACAGACATTYTTCCTGTTTCTCGGAAAAGAACATATTGCTGAGGTGGACTTAATACCACAAAAGAACAAAAATCAGTAAAAAAAAAAATTCTGTTACATAGGTGAGCTGTAACTGTGCCCACAAGTCTAGTGTACTTGAAAAGGAAAAGAAGTGTTAAGAATTTGTAGCACCTCTTTACAGACCTAGAAATATCTGTAGTGAGGTAAATACAGGCATGAAGTTTCTATTAGTTATTCACACACTGAGCATCTTTATATAGCTTGTCAGAGCAAAACAGCTTCTTTTCTGAACTAAGATTTCTTGAAAGGCCTTCTCCAGAAAGAGCAGAAGAGAAACAGGCTGCTAAACACAAGCTAGCATTAGAAGAATACTGGTGAACTTGATTTTTCATGTGTTTACACATGCTTCTTTACTGAATGACAACAGGAAATGGAGACTACTTTTCCCACTATCCCACTGTGACCTTACAGACAAAATTCAGGATTCAAACACAGGAGAAAACATGACAGACTTCCACCTTAGAATTCAAAAATCTTTAGCAGCTTTTTCAGACGTTGAACTCTACTGAAGATTTCCAACCATGCAGTTCAAACATATGATAATTTATATGCACGTGCGTATCTTGTGCACATATACATACATATATGCACTAAGACTCAGGCTCAGTGCATTCCCCGAGTTCCTGCCCATATATTTGAAATAAAGAACTCTTCCAATCGTAACGGTGCATTTAGCTGATGAATCAGTGACCTCATCTGACCATTCAACTTTAGATGACTATGACGGAAAATAATTAACAGTACTGGTAGAACCCCCCAACTTCAGTTTGACTACACACAGACCCAGAATCTCTACAGTACAGAAAGACATTCCAAAATTAACAAAAACATAAATGAAAATTACTTTCTGCTTTTGCCTTTCAGCCACGTGAATCTGCGTTTCAGTCATCCGTTCCTGGTACTGCTGCTGGAGTCGATCATGCTCCTGTAATACAGTCTGCCAGAGCTCTATTGCTTGTTCTTTTTCCTAAGTTACAGAACAATGATTTGTATAAAATATTCTATTACAGCACATTTACCTTCGTCTATCGTTCTCTAAAAAGAGAAGTCTTAACTTCTATTTTGAAGAAATGCCATTTTCTGTACTTTTCTCTGCACACATTAGACAAACTACATAGACAAAATACCAAATTCAGACTCAGAAAAACAGATGCTTACAAGTTCAAATTCCACCTACAAGTGAATTGCAAGTTTTCCAGATTTTTTTTATAGCTCAAACTTTTACAGGTATTTACTGTAGGCCTACAGTAAATATAATATTCAAATACCAAAATTCAGCTGTCAATTTAACTTCAACTTAATTGTTTGCAACAGGATTGATACATCATTGTAATAAGCTCAAAAAAATTTCCTTTATTTTTTCAGATTTAAATATTATTTTCTATATCCCACATATACTTGCCTCCTTATACCACATTACGATGTTTTTGATTAAAATGACAAGCTACTAAAAAAACTTGAATTGAGCAAAGTATTTCATTAATTTCCTGGTCAGGAATTCAATATAAAGATCAAGTCAACTAGGTAAAATTACAGGCACAAATTAATATTAAAAACTTCCTATAAGAATCTAGGAGAGAAGTTCCTTCAGGTTTTTAAGTTGGAAGTATAAGTACTGGCTTCTTTAGCTACAGAAAGTCAAGAGGGCCTCAAAATAGTCTCAAGGAACTTTGAACAAATGAATTYTGAACGAAGAAATAAAACAGCTTTCCCTCATCTGCGAAGGCACAACAAGAGAAATAAGACAGTACAAATGCTTCATCTCACACACTTGATTCGTCAGTTGTAGTTGTTCTTGAAGGTTTCTCACTATTCCTTCATCTGCAGGAATATCAGTTCCCAGAGGCATGAAAGGAAGAGTCTCCAGTTGCTTCTCAAGAGCCTCTTTCAACTCTGCATGCAGCCTGAAATTCAAAGAACTAAGGTCAGCAAAGTATTTCTTTAACAGGGATCTTTTTAACAACTGAAGTATACCGTACCTTCAATCTGTACAGACTATTTACTTCTAACTCTATTAAGTTATGTTCTATAAACACAATAGACAGTTTGAAATAGTTTAATATCTAGTTCTTTCAGAGATATGGTTAAATCTCCTAAAGCTGGTGCTGTAATCTGTATTAAGCACTTAAAGACTCTAACATAGAGCTCGCAAGTATGAGATCTTCAACTATTAATAGATTCAAAAGATTTCAAGGTCCTAGAAAAAAGCTTTTTAAGGTTTAGAAATCAAGAAAACCAGCAGTAGTAACAGGGCAGTGCAATTATTTACCTTTCGTTTTCCTTGGTGACTTGTTCAAATTTTAGTCTCATCTCACTCATCTGTGCCTAATACAAAAACATGCAAGAATAAGCACTCATTTAAGTGACATAAACTTTGGTAATTCTTTCACCTTTTAATTCTGACTGATACTGTAAAAGATGGACAATTTAGTTCAGCATAATACAGTAAACAAAAGTCACTTTCTTTTTTAAGGAAAGTCACAGGATGCCACTTAAATTTCAGAGCTGCTAAGCCCTGTTACACGTGAGCATTCAGAAGTTATTATGAGCATTAAACTTACCTTTTGGAATTCTTATAGCTCTTACAGATTAATTCTTAGTTAACTCAAGTTCTTTTAGGGATACAGTGGATAACTCTCATCTTTTATGCAGTAAGCATTTGAAATAAGAGTTTAGGAATTAACTGAGGAAAAACTTCAGTTACATGAGTCAAAGGTACTGTTTTGTTAACTAAACAGCGCAACAAAACCTTTGTGCTTCTATTGCCTTTTGCAATCAGCCAAGCTTGAAGACTGTATTTGCAGAATCTTTATGATGGACAGATCAAACAAATTAAGTGCATTAAACCAAAACCAGAGTATAACTTCTGCATGTAGATCACAAGTAAAAATTGCTTTCTGTATGCCACAGGTTTTAATTATTGAACATATCACTTTGCTTTTTGGTGATCACATGAAGCATTAAAAAGTTTTCTTCTTCTGCGGTTGAAAGGAGGACAGTCCCCCTCCACGATAATAAACATTTAAAGAATTATTTGAATCCAAAGAATTATTAAGAATGAAGAAGGCTGGGTGTATCTACACTTGCAGGACTGAGCTGGACTGCATGGCCAAGATCAGACCTGTACGGAAAGGGGGAAACAGCTGCCTCATCTGAATGTCACCTAGGAAAATACCTGCAACCATACCAGAGCATCTAGAGAAATAAAACATCCATGTTTCATTTCACACTACTGCTTCTCCAAACACACAGTAATCTGTGCAGTTTGGACAATCTTCCAACCTTTTCATAGAAAGCTCTCCATTCATCCGTTTAAGGCAGACTGCAGTCCAGCAAGTTTGTGAAGCGTGGCACAGGCATACTTTCCTTTATTGACAAAAACTAATGGCCTAGATGCTAATACTATAAAATACTRAGAATATACAGTCTGAAGTGTTAGGAACATCCATACCTGATAAAGCTGCAGCTGTTCTCTCATTTCTTCCAAGTGTTTATCATACTCCGTGATTAGAGTTGACAAGCTAAAAAGTTGAAAAACACGCTTAGAATAAATTTTGTAAATGCTGAAACATTGTTCTGATAATTAACTAGTTTTACAGAATTCTTAATCTAGAAAACAGAACAAAACAGTCACTTTTCTTTATTTCCAAGCTCAACATTCACCAAAATCAAATGAACAAACTTAATTACTACTTTTAAGTATGATCATTAACAGCAGATTTCCTGTATAACAGAACCAGAACACAGGACATTATAAATGAGCATTAATAGAACATAATAGAACATTAATATTTCACCCATAGAATCCCAAATGATTTAAGACTAGACTTTGTTACTGCTTTCACATACAACAGTAAAATGGCCTATAAGACAATGTAAAATAATGTAGTTCTACTTATATACTTTTTCCTTCCTAATATTTTTGTAATTGATAGCAATTCTCTGAAAATTCTATATGAGTCTGGAGTGATAATTCCTTAAAAGCTAACAAGAAAGGACAGGTTATTTTTATAACAGAAAGGAAATGACAATGACTATTAAACAATTTACTAATAGGCAACTGTTAGTTGAAGATTGTCAAATAAGCATTTTTAAAAACATCCATCTGACCTCAACAGACAGCAGTTACCTGTGTTACCTAGATCAGTACAATCTTAACCTGCTTTTTTGTTTACTATCTTAAAATTTAGACTAGAGAATTCCTTCATTCATCTCTCATCCTTTATTTTACAGATTGTGCAAGAAAAGACATATATTTAATTTACTGAATAAACAGAATAGTATCTCAAAACAACTGCTACATGAACAGTTTTACAGACCTCCATTCACAAGTTCTCAGAGCTGTGAATAAGTGTACATAAGACCAGGTTCACCTGGATATTTACACTTTTAAAAGCACACGAAAATTTCTTTTGAATACTTCATAGTATTCCCACTTATCATTTGGAATCAGTTACCTTTGGTCCATCATCCTGGATCCTGATATGCCATCACCACCAGGGGCATTTTTCTGCAATGGTATACTTTATATATTAGTACTTGCACATGACTGCATGTAGTTTTGTATTTTTATATGCAACCCAAAGCTGTTGTTCTGCCTGTACTGTAATCATACACAATATCCCACATGATCACTTCCAGGTTTATGTTCAAAAATCCTTGAATGCTGGCCCAATTTGAAAAAAACTATAATTTTTTTTTTTCCCTGGAGACGCTCTGATATAAAGCATAATTGCATCAGAGGGGGAATCATCTCGCTCTTAAAAGAACAATCATAAGTTTGGGTAAGTGCTAAGTTCATTTCCATGCATCTCAGCATCAGGAAAGTGCTGATGCCCTAGATTCTGCACAGACTTTCAGACAGGCTTACGGTACCCAGCACAAAAAGTTATCTTCACATGAGACCAATCTCTTARAAAAGAGGAGTCTATAAAAGTGAAAAAGTCTACTAAAGTAGAAAACAAGTATTCTTTCAGGGATATGTTCTCCCRCATATGACAAGCTTTTGAAAATGCACCAAAAATACCAGAATTCACTGTTACGACAGTTTTATTCTGCTGCTGCTTGGAAAAACAACAAGCAGCTCTAGAGTTGTGTGATGGACCCAAAGCAAGGCCAGGCCACAGTGAAGTGGGCTGTGCTCTATGTATGCAAAGATGTTTGTCTCAAAACCTCATCACAAAAATTCTTACTACTTCCATCCCTGAGTTCACATACCTGCTCAGCAGCAGCTCTCAAAATCTCATCCGTTTCATACCGTCCAAGTGCCACATTTAGCCTCTGATCTGAAAAATACAAAGTTTGAGAATCAYAGCTACAACATGGGCCATTATCTAGATAAACCTGACTGGCAGTCAGAAATATGTTTAATGGTGTAGTGCTTTGAAGGCACACAATGTGCTTCATAAAACTCTTTCATTTAGCACAATTATTTTAAAGAAAATAGGACTTGAAAAAGCCTACAAAGCCTGTGTAATAATAATGAATTCCATTTCTTTCACATTCCTTCTGTTTTCTTTTAGAAATTTTAAAAAATGAAGTTTCTGCCTAGAAAACTCACAAATACATACACATCCTAATGATTCACGAGGTCTAAGTGCAACAAATCACATTGTGTGTCCAATTCAATTAGCTGGATGTTTGACAATTAACTTCTTGTTATGAACTCAACCCTGCAGTTCTCAATAAACTTTCAACAAACTTAGGTCAACAGAGCTTCACTGATAAATGGAACTGAGCACTCAAGTATATCCAGAAGAAACCCAAACAAGAAGGAAGAAATGCAGTCTGTCGGTATCCGCTTTTTCCGAAAGATGCAAAGCATGATGAGGAATGAGATTTCATACTGCTGAGCTGGGAACATCAACTAAGGCATCACTCTTCCTTACTCATGTAACTGGCTATCGGGATTTCAGAGACTACTTGTACTACAAATGAAAGAACCAGCAGAAGGTTGGAAGGGAGAAATAACAGCTCCTTCCACTTGTTCATGGAGTGTTCTTTGATCTAACAAAAACACAGTATAACCAGCCAGTCAAAAGAGGTGATTATCCCGCTGTATTCAGTGTTGGTGCGGCCTCACCTTGAGTGCTGTGTGCACATCTGGGCCCCACAATTTAGGGAGGATGTGAAGGTCCTTGAATGTGTCCAGAGGAGGGCAACAAAGCTGGCAAAAGGGCTGGAAGGAATGTCCTATGAGGAGCGGCTAAGGACTCATTTGTCTCATTTGGAGAAAAGAAGGCTGAGGGGCGACCTCATTGCTCTCTACAGCTTCCTGAGGAGGGGAAGTGGAGAGGGAGGTGCTGATCTCTTCTCCCTGGTAGCCAGTGATAGGACGCACGGGAACGGTTCAAAGCTGCACCAGGGGAGGTTTAGACTGGACATTAGGAATCATTTCTTTACCGAGAGGGTGGTCAAACACTGGAACAGGCTTCCTAGAGAGGTGGCCGATGCCCCAAGCCTGTCAGTGTTTAAGAGGCAGTGGGACAATGCTCTTAACAGCATGCTTTAACTTTTGGTCAGCCCTGAACTGGTCAGGCAGTTGGACAAGATGATCCTTGTAGGTGCCTTCCAACTGAAATAGTCTATTCTATTTTATAAGAATCTGAGTGACACTGTTGTAAAAAGGAAATCAGGAAGGTAATGCATACATTTCAATTTAAAACAACTTCTTGCCTATTTTTCTTGATACACATCCCATGCTTCTTTCTCAGGTTTTTATCTTCTAAAGGAGGATATAGGAAAAAGACAGAGGGGATAGAAAGGAGGTAATAGTAAAAGGATGCCAAGGAACAGGAAGGGGAAAGCAGCTGCCCTCACCAGCCAAAGCAGTCTGCAAACACGAGAGGCCATAGGTGCAAGAGGGGACAAATCTTAAACACCCCTTACAGATGTACCCACCTTCAACAGTGAATCATTAAATACATTCTGATAAARGTTTTATGTATTTAGTAGTTTATCACAAAAATATGTAATGGAATGGATGAATTATTACTCGTAGGRTTGGCTGCTGATACTGCAAAAAGCATTCAGGTAAAACTCAATTTATAATTGATCAGTGCCAGAGACGAGCATTTCATTCCGAGAACCTTCTTTACAGCTACATACTTAACACAACAAATATTTATTCTACAAAGCTAAATATAACAGTGCTTAGACAATCTCTTTTTATGTGTATTACACACATTAAGCATTTTAGAACTTTGATTTCACATTCATGAAACAAGAGAAACATCAATCCATATATCAGACTTAGAGTAGGCCTCAAATAACTTATGTCTCAGTTGGCATGCAAGCTAACTTCAAATTTGTCATTTGGCACCCTTCAAAATGTATGGAGTTTTTTAAAGTGAGAATTAAACTCCTTGATAAAAAAGGCAACTCTTACCACTTCACAGTGAATTTAGTCTGAGCTCTATTTAGAGGCTAAAGATTTATAAAGTAAGAAGCTACATCCAGACAAATTAAATACATGTGAAAATGCAAAATACCAATATTTGCAAATCCATGATTTGTTCACATCACAGTATAATAAATACTTACGCAAAGCTCGATAAAGATATGGGCTTTTGAGCCAGGATGACTCTGTTGGCTCAGACAGAAGCTTTTCTGCTACTAAAGTCCTTGGAATCAAGAGCTGGTCTTTCACTTTTGGCTATCCAAAGCTGTCATACAAAGTTTAGTATCAATTGAAATTTTGCTTTTTGAGCGATGCACAGCCATAGCACTTTATGTACTGTGATCTTGTCCTACTTTCTGCCGTGCTATCAAGTTTTCCCTGTAACACTAATTAGTGACAGGGACAGTAACATTCTTGGGACAACACATCAACCCATTCCCTATTTATAGTAATATAAACTCTGTAGAAGCAATTTTTGCCAGTATTTTGCTGGTAAGTAATTAAGGTGTACTCTGATTCAATCACATTAAGCTTACATTAAAATTATCAAAATTGTAACAAAGAACACTTAATTAAAAACACTGATTTTAGTCTGCAAAGCAAATTTTGAAAGTAACCGGCAAGACAGCTTTTTTGCCTTTCAGGTATAAGCCAAGCATAGGAAATGCAGTAGTTTCTTAACTAGAGAAAAGAGGCATTATGAAAAAAATGCATGTGTTTTCGGCTATTACCCGCATTAGCAGTTTTTACTTATTAGTCTTCAGCTAACTAAAAAAAACAGTTCTGATGCTATTCACTATAGCAAACACTAGAAGAGCTAAAGAATATGAATCTTCATTGCTATAACCATAGGCAAAAGGGTTTCTACCCTCTGTAGAAATTGACCCCAGCTCCCGAGAGGCAGCGTCCAGGCCTCGGCTCCTCTGCTCCGTCCTTCAAACAGCCCCAGGGCAGCACTTGGGCCAACCCGCGATGTGTCAGGAGCAGGCGGGCAGCCCACGAAGCCGACCGCTGGCAGAGACCTCACCTGGCTCTCCCCCACTGCCGAGCTCAGTGGCCATATTTCCAGTGGAAAGCTTCACCGCCGCTGAGAGTTCCCCCCAGGAAAGCCTGCAAAAACCCGGGGAAAAGCCGGTTATTTCAGCCGCTTGCCGCCCCCGGTGCCCGGCGGGATTTCGCCTCGCCAGCGGACAGGGAAGGTAAGAGCCACTCGGGAGAGGGACGGAGGCAATAACTTCCAGGCACCGGGAACTCGCTCCCCTCGCCTACCGGCTCGCACTTCTTTCGGAAAGTAAAGCCGCGGCTGCGGCTGGGTGGTGCGGGGGCAGTAACCACAACCTCTCCCTCTACACCCGCCTCTTCCCCTCAGCCCAGCGCGGCAACCCCGCCACCACCGCCGCCTGGAAGGGAAACGGCCCCCGCCGCGGCAGCCGGCACTAACGGCACCCACGCGCCTCAGCGACGGTTACCGCCTTCGCCCCGCGCCCCCATAACGCCTAACAGCCAAGGCGGGGCCTGCCTGGCGGCGAGGGCCGGCGCGCGCCCACCTACCCGCCCCGCGAGCCGCGGACGCCTCAGCTCTTCCCTTAGCGAACAGCTCGACCCCAGACGGCGCGTCGGTCACGTGGCAGCGGAGGGCGCGAGCCCGCCGGAGCGCGCGAACCTAGGAAGGCGGCCGGCAGGGAGGGGGGAGGGAGGGAGGCTCTGCGCGCATGCGCGCTGGAGCGGCTGGAGCGCTGGAGCGGCTGCTGGTCAGGGCTGGAGGTTGTGGCGGGGGAAAGGGGGAGGTGGAGGCGCTGGGCTTGCTGGGGAGCCGAGTTTTCTGTCAGAGTGGCAGCGGATATCTGGAGGCGTAAGAAATCCCTCGTTAGACTTCTTTAAGAAACTTACGGGTTAAAGATAGGCGCTTACGCGTTAAACTTCTCTTCAGGAAATGCCGCGGCTGCTGTTAGTGGCTGGAGGAGCTGGGGGGTAACCGAAACCGGGAACAGCTTCGAGCCCTCTGGGAGCTCGTGCCTCTCTCAAATAGTGAAGTCTTAACTACAGTAAAAGCTGCTGTCTCTTACACGGTTTCCAACTTTTCCTCTGTCTTCTTGGAGCAATTAAGAAAAACACCAGTCTAACTACTTCCTGCTTGTTTTTGTCCTTGTTACCAACGTCCATAGGGTTTGGGATGGAAGACGTAAATCTCCTCAGTAAGGAGGGACACGAGGTGATTACAGCGGCAAACAGCAGTAGCTCTCTCCTTGCTGGTGAAGTGTGACGCTCATGCGGCTGAGGCCTGAGCTTATCAGCCAGGTGCTGTCAGCGCTGTGTAGTTTGAGGCCATGCAGTGTGAGTGCTTTTAAATGGCTGAAAAAGTACTTGCTGTAAAACTATTTCATTTAGCTTTTGCATCTCTTTACAGTGTATTAACAACTGGCTGAGGTGTAGTGTTAAAAGGTAATGAAAGGTCTCCTCTTGCTGTTTTAAATGACTTTTACACCATTGCTACGTGTTGCTGTTTTTATTATAATTGAAAAGCATGCTAGTAGCCAGCTTACCTAAGTCTACGCAATGTAATAAACTTAAAACTTGCACCAACGGCCATTAATTTGGAAAATCTTAGATCTGCTGTCCTGTAAATTGAGCAACCTTAGCACTAGGTAGGCCTCTAATGAAAGCTAGTGAATGTTTTGCAATTTTCCTTATTACTTTATGGTTCTTTTTAAAATTGCATATTCTTCTATTCAAGGGTAATACTGGTTTACAACAATGGGCGAAATCTTCAGTATGTTCATGTCAGTACACTGTAAGCCGTTGCTGCAGGAGTTAAGGTTTTTACCAAAACAAGTCATCTGTCTCTCATATAGGTACAAATAGGAATGTGTGACGCGTTTTGTGTCTCATCTTCATTTTAGACACTACAGTTACCGTAGTGTCTAAAGTAGTTTAGCAGGTTCGATTACTTTACTGCTTTTTTTTTTTTAAACTTGGTATGTTGTGACTCTTTTTCTGAGATAACCTTTCAAATCTTGTGCACAAGAAGCTTCACATTCCTTACATCAGTCAGGAACTGTAATAGCTAGTAATGTAATTCTCCCTGGATTTTAAGATCTTCCCAGGCTACTTTTATTAGAAGGCTATTTTATTTTAAAACGCTATTGAAATCTGGCAGTATTTTCAAATAGGTGTTTCAGATATTTGCCTTGACCAGTGAATGCAAAGAGTTGAGTATATTAGCACAAACTGAAAATAGAATAATAGAAGAAAACGTTGACTTCTAAGTGCATAATGTTAATGTAATAGCGTAGTATAAAATGGGTTCATAACACTTTATTAACTTTCTTAGATGCACCCATCTACTGTTAAATTTTACTCTTTTGAGTAAGTGATCCCGCTTGTGGAATTCTGTCTTGTTTCCTTTCACAGTAAGTGGGCATAAGGCATGTGCACTCCTTTTACAGGAATTCTCCTGTTCATTTCAAAAAACACTAGGAAGGGTCTTACCATCTGTGGATACTTCATGCTCATGCTGCTCAGTGTTTGCAGCTTAGAAAATTAAAAACACAACACTTGCGTACATTTCCTGTGGATTACTATTTTCTAGATCAGTTTAAGGCTAAATAGCACATTGAATGTGTTTCAGCAGCTGTTTGTGTTGTTAAAGGGACTTGTTATTCAACATATTGCTCTTTTATTTGGTGGCGTACATTGTAATTATTGCAGAAGAGTTGTACTTGCTTAGGATACCTTTTCGTACTAGTTCTCTCTTTTTGTTTTAAACCGTGAATGACTTAGCTTTGCCTGTTTGAGTTACTACTAATACTGGACTTATGAGCCTGTTTCTGCTGGCTTAAGAATGCTTTTAGGACACTGTTGGGTGTCTTCCCTCCCCATGCTTCATACACTGACTGTTTTCTTTCAACTTGTGTCATCTTGCTTCCAGAAACTTGCCACTTGAGTTGGAGATAACATTAATGATGGTAGAGTCTTTCATAGTTTCTAGGGCTATCCCAGGTCTCTTGCATAAAGCCCAGCTGGTGCTTGTCTAGTATATCATGCAGGTAAAATGCTGACATAAGAATTTAATTAGTTTTCAGTTTATTAAAATACAACCTTATCAAAAGTGGTAGTCCAATATTTGACTTTCCTTTTTTACTGGTCTTCTTAAATTAAGGTGTCTAATTAGTCAATCTGTTGCTTCACATTTTCTCTAATGTGTCACGCTTCTTTGGTCACATCATCATCTTCTTGATCATGAGTATATCTACTTACCTAACGTCATTCTAGCTATTCTACTAACTTGAACTCAAAGAGAGGAGGTCTGGTGGTTTTYGGCATGAACATTAGTGAATGGAAACTGGCTAGTGTGACTGTAGTGGAGGGTATGAGRCACAGTTAATGTGTAGTCATAAGAGCAAGGCTATGGCCTATAGGGAAATGTGATGCATGTGGTTACGTTCTGTCTCATGTACTACACCTGTTGATAACACCTGCAGAATGTGGTAAGTTATGCTTACCTTTCTGTGGGTCCCAAGAAAATGGAGATCTGGGTAGAGATGAAATAACACAATTTAGTGCTCCCCACTGAAGGAAACGTGGTTACAACTTAGCTACTGAGCTAGCACCTCTCTGGTCACAGGATTTAACAACACGTGCATAATTCTCAGCCAGGCTATGTACTGCGAGTTMCCATCTTGTATGGCTAGGAGATGTGTAAGGGAACAAATCAAGGATCACTTTTGTGGAGATGGGAAGGAGCTCATAATACTGAGGAGGGGAGGGATAAAGGGCCATAAACTTGTTGGAAACTGGGCTCCACTGAATCTTTTGCTTATTAAATAGATTAAGGCTATTCTTAAGGTTTGTACAGTTATTTCTAAGTAACAACAGCTGTTGGAGTGCAGTGTTCTCTGGTTTTGCTGCTCTGCAAACATTCAGTGTGTTTAACAAGATGTGCTTGCAGTTTTCCTTGAAATCCTGTAGTTCGTCTGAGGAAGGTTTTAGCTACTTGTTTCATCTTCTTGCATCTCAGATTCATGGAATTTTTTTCTCAATCTATTTTTCTCATATTACCAAATCATCTAAGGTCATGTAGTGGAGACTTTGTTTTGTTTATCTGTTCTCTTGGTAAATACTTCTGATGGTTTTGGAAGGTGTTTATTTAGGTAAATAGTTGAAATGCCTTAAGCTTGGGAAGACTTCAAAGTGATTTGTAACCATGCAGGTATAAAAACCTATGAAAAGCATTCATGTAACTGTTTGTTGCTTTATAAAGCTAAACTAGCCCAGCTCTTCTGATGTCTAAAAACATGAGTTGATGATTGGCTTTGTATGAAAGTGTGCTTTTTTCCTGGCCAAGCAAACAGTGTAGTTGGTGCCGAAATGGAATCTGAGATCTTCTTTGACAGAAACTTCCTTTCTCATTTATGTAGTACATGAAGATGGAATTTACAATTAAACACACATGGGATGGTCTACCTGTGAGCCATGAGCCAGTAACAGTTGTACTGAAGTCAGACAATGCAGGACTGCTAATGGAAGTTAATGCTCCCTTCTTTAATGATCCTCCAGCACCACTTGGAGAGCCAGGGAAACCTTTTAGTAGACTGTGGGACTATGAGGGTAAGTGTAACTGTTCTGCTGCAAATATATCTGATTTGTGTAGACACTGATGTTCCTCTGTAGTTAATATGCCTGGTCTTTATTTAAGAGTCTATGATGGTTATTTTTTCAAACTGGTCTAATGGTTGTGAGTGTATGATGTCTAATTCAATTTGGTTTCTTTGGTCACGGTATTGCTTTTAAAGATCAGATCTGAAACATAAAGTAAAAAAATTTCCTTTCTGTGGGGAAGGATACTGGGAAAGAATTTAGCTGTAATCACTGCCTTACCCTTAAACAGCTCCTTAAGTAACTGTAAGCCACATACTATATTCAGCTGTAAACCACTCCAAACTGTATGAAAAGTGATGCTCTTTTTTGAGGTGGTGAATTGATTTTCATCACTAACACTGCTGGCTGTAAGGTGAGTGGTTGTTTTATTGTAGTGCAACAATACAAATGACTGGGAAAAGAGGCAAATATGTTATGTCATTCGGTGGCCATAAAGAAATGGAGTACACTGAGCTGGACTGATTTCAAGAATGATGAGGTTGACTCTTCCTGATCCTGTCAATAGTATAGGCACTCAAACTTAGTTTCTGGGTTACTGATATAACTTGTGGAATAATAGAGGCTTGACATATTTGAATATCAAAATAATTTTGTGGCATATATATAAAAATGCATTTGCAGTAGGTACATAGAAGCAAAATCCTAAAGATAGGTTCTACTTTTGCTTTAAGTAGAGAGCAATAGCTAAAACATTTGTCTATTTTAATCACTTTTCCAAAGTATATTTGAGGAATAGGAAGGTGTGGAACAAAGGGCAGCTTATAAAATATGATTCAAAACTGTACTCAAATGGAATGGGAATATTCTTATAGTAATGCTGTTTTCTTTCTCCTTTCCTGTCAATACTTTCACTTTTACCTGTTGCTTTGAATAATGCAAGAATTTAATGTTTCCAGCAGTTCTCTACTTCCTGATTATTGAGCTATTCTGATGAAAGCTCTACTAGAACAGTATTAGCACCTCTTTGATATTATTATACTAAATAGGCTTATGTAAAAATAAAGTTATCAATCATATCTAACTATAATTCTAACTAAAGCTTTCTAATAATGTCATTGCTGTGAGAAACACCATTATAGTTCTGCTTTGTGTTCCTGAAAGGTGATTCAGCAGTCACACCTGACTTTCAGGTACACCTGGAACAGTAATCCCCTGTCCAACGTATCAGCCATCTACAGGGCAAAGCCATTTAAGAGCTAAACGCTTTCTTACTATTTCTGAGATTTAGCAGTCTTGGTTGTGGAGTGTGTGCTCTTCTGTGAGTGTATGTTCCTCTTTTCATTTTTTTTCTTGTCTCTGGTGCTCTGAATCCTCAGGCTACCAGCAAACACAAGACTTCTGCACTTAAGTGCTCTACCTGGAGTGCATGCTGTGAGTATGATTGACTAGGATCACTCTATCTTGGTCAGCTTTGTTCACAGCAAGCATACTAGGTGAAATAGCTGTGTGCTGATTCTTTTCTTACTGCATTGGCACCTAACATTAGTTAGTAGACCTGCCATTTTTCTGCTGCATCAAGATGAGTGTTTCCAAAGCTGGAGTTGGTAAAGTAAATAGAATTAGTACAGTGCTTTATAAAGCTCTTTATGATGGTAGTCATTAAAAATAAAAGCTCTTGAARTTACAATTATGGCACAGCATTTCAAATAGTTAGGAAGCTGTCAGTAGCATGTACACAGCTAGACAAACTCTGGCATGGCACAGGCCAAAAATCGTGAAAACAGAATTGTTTTAGTGGGATATGAAGGTGTCAGGATATTACAACATAGTTAATATAAAATACTGACAGCCTGGTTTTTTTCAGTTGTAGAAGTGTTTTTCCTGAATGACAGAACTGAACAGTATTTAGAAGTTGAACTTTGTCCGTAAGTACAGCACTCTGAAAAAGTCACAAATGTTAATTTGCATTTCCAGTTCTGAGGCTTGTAAGATACATGTGTGAGGAAGACTGGGTACAGAAATTGTTCCAATATGGGGAATGTACACATTTGTGGCAGAACAGTACACTAATAACTTGGCATCATTTTAAGAAAATTGTGCTCTGATTTTTTGACAGCCATGGACAACACTTGTTGCTGCTGCTTTCTGGCAAAAGAAGAGTATGGAAAGTAAGTGGTCAAGTACATTCGTAATGTACAGAAAAGCTAATTGTTTTTAGGTACATGTTGCCTGATTGGAAGGTGACATTACTTTTTTTTTTTTTTTYCCCTCCTTTAAGGAAGAACTTCCTTTAGAGTTTGAGGTGACCAGAATGAAAACCAAATGGGAGGGTAAAGCTCATCTTCCTTGGAATTACTTTCCACCATGCACTAACAAGTTCAATGCATTTGCAATTCATGGCTCAGGAGAAGAGAGAGAATATGAAGCGCTTCATCCTGTGCCTCGACATGAACTACGGGAAGGACAGAAACCAGATTTGTAAGCATGAAATTAGCTCTTTTATAATACAGTTGCGCTATTCTTGGAATACTTAAAAAAGCTAATCTGGTTTTCAGATTGATTGCCACTAGTATTTTAATTATACTGCTTAGCCCCAGATCCATTGGCACTGTACTTTGTATAAAGGACTGTGGCAGATTAGCTATAATTAGTGCTTGATTTCTATTTTATCCCCTAGGTGCATAGAAAATGATGCATTCAACACCATTGGCATGTGTTTTATCACCTTCCTCAGCTAAATCATAGATAGGTTGTTCTACTTTTTCCTTGCCTCCAGCACCTCCTGAAATGCCATTTAGTGTTAATTTCACCAGATACATTTCCAGTAAATCTCTTTTGCTTCTCCCCTACTGTTCTAAACAACCTCACCTCTACAGATGGCTCCATATTATTGAAAAATTTGAAAAGGCAGACTGAACTGAAAAGTATAATAAAAGGATACCTAGTATCAATAGAAAAACTCGAATATCTTGATTTTTAAATTGTCCTTTGGGCCTGTTTATTTTCTTTGACTGTGAGGCTGAGATAATTTGATAAAAACTGTTACTTCTGGGCATTTTGTATAAATGAACTAGCTCTAGAGGGTACACTATAGTTCTTATGCAAACTTGTTACTCAACATACAATGACAGCCAGGTAAGGTAAATTTTAGATAAGTTACCCCTTTTTGCCTTTATTTAAGAAAAACTTAGCTTCTGCAACTGTTTATTTTAAAAAATTTTAAGCTATTGCTAATAAAATACATTCTTTTTATCAGCATTCCGTAAGAAATAATACTTTTATTTTTCTGTGCTAAACTGGAGAATGCCTGTAATATTTTTCAGGAAGGGATTCTTTCTATTCTTTCTATAGTACCCCTTCCAAAAAAAACGCTTGACTTTTTCAGACATTGGTAGCAGATGCAATTATGTGAGGTTGCTCCTTGCTATTTCATTGCTCTTAGTTTGTCTTTACTCTTACAAATTACTTCCTAATAAGAGAATTCCATTTACCTTTTTAAATGATTAGTGTAGTGTCAGATGTTCTGTCTACTGTTTGGCAGTTGTTTTATGTAAGTATTAATTAGTAGTTGGCTTCAGTGTCTTCCTTCTATTGTTTCTGCATGGTAGCCTAAAGGAGAAATTCTTAGCAAGAACTGATTCATAATGTTTAAAAGAAAATGAGACTTGTAGTCTTACGGAAAAAAAATATTTACTAGCTTCATTATCCTATCCGGTCTTCCTCTTTTCTGTAAGGAAAGGATATCCCTGTGATATGATTTTTCAATTGGTCAAGAGTTGTAAATTTTTACTCTACTGGAGTGTGGATAAGTCATAAAGCAGGATATCACTGTGCTCTTGCTCTGACTGCAGTTCCAGGCAACATAAGTTGAGGGAATTTAAAAGGTGAGCACTTTGTTAACTTCACTTTATGCTGTGTGATACTTGTTCATAGCTGAGGATTTTGCCCTGTGTTTTCCAGTACACGATTTTCAGAAACACAGTAGTGTTTTTTATTTATAAACTCAAGTTTTGGAAAATGAACACATGGAATGCTGGTTACATTCCTGTCCAAGAAAACCTGAAAATAAAGATTAATTAAACCTATTGAGGATACTGCCTTTTATTAAGACACATACTACAAGACTTACAACTTTTTTGTTTATTTCTCCTCTCTTTGCAGTCATCGCCTGGAATTTTTCAAAGATTTGAACCTGAAAGGACTAATGGGAGAAGATTGGAAGCAGCCTGAATCAGATACATGGAAGTCTCTCACTGATTAAATGGATTGAGGCATAGATTTTTATAGCGTTAAGGTTGGATGAAGCTGTATGGAAACAACTTCTTCATTCTGAGCAGAGTTTGTAAATATCAGATTAGTAAGGCTTTCCTTGACACCAAAATCATCGATCAATCTTAAAATCAACTGTAAAGTATCTGGGCCAGTTGATTCTAAATGTGTGAAGTATGCAATGGCTTGTGTTTCAGTTCATCTGGGTATGGAGTTTTTTATCTGTGCAAGAGATGAATCTGCTCCTGCCAATGAAGGGGAAAAAATGTGCTAAAATTACAGCTGTGTTTTCATGAGAGCTCTAAGCCTGACAAGGCCAATATCTGTCTTGGAATCTCAGTTTGCTGTAGTTGCTGCATTTCTGCTGTATTTTCACTGCTGCTTGTTTGTTTCTTGGCTGTTGAATGAGATTCTTATGTGCCTACTTTTTTTGACTGCAATCAGGAGAAAGAATGCCTCCTTCAGGAACAGAAAAGAATATAGCTATCGTGGCATTTTGTGGCCCCGTACTTGCATTGCAAGATGCTGTGGAGGTATAACACTACCCTTTCCTATACCTTGCTATACCTGAAGTTTTGCCTTGCACAGTGCTGAAGGGGGAACTTAATCTGTATTACTTTGTTAGCAGACCTCTCTGCTTCAAATTCAGTGTGGAATTTCTGGTGATATTTAGGTACAGAGGATAGATTTACAAAAGGTTTTATGTATTCTATGAAAAGTTTCTGGGAGAAATAATGTTTAGTAAAACCTTTTGATATAGTTGTGTGCCTACAAAAGCTTGTTTGTTCCAAGACCTTGTCACATCACCTTAAGGATTCAGCTCAGATGTATGAGAATTTCATTTGCATGCCACCTAACGTTGGAAATACTCTAATTTTATGTGCCTACATTTTCTACATATGGGCATGAATATTTTTAACAGTACTGAATACTGTTAGATGGTAACATCTAATCTGTAAACTCTCACAGGATTTACAAATGAGATGTTCCTTTTTTGTCTAGCATAGTAAGTGCTGCTTGATTGTGGCTGCTGACTCGATCCTATATAAATTAACTTAGAAAATGGGAAGCTTACCCACTAGCCAGATCCTACATCTGAAAAGTTAGGTGACTTTAAAATCAAACTTCTTTGGTTTAGTTCAGAATGAGGATTCAGATCAAGACATGGTCCTCAGTCCTTTACTAGAAAGAGGACTTTCTGCATCCTGTTGAAGTGTCATCATCACAGGGTAAAAGGTGGTCATGTTCTCTAGTGTTGTGAGAAGGATTGTTTTGGGAGTCTGAGAGAATACAGCTCAGTCGTAATTGAGGGAGTATCTTTCAGACGTTATGCCCTGAGGATGTGGTGTTGGGTTTCATCCTTTTGTGTAGCATTTTCTACTGAACAGTTCAGAATCCTACAAGTTCCTGGAAGGGACTGGTGTTCTTGTAGTCTAACATCCTGCTCAAAGCAGGGCTATTATTGAAGCTAGATGAGTTTGCTCAGGGCCTTGTCGAGTTTTTAATAACTCCAAAGATGGAGATTCAAATGCTCTGTGTAGACTGTTTCAATACTGAACTAGTTCTATTATGAAAACTTACCTAATTGCCATTTCCCATGCCAGTCCCGATGGGCTTGTGTCCATTGCCTTTTGTCCTTTCTCTGTGCATCTCCAAGAAGAGTGACTGTTTCTCTATAACTACTGATTCGGTAACTGAAGATAACTGATAGCTCCCCATTGGGATTTCTTTAAACGTTGTCATTCTCGGTTTGCCTTTTGTGACTCTCATTAGTAAGCACCTTCCACTCAGATAATACTGACAGACAACTTAAAAGTGTAACTTGGGTTGTAACTCAGAGGCAGCAATGCTCCCAGGCCTTTCATGTTTATTGAGCTCATAAATGGCTCTAAAAATCTTGTGTGTAGCTTTAGACATCAAAATGCCTGTAAAGTTTTGCACAAGACTGCACTCTAACTCATAGTACTAAAAGGATTCTCTGTTCTCTTCTGAGCTTGTATGCAGTAATAACCGTAGTCTGATGGTCATGTTTTCTTTGCTGTCTTTAAACTTAACTCTACCTGTAAATTCTGCCTGAGAAGAAAAGAAGATGGGAATATCCTGCCTGTGTGAAGAACATCTTGGTGTGATTAATATCTGAGATAGAATGTTACTTCAGAGTTTTTGTTTGCCTTTAGATTCCCTCTTTGTACTTTCAGTTTTATAGAACTATACTTTCAAGTTTAAGGATATTAGGGTTTTTCAGGTGCAGACTTTGGCATGTCAATGCACTCAGCCATCCAATTGTTTTTGCTATCTTTTAATTAGACACTATAGATTCCTTGCTATAAAGTGCCATCTGTTGAAAATTATAAGTATTGTACATTCAATTGTTTGGCTTCTTTTCTACCTTCAATCCATGTACAGTTTTCTAAAGAATGGCATCAGTCTGAAATATTGAATAATCCAATAAATGTTGATTAAAAACATCTTCTAGATACTGACATCTCAAAGCTGCTTTTGAAATTTCAGTCAAAAGCAAAAAACACTTCACTAAACTTTTAGATTTCATTTTAAACACTTTGTCAAAAAAGTGCGTGCAAAGGTTCAAAATGAGTTTACTATTTTTCTCACAAAGGTTGTTTTCATGTGATGAATGATGTTTTGCATGTAAAGGACAGTAAATCAAACTATTTATTCAGAGGCTTCATCTCATATTCATTCCCACTTCAAACTGACTTTGGATGCAAATTACAAACTTTGAGGGAAATAGATTACTTTCCCTAAATAAGTAATTTAAAGTAAAATAATTGTCTCTGCAGTACAAAATGTAATGCTAGATGCTTCTGAAAATGGGAATTATCATACAGACTTTATTCAAGGCACATGCTATTCCACACTGCTGTCAGGTGGTTCACTTGTATGTTTCTAAGCTTTAAGAGTCTGTTTGAACTGTAAGCGCTGGCTTTCATCAGAAGGTTTCCGTATGGGTTCATGGAGTGCAGAGTTAGAACCTGTGCACTGACTTGTTTCTAAAGGTTTAAAGTTAAATTAATTTCTTGGTAGAAACTTAATGTAGGGGGGAGTCTCTACATAAGGCATATGTTAGATGGAAGCACAGTGTCTTGGCACATAGTAGTGAATTCATGGCTCATCAATGGACAATACAATGCTTGCCAGCATCACTTAAAGCTCCCAAGACTTTGCAGGGATGGGTATCAAYGTTCATTGAGATGACTAGCTAGTTAATAGCTTTCTTGCTCTGATCTGCTTTTTAACCGGGCCTTGTTCTACACTGTGGAGTCGAGTTGTAGCCTGTCTTTCCTGAATTGCCTCTCTTTTTTGATGACATGCAAACATGAGGAAAAGACAAAACAAACTCTGTTCTGCATGAGTTCCGTTTAAGTACATGTTCATTAATTGTGAATCCTGGTTTAGAAGGAATGCGATTCAATCCAGTCTAGCTCAGTGTATGTGTGTATATACATGCATACATATATATAGGCATTCAGCATTGTGCTGTTTTTGTATGTCAAACTTGTATCAAGAATAATACAGATAAATTCTCTAAATTGTCATGCTGGATATACTTTATGTAGGATATCAATTCAATAAAATGCAGAGCTGCATGATAGAAAGCATAGATCATGCAAGCACTCTATCCACAAATCCATTTCACTTTGAAATGGATTTAAACACTTCAACCCTGTGAGCTCTTCTTACCCATTGCTCTCTTAAAAAAAAAAAAAAAAAAAAAAAAAAAAAATCAAGCTGTCTCATAAATGTTTCCTGTGGATAATATTTGGCCTTGTGCCAGTTATATCATGTGACATACTGAGTTTAAGATGCAGGAATTTTATTACTTTGGAAATGGGGGAATACCCACTGGGGAGTGCACGGTATTTGGGTTTTTTTGTTTGTTTGGGTTTTTTTTTTTTTAGTTCTGCAAAGGCTTTAGATAACCTTAAGCGTGACATTTTCACATGTGAAAATGTCAATGTCATGGCAATTTTTAATTTTACCATATTTAGCCAGAATTCCTAAGGAAATGAGGCTGTTAGGTTATCACTACCTTCTTGCCTTTCTGGCAATGTTGTCATCACCTTTTTCCCTAGTACCACAACAATTTTTAAATCCATTAGCCAATTTCAGCTGAATCAGAGGAACAGACAGCCTCAAAAGATACTGGATTCTTTCAAAATGTGTGGACACGAACAGCTGGAGGCAGTTCCTCAC
The DNA here is from genome assembly GCA_035582835.1 of Phoebastria nigripes. Taxonomy (NCBI): domain Eukaryota; kingdom Metazoa; phylum Chordata; class Aves; order Procellariiformes; family Diomedeidae; genus Phoebastria; species Phoebastria nigripes. The sequence goes on along the minus strand of JAYKAV010003143.1, from coordinate 107,962 downwards.
TATAGCACCCCAAACTGAGGAAAAGGAGAGATCATCTCTTAGCCCTTTCCTGTAGTTGTAGTGCCCAATAACTTGAAGCAGTTGGTGCATGCTTAACTTCAGCTGTAGTACATATAGCCTCTTACCTTGAGACTTTGATTAGGAAACTAGGAAATGTGTGGAACTTAAGGGATGTGAGGTACTGTCACAGAGGTGAGCTTAGATTTCATAGACCAATGCCTTAGTGTTATCTTGAGGTAAGAAGCTTAGGAGACAGAGTGTATGTATAAAATACAAATGTATGAGGAGCCATGTTTTGTTAGTCCTGCTGCTAACAGATACCAGACATGGTAAATATCCAAGCATGTTTTCAGTGCTGCTGCTTTTTTTTTTTTTTTTTTTTTTTTTTTTTTTTTTTTTTTTTTTTTTTTTTTTTTTTTTTTTTTTTCTTTTTTGAAACTTGGGGAAATAATTCCCCGGTTCCTGTCCTTTTTCAGGAGAAGATCCCACACAAAGGACAAGGGATGGAGTTTCCCCAAGTTTAATGCCAGGGTTAGTTGAAAACACAAGGATGTAGTGTCAATTTGTCATTGCCTCTGAAAATACACTTCTGGTTTAATCCATTTTCTAATTCAGTAGGTTCTGTTGTGAGAATGTTGATCCTAAAGAGAGGCAGAATGTGAGCTTGTAGACACTGCTCTTACTTAAAATTCCAGTTGAGATAATGGATATATTTCTATTGCTTATGTAGTGCTCAATACTAATAGGTGTGGTTTTTCCACTGTGGCCAGATAATTCAGCAGAAACTTTTAATTAGTTCTCATATTCTGCTACAACCACCCCCCTGTCTATAGGGCAATAGAATTATTTGTCTTAGTTTATACTATTGTGGTATTTGATTTACTAAGTTTAATGAAATGCCAAGCAGTTTTGCTGTAATGTTTTTAAATTTTTTTTTCAAATCTTCTTAGTAAATACTTGAGCAGTTGAGGCGGAATGCAGATTTGGATAGTTGCAACCTCTTACTTACAAGATGATCAGACTAAATAACCTGGAAAACAAAAATAGTGAGCTTCATGAATGAAAAATATACCAGTAAAGAGAACTTAGGTTTGTTTCAACAATTCTATCTTGTAAGTGCATTTCTAAGCTCCGTGTGATAGTATGTTTATTACTTGTGAACTTGAAAACCAGAATTCTACGTGACTCGGTCCTCCTTATAATGTCAGTTAATCTTTATAGAGTTGGTGTTTGAAAACATCTTGTGACTGCACTCCCAAAGACCTTGTTTTTTATGCTTCTTGCCACTAGGTGGAAGAAGAAGGTTATCAAAACTATTCCTTGGTGCTACCAGCCTAGTTATCCTTAACCAGATCCATTCCTTCTTACTGGATCCTGGATTTTAGAAAAAAGATGTTTCAGTCAAGCTGATGGTGGCTTATTTTGATTTTTTGAGACATCTTTATCAAAAGAAACACTATGCCATCCTGTGTAGTTACTGTTCTAATGTTTCTTTTCTTACGGTAGTATTTCTATAAATAATTTTGAGGCAAAATTAACAGAAGATGAATTCCATGAGGTGTCAGTCTGTGATGTAAAAGATAGTGTTGTGATACGCAAATGATTTGAATAATCTTTTGGGGTTTTTTTTTTTTTTTTTTACAAATGTCTTGGATAGTCTCTTGCAAACTTTCCAAAAAGGCTATATTTAATTCTGAAAGAATTTTTTTTTTAAATACAGCCTGGTTTGTAAGAGATGGTGCACCCCTTCAGGGGTGAGGCTTGAGTGGTGCGAACACCCTGGAGTGAAGCTTAGAGAAGAATGTGAAACAACGTGAAAACTGTAGCTTATGAGGGACAGAAAATTGTTGTTCTTCGATACAAAAATGCAAAAAGAAAATTTTCTGTAAAGAAAACGTAAGTGGTAATGTGTCCTACTAGCAGAAGTGATTTGTGTCTTAAATGCAAAGATGGAGCAACTTAGGCTGTCAGGTATGGTAGGTGATAAAATCTAACACTGCATGTAGTGACACCGCACAGTGCGGGGGTTTTATGCAAAAGCTCTGAACGGGAGTAAAATTTTGCTGATGTCTTTGTATACTTTTTAATAATTTTCTCTAATATGCCAGGTCAGGTGTTAGAGCTAGCAAGCTCTAACTTCATGCTGGATTATATGTTTTGTTTGCCATGGCTGGCATAGCTACTGTATTATCTGTTCTAGTTAACTCATTACAAATGCRAGTCAGTTAATATTTGTACTGCCCAGCACTATGATGATACAATACTGATGAATGTGATGTTAAGTACTATGTTGCTTGCTGTTCCTTTTTCCCAGGCTGAGGTGTTTGTGCCCCTGAAAGGCACAGCACAGAACGTTTGTTGTATTTTAAATTCTGACCATGTAAAATACTTTCAAAATACGAACAGCACAGTGCATAATTTGCTGCACATAAAATTCAAAACTATTCTTTCACACTGCCAAAGCCATCTCTAAAGTGGACTTCATTGCATTTAATTATGGTACATTTATAATAATGCATTTGAAGTTTGATAGTTAACCTGCATTTATTTTATTGATGGTTCCTTCCTTTTGCTTTCAGTGAGTGCTTTAGTTTACTACACTGTCTCTGAACAGTGCTTCAGCAGAAGTACTGGGAAGTGCTTTAAGCCTGATTATAGAACCCTTATTTACACTGGTTGTATAAACAGCTATACACATCCTCATACAAATAGTCCCAGTGAGATCAATGCAACAGTTTAAACATAAAGTGTATCGCAATTACGCCTTTTTCCATCGACTTGTCTATCTGTTGAAATTAGTATCAGTATTATCAGGAGAATTCAGTTCTAGAAGCTAGTTCTATCTGAGCATACTGCTTGGCGCTGCTTGTTTTCTTTCCTCTGGTTTAAAACAAGCAAAAGCCTTAGCGTCGGGGTCTGTGGGAGGGTTTTAAGTGATGGTTCAGGAGGCACTGTTTGTATCTGCACTAGCTATGAACATACCAAAATATGTTTGTGATTCATTTTCAGAAATAATGCTATAGACTACCACTGAGTATGTATGTAAATACCCTCTGCCAGTTATGTAGTTTATTTGCAAATACAAATGTATTCTTACACGTGGTAAACCAGAACTAACTAAATTGTGTTAAAATAGAGCTGAAATAAAATCTAAATTACTGTGCCTTCACTGCTGTTTTAAAACCAACCACCATGACTAGTTTAGTGGCTTTCTTGGAATATGCAACAGATTCTTGAGGGGAAAAAAAAGAGGAATTTTCAGATGTCATCTTTTTAAAATACAGAACTCCCCTCTGTAGAACACATTTTTAGCCAGTTTAATCTTGTCTTTCATTTCATGAGTTCGCTCTCTTGAACTCAGTCACTGCAGGCAATGAAGTTTATATCTTGGTGCCAGTAGTAGCTGTCATAAAATTATTCATCTCTCTAATTCTAGGCAATGTAATTGGCTCACTTCCTTCTTACTGCTGAGTTTGCTTCCATCAGCAAATTAAACATTTTGGAGTATTTCCTCTTTCTCCGTGCTTTATAGCTTATACAAGCCATGGTATTTATATTTAATTGTGCCTGGCACTTTAAATAATTGGTTCTTGTTTTAAAGTTGCATATTACTTTCCTAAATGTTAACAGGGTGGTCTGTAACCTCTTATGCCAGGTATCTACTTTGAACCTTTTTTAATTTCAGCAAAATACTTAGCTGTTTCAGAGGAAGGTAGTTCATGATGTCGGAAGACAAAAATGTGGTCTTGTACCTCCTTAAATTCTTACGACTTCTGGAATGAAAACCTTGAGTCTTGGTGAAAGGTCCGTATTATTGTCAGGAGTCTTTTGTAATCTCTTTGAAACAGCTTTTCAGAAACTATTCTGTACGTCTTAAGAGCTTTTTGCATCTTGACAGGTGAATTCTCTGAAGATTCTGCAGGGAGTGGTAATACACCACTGGCAGGTAGAATTGCCAGGCTTTAACTTGTTCAATGTTGAGTGGTCTTTCTGTCTCCCAGTGACAGGTTATGTGATGGGGAATGCTCTTTTTTTATGAGCATCTACTGGTTAGGCTAGGGCTGTCTTCAGCCTGGAAAAGAGGTAGTTTGAGGATGTGATAGAGGGCTACAAATTATTGTATAGAGTTTGGATGTATGTAACAGCAAAGAGAAGCTGGATGGGGGTTGACTTGTTCTAGTATGAGGAGGACGGACCATCATATGAAGCTAGTGAGTGCCACGCTCAGAGCAGAGAAAGGTGGTACTTTTCATATCATTGCCACTGTGTGTTTGAGAAGTTTCTGTGGGCTCCGTGGGAGACTGGGAAAGGTATTTGGAAGAAAGATAAAGTGGAGTTTTTTAAGTATATAAAATCAGGTTCAAGAAATCCCCTCAGCTGAAAATAATTGGAGGTTGGCAGTGTAGTAAGATAAGCATATGCTTTCTTTACTTCCTGTTCTTACTCTTCCTTAGGCATCTACTTACGGGTAAAGGCTACTGTGCTAGATGGATTTGTGGTCTGAAACACTATCTATTCTTATATCTGGAAACCCAACTGAAGGAATTGTTTTGTAATTCCCTGCAGTTGTTTCTCACTACTTCTAAGTTATACTAGAACTGTGTGTTACAACTGAGGGGCAAAGCAACTCTTCTTGCTGATGTTTTCAAAATCTCATGCTGAACCAAGGTACTGAGAAGTGGAAGAAGAATGCTGCTAGAATACAGGATATTGGGAAGCTTAGTGTGAACCATGAAATGAAGAGGGGATGGGAAACGCAGGGTGGGACATGGAGCTATGAAGGAAGACTAATTCTGGGAAAAGGATATAAAATGTAAAAGCAGCTGGACAATAAAACAAAACGGGATGGCTGGGGATACATGATTGAAGAACTAAGGGGAAGTAGGAGAGAATAGACTTGGCCTGGCAAAAAGTCCAGGAGAGTCAAGGGAAAGAGCTTTGAGGGAAAAGAGGAAATGGAGATAGGGCCAGGGAAAAAAAATGGAAAAAAGTTCAGTGACTTCTACAGGATATTCTTTTTAGATCCAGGAATACTTACACATTCTATTGCTGTTAGCAGATCACCACAAAAGCCAAGTGCTAAATTTGTCTTTTGTAGTCTGGTGGACCATGAAGAACATAACTAGCCTCTCATTGCTATTGCTTTTAACCTGTACTGGAGATTTTAACCTGATGACTAAAATTGTAGGGGTGGAATGTGGGGCAGGATGGAATTACATTTAGTGGTCAGTTGTGAAAAGTTAGGTTTCAGTGACTTGGCAAATATCACATAAAATTCTGTGTCAGAGGAAGAAATACAATTCCATTTACCAGGATATCATTCAACTTACTGAACTGTGGTTCCATCCTTTCGGTTTGTTTTTGTTTGTTTGTTTGTTTGTTCTGGATATTCTTCCCAGTTTCTGCAATAAATGCAGAAATCTTGCTGGTAACAGATTCATTCCCTGCATGCTGTCCCTCGTGTGAAATGAGAGTACAGAATAAATGTGGTAGTTCATGTGGTATAYGTAGCTCAATGTGGTGTAGGATCATATAGTCATAGACAAGAAACTAAATATGAAATATATAAGGCTGCAGAGTATGGTCACTTCTGAACTTGAGTGGTTTATGCCACAGTGGCTTTTTATGCTCCTTTATTATTGTTTGATGGATCCCTTCAATCACTTCTACAGGCTCTTTTGCCTTGAGGACAATAGGTAAAGTGATACCATTCTGTATATCACAAATCACTGCTCAAGCTAGTGTTAATCACCTTTTCCTTATATTGTTAAATAGATCTGGCTATCTTATTTGAATTTTTGAATTGTTGATATAATCTGTGTAGAGAGGAAGACAGTCAAATCATGTAGTAATATTGTTCTTTGGGTAGGAAATGGTGACTATATTATATCTATTCAGATACTATTGATGAGATGGTCATTAGTGAAGTCTTTGAGATGAAAGATGGTTTTGAAAGTTGAGTGCAGGCTGCTGCTTAAAAGGGGGCAGCTTTGTCTTGCCAGTGCCTCTGGCTTGATATCCCTGTTGTGCTTGCAGTGGAATTTTTCCAGCCACAAGGTGAGTCAGYATAGACAACAACTCTGTCTATAAAGAAGCAAATAAGCCCTTTCCCCACCCAACCCTGACCCCAGGTCCTCTCTCTGAGAGGGGAAAAAAACCCAACACTAAAACACCTGCAAAAACCCTAAACCAAAATAAACTTCAGTTGAATGAGTATTGACATAAATAAAGGTACATAGACATGGACATCGGGGCAGGGAGAAGGGGTAACTAGGACAGTTTAAGGTATTAGAAAATGTAAGGCACTTGCTTCCTTTGAAGGAAGGGGATTTTTTTAATATACTGGAAGTTCCTTCAGACATGAGTCCATTTCCACATGTTGCATCTTTGTGGTGTCAAGACTTACTGAGGTTTAGCCTTCAGGATTGGAAAAGGAATATCTGAGCTAATGAGAAGTGGAAATTTATTTTTTTATTTCTGCACCTGTTTAGTTAGTTTTAATAGAGAAGTAAATTGACTGCTTTCCATCTCAGTTAATGTGTGGATTTGATGCTTGGGTGAGGCTCTCCAGATTAATTAGCAAGTTTAGTAAATGATATAGGGAAAAGTAATCACATTCTGCATGAGTTAGTATCACAGTGCCAAGTCTTTATTTTCATCCTCCTGAGTCTACAATGCCTGAAGTGCTTAAAATCATGATAGCATTGCGTATAAGATGCATAATTTATCTGTTAAAATGGGGACTATTGCACAGATTACATCACAAGCATTGACTGTATTCACCCAATGTTGTGTTCACTGTAATGTGAGGTGCCGAATTCCCCTCTTTGGTTATTAACACCTTCCCCCTCCATGATTCTTAAACATATTCTGAAAGCCCTCTGTAGTTTTCAACAATGTCTGTTTTTTCTGCTGAAATCCATTTTTTTCCTGATTAGCAAGACCAGAATAACCTCCTTAAAGTAGAACTTTGTCCAAAGATCTGTGCAACTTCTCTCCTTTCTCTGTTTAGCTTGTGTATCAACATTTACAGCTCAAAACATTGGTTTAGCCATTACAGCCTTTAAAAATTGGATTTTAGTCAGAAGAATTGTCTGCTCTGTTTAAACTTCATGAAACATCTCCTGTATTTTTCTTTCTCCACTCATGGAAAGATGATTTAATTAAAAAAAGATGGTGCTAATTGACAAATGTAATGATTCTTTTAAACTATTAAATATACTGCTCTTAAAACCAGGCATTTATAGGTACAAGTTAATGGCTAGTTTAATAGAACTACTAATTGTCTAGTTTTTTCAGCAGCTGTAATGTAACTAATTATGGTTATAAGGACTGGATTGTTTAAAATAAATTCCAGGTATTATACAAGATGAGTTTTTTGTTTTTCAGTAGGCCACATAATGGGAGCCACCTAGCATTGCTTTCACGTTTTTTGGCACTTGTGGTCTTTTCTAACTTAGTTGTGATGTTCCCTAAGCCATATCATGAATAGAATTAATTGTGGATGGTTGTGTGTCTTTCAGCATCTAATTAGAACATACTAATTACAAGCTGTTTTGTGAAGCCTAGCTTCCATTGGATTTGTGTTCCATGTTCCCTGAGCCCTTCTATCTGCATTAGAAATCACTTAAGAATCTTAGGTCTTGTTAGAAGAGTGACAGTTAAGGAGCTTGTAATTGCTGTCAGGCTCTGATTGAGCTGAGTTATCAGTCATCTGTTTCTCACAAATGGAGACAACAGGAATATGTTGAGATTTTTTTGGTGAAAAGATTAACTGTTTCTTTGCTTGCACGCATATTGTCAACTTTCAGTAAGGTCTACAAGCTTGCATTTGACATCTTAGGAGGTTTTTTGAAGCAGAAGGTAGTCTGAAGCTTTTCACATTTGTTTAAGCTCCATTAGCACTGGTATTGAAGGTTATTTTTATATCTAATGGTTAAAAGTTGGCAGAATCTGAAGTGATGTGTGGGTCTGAAAGGCTGGGTATTAGGAGACATTGCACACTGGAAGAGCTGTATTTTTCAGAAATCCACTGATGCCACCTGTTATCCACTCTGGAATATGAATATCTATGATTAGATATGTCAGGCCATAAGTTGCAATGAGTAGTACCATAAACCAACAGAATGCCCATTTAGAATCAAGCAGTCTTGAGTGCAAGTGAATTTGAAAACTGAAATCAAAAAACTCATACCAAAGTTTGCATGGGGTGCAGGTAGATGATGAGGTTGTAATTTCAAATGTCCATTCCAGCTGTGTTAAATCAACCCTGTTGTTCCCAGAAAACTCAGCTGGAATTGCCTTGCTATAATGATTGGCATATTGATTGGATTTAAAGTATATAAGCATCTGCAGCCTGAGTCAAATTTGGGCCTAATTCTGAGATTTGCTGAGCAGCATCTGCAAGCTTGTGATTAGCAAGAAGTCCAATCTAGTATTCTAGGAATTGTGGATGCTTCCTTTCTGACAGGATCAGAACCCTTGACAGTTACAGAGCCACGTTATTAAAAAAAACCACAGACATGCAAATTATATACACCAATCTTTATTATAAACCAAGAATCCCTTGTCACATAATTAGAACATACTGCTTGCAAACAGTTTCCCAGAGTGTAGTTTCTTATAGTTTTGTTTTCTGTGCTCCCTGTGCCTTTCTATCCTCTGATGCTTATCCTAAGAGAAGATAGTTTATTCTTGGAACTATGCACATGCTATTGGGGCTGATGGGTCATCTGCTTGATATGCTGGGTACATGCATCAGCTGATTGACTAGCAACTGCTTATTAAACAAAATGCAAATGACTGAAAATTGTACCCCTGTTTACTTCATAGGGGCAGTGACTTGAATCTCCTTCTACCTGTTCACTGTTTTTTTCACCACAAAAATTGTAAAAGTTTGTTTATTGTTAATGCATTCTGCTTCCCCTGCCCCCCCTTTTAGATGAGGTTGCTCCATGGATTCAAAAGTAATAAGAACAGGACAGATACACAAGTAGTGCAACCACATAAGCTTCACTTTTGGATAACCAGACAAAAGTTCGTATAGCTGCCAAAAGTTAGCGCCATTGCAAAACCTCCAGGGTTAAAATGGCTTTATGAGTTTTGTTGATAGGAATTTATATAAACTATCATTCGCTTCAGTTTTGAGTAAGTAAAGTTATAGCTTAGTTTCTGTTACGGACATTGCACTGATTGTGAAGTTGTTGATTGCTGAAACTTCACTTCAAATTTGTATATAGAGTTCTTTACCAGTTATATACAGTATGATGAGCAATTAATAAAATGAATACAAACATCTGGTCCTTAAATTTGTTTCCCTGTTTAGTAATTAACTTCTGATGGAGCAAAAAAGTTAGCTGATGAAGTTTTGATTTATGCTCTGTGTGTCTGTGCATAATTTAAATTTGGATACCATTTTAATTTGAAGTGGTAACTATTGCAATTGTTTGCATGAGGATAAAAGACCACCGTCTTTTATGTGACTGCATATCCCTGTGGTTTTTGTTAGTGATGGAAAATTAGGATAGATCAGCCAAGTTGCTGACTGAAGAAGAGGTTAGATGTGAAGTTAAATTCAGTATCTAATGAATGGTGACTCTGAGCTTGTTTTAACATTATAATTGAAATTCTGTTTTCAGGTGATTTTGTTTGACTRAATATGGAGGAATCCTCTCTGGAGGAGACTACTTTGCAGTGAGTAGTATCCTGCAAGGATAACGAAATGCCATCTGAAACTAACTCTTTATTGTTTCCTCTCTTGGCATTATTATTTTTATTTAATTTTCTTAAGAGGTAAAAGTCTTCTTTTTTGTGTTCTTATCAATGAGATCAGAGAATTTTCAGGGAAAATAACTTCAGAATGATCAGGTTTTTGGAAATTCACGTTGTTTTCATGTCTTCATACCCTTAATTAGGAACCACATTTCCCTTTAACTTACACAATAAAATGAGACTGCATTCTTGATCTTTTACTGAATTAAAGGCATCCTGATGGAGAAAGTTTTCTGCAGACAATGCTCCCCTCTTCTATAATTTTCCATTACATATGTGGAAAAAAAGGTAGTTAGTTACATGGAGAAAACAATGAGTAAGGAAGTCTTAGAGAGGTCTAGGTGTGTTCCGTGCTTAGAAACAATTGAGATCAATGTGAATCAGGACAACAGATTGTAAATCTCCCAAAATACAGACAAAATCCTCCATTAATAGGGGACAATAATTGGATTATAAATAAGTTGGATACAGCTAATTGGGTACAATGTCACTGACTTCATAGTTATTTCTGTAAGTACAGCATTTCTCTGTAAATCTTGCATGAGAATTGGGATTCGATTGTGCCTTGCTATAAATTCACAGGAGGAAACGGAGCCCTTGTCCTTTCTCCTTGCTAGCCACAGTGGTAAGTGTGGTTCCTAGTAATTTGCTGTTCTTGCTTCTTGGCCAGTAAGTAGAAAGTTGATGGTTATAGGTTTTCATCCAGACACTAAAATATCACAATGATGAGTTGTGAATAAACAGGTAAGTATATGCATTGAAAAGATACTCTAGTATTCTAATGTTAATGGTAGAGAAATAAAAGTACATGACTTCATATTTGTATGTTAACCATTCTGCCCACACGTGTACTTTTTCACATAAAAAAGAATTTCTAGAATAAGAAAATTAGGTCTAAAATATTTTCCTTGGTAGGTCACTTTTAAAACAGATTTGGTTAGTCAATTTAGGTGCCTAGTAAGACTTGAGGATTTTTTAAGGGTAGGATTTAGAAATATTTTTCTGAATTACTTTATATATAACAGCACTAGACAAAAGAAGACTCTTAAATCAAGAAATGCTTACTTATACATCGTGCTCTGTTTTAAGTGGAAAAGGAGTTATTTGAGCTATTTTTAACTTTGTTCAAGAACAATATAGCATAAGATCCAGGAATATGTAAAATATTCTGATTTTTAATAATAAATTCACACCTTGCCAACTATTTCACTTAGTAGGTTTCCATATAAAGTATACTATCTTCAAGGTTAAATGCAAGTAATTTTTTAATGATTTAAAAATAGATGAGAACCATCATGGTAAAATCAATTTCTCTAATATCTTTTCTTTTAATGTTTTTCCCAGTTTTTCATTTTCTTTTTACCATCTTCCCCTTTATGATTTTTTTTTTTTTTTTTTCTTCTTTTTACCAATTCAGTCCTCTCTCCTAGTGGAATGAGATAGCCCAGCCATTCTCCCTTCAGCTGTGTTGGGAAATTCTCTCTGCTTAATCCGAGAGAACGTCTTGCTCCATATCTTTCAGGCAAATAAAATATTCTTGCCTGCAGTTCTGGCTCAGATGTGTAGTTCTTACATTTCTGGATTCATTGCTGCTAGTATTATGAGTGAGCTTTCCGGGAAAGGAGCTGATACTCGTACCATTTTTTCTCTTGGAATTCTTTGTTTCTTCTAACAGAATCTACATGGAGCCTAGATACTAGGCATTACTATTATTGCTAAATATATATATTTATAAGACTGACCAGGAAATGCTATAAAAACAGTCCCCCTTGAAAAGCTAGATTTACCAAAATTTACCTTACTGTGATATGTACTTCTAGGATGCTATTTGTAGGAGTAAAGTTAAGAGTATTTGTAAACAGTTGCCAGCTGGAGGCAAAGATACCTTTTTTTTTCTCCTGTATACTGTGTATACCTAGATACTTAATATGTCAGATAGATAATCTTGTAAGGACCTTTGGCAAATGCTTATTTTTCATGGTGGCTGTTGTATGTTATGAGAGGTTTATCTTAAATTGTAATGCTTGAAGTATTTCTAAATCTACCACCTGTTATCAGTGGATTGGAGATGGGAATCATTTTTTCTGAAAATGTTCTTTAGAAAAAAACAATGTTATAAAGGGTACGTACTGTGAAGCTGCAGCATTCAAGGTTATATTACATTCTTACTACTTTAAACAGAGTAACAAAATTACTTCACTAAAGCATCGCTAAAATTGTTAGAGAGAGGACAGGTTTGCACTTTTCTTAGACCAATTGATAGATGCAAGCTTGTAGACTCCGTGTCCTTTCAGACCTAATGAAAGGATGCTGAGCCCAAGAGCTTGTTCTTTTTTTTTTTTTTTTTTTTTTTGTAGAAGACATCATAGATCTTATAGTGACTGCAGTACTTAAGGCTGATGCTCTTTTTATCCCTGACACATACCAGTTGGGTATGGTTTTGTTGCATCTAATTGCAAATGATCTTTTTTTTTTTTTTTTTTTTTTTTTTTTTTTTTTTTTTTTTTTGAGCCATATCAGTTGGCATTAGGAAAAAGAGTCAGAAATTGCTTCATCTTGAAAAAACTTTCTCTCCCCTCTATTCCAGGTTATGCTTTTTTGTGCATTTTCTGCTTTTATCCTGATGAAAACACTGTCCCGCCTACCCAAAGCACATGGATAAGAGCTACTGTCTTATATTAATCCTCCTATTACTTCAGGAGGATGCACAGCATCCTAGTTGTGTATAAATGTGCAAATATATTACAATTACAGAGGAAATTAATTAAGAGATCTACCAGGCTTGGAATCGAGCTGGAAACTGTCTAAATGGCTGAATGAAGGGCTTTGTATTAAAAAGGCAGATCCCTGCACTAATACGTGAGTGAACTCTTAAGCAGAGCTTGTAATTTCTGTACTGGTATTGAGAAGCATCGCCCTCTCCACTTAATATGGCAGACTTCACTGGGGCTGAAGCGGTCCTTGCTGTGAGCAAAGGAATCATAAGTTAGCCCTTAGAAAGTAATCCTGTATCAAATGGGTAATTCGTTTGATGAATTTAGCCTCTCTATTTGCATTTGCAGTGTTCGTGAGCTGATTCGTTTCCTTAATTCATCACCTGAATGTATTCCACAAAATATTTTTCATGGGCTTTATTTTACTATGTGGATAGGTGCCAAGCAGTTTACTGGAAGTACCCGATATCCTTTATCTGAGATTTCACCTGGGTAGTGATTTGCCTCATAAGTCACGAGGCTCTGGTTTTTCTGACAGGTTCAGGCAGGCGTGCAAAGGCCACCGGGGCTTGAAGCCCCCCAGAAACGGTTGTTAGGGAGTAAGATTTGGGGGAGTTTGAAATCCCTTTGACCTTCTCCTCCTGATCAATGAGGGCCATAGCGAAGGTTTTGGTTGCAGCTACTTTTCCCGTCTCCGTGCAGAGTTTTCAGGTTGCCATGTTCACAGCTGATAATCACCTGTGTTTTCGCAGGTTTAAACTAGAGGCAGTCAGACTGTCATCTCCCTTTCTTCACTGCTTTCCCTCACAAAGCTTTCAAGGCACCGTGGATGGGCTGGGTCCCTGCCAATGACATGGAGCCTACATTTGTGTCCAGATGTCTGCTGTGGGTACAAGAACATGCCTGGGGCTGAGCAGAAGCTGGGACAGAGCCAGAGTGACCGGTCACAGCAGCAGCAGATTGGGACGTGGTGTCACAGTCTTTGGCCTGTGCCTTGGTTGTGGGCAGGATCACCTGCAACCCAGGCCTGTTTGCTGGAAGGAGCGGAACGAGTCTCGCTTCCCTGACTCCACAGCTCTGATGGAGCTGCAATCCCTGCTGTTGTATTGGGATGCTCAGGGGAGTCTCTGGTTTCTCTGGCTTGTGAAACTTTTGACTTGTCACTTGGAGATCCTGCTTGTTGAATGTGCAATGAGATGGTGCGTGACCATGCATCCCTTTCCTTTCCAGGGCTATGTATCAAGCCGTTGAGAGCGTACCAGGGTACCACTCGCTATTTATGCATCCACAGCCATCTGACCTGCTCTGGACTCCATGCCAGCATTTAATGTTCMCCCCAGATTGGAAATCTGGGGGGGAGTCTTGTGTTCAGGCAGAGATGAGTGAGGATTTTTTGGTGGGTGGAAGGGCAGCAGTGGTGTTAGAGAAGCTGTGGCACACTGACAATTTCACATGGGTGTGCGATGCTCTCTGCACGCCTTTGAGCTGTCTTTATATTGGAGGATGTCATCCTCAGATGGCTTCTGCAAGACCCCATGCTGAAGGACTTAATTCAAAACACAGCCCCACTGTTTCCCATGATGGTTCCTTGTCCCTCAGTAGCGGAGGCTTCAAAGGAAGTACTACCCATAGGGGGGAGCTGCAGGAGCCTGTGCACCAGAATAGGATGCTGGCTTTGCTCTAGTTCTCTCTCACAGCACCTACGGATCCTGATAAAGTACACTGCAACGTAAATAGGATGCTGTAAAAATTGTTCTCAATTCAAAAATTTAATATAGCCATAATGCTTAAAATATCTGTCCATTTCAAAATGTGCCTGAAACGACTTACCTCATAAAATCTCAAGCTAACTAAAAGCTAAAGATGTTCGTAAAAGCGTGAAACAAAATTTTTCTATGGCTTTTTGCTTTCATTTGTCATTGCAATGACTGCGCCAGTCCTACCACTCATTGGGGTTGTCTGTCTTAGCCCCTTTTGCCAGTGTCTCAATGTAGTGCAGGAGGATGAACAAGCAGCAGCTCAGGAGTGGTGCTTGGGAGGCGGAGTATGTAACTGGTGGCTTAGATACTATTTTCAGCATCTTAAGAGATATGCAGGCCAAGAGAGGGTTCCTAGCACCTTCTAACATGGCGGTGGCTTTCCGGTACCTAATAAAAAGTTAACGGGCCGTTTCCTGCTTCAGTCTGAATCATAATAAAACTTCCTGGTATGATCCCTTCTGAATTATTTCCTGGCTGAACGCTGACAGAGCATTGCTCTAGACTTTGGCTGTGTGTTGCAAGTATCGGTCACCTCAAAATTTGGGCTTGGATCCTCTGGTTGTACATGGTTTGACAGAGGCTTGTGATCTTGTCTGCTATATGGTCTGGAAAATTGTTTGCCTCCTCATTCCCGATAGCAGCAGTGGCACTGCTTGGAGCAGGGTAGGGAGAGACAATGGGATCATAACCTATTAAAGCGCTGTTGTCAGGAGCTTTTGCTTTGCTAAGCGGAGCCGCCTCCTCTTTGCTCCAGTAACATCTTGTAGACATTTTCCTTGTCTCCTTTTGTGAGACTGATGATGGAGCCTGCAGTCAATCCAGAAGTCAGGGGAAATGGCTGTTTCTATGTATTTGTCCGCTCACTCCAAATCCCTGAGCTCTCCAGCTCCTGGGAGACACCTGGATAAGGGCTGCGTTGAAACAGCAAAGTGGCAGGTGATGAGGATGCCCTTGAAGGCACGGGGGTCATGCAGTTGCAAGGACCAGGCTGCTGCGTGTGTTAACAGAGTGGGAGAGCACAGGGAAGATGATGAGTGCGAAAGGTGAATATGGAGCAATTATTTACTATCTCTTGTAACACAAGAAGTGCAAGGTGTCTCAGGAAATGATGAATCAGGATGAAAACAAGCAAAAGGAAGTAGTTTTTCATCTGGCACATAGTTAGAGTATAAGAATGCTTGCTATGAGGTGCCACGGAGCCTGTAGGTCTTAAATATAGTTAAAAAGAGGATTAGCTCGACCAACAGAGGACTGGTCCAACAGTGGCTATTAATCACTATGGTCTATATGTAACCTTAGGCTCAGGGAGACGCTGGTAGGGGGAGGGAAACGTATTGCTGTTCTGTTCTGTTGTTGCACTCGGTCCTTTGCAAACAGATGCCTGGCACCAGAAGGTGAACAAACAGAAGCTTTTTCTGTATAATACCTTACGTGAATGCATCTTTGATCAGGGATCTTTTCTTCCTGCTGTGTTGCATATTGTGGCATCCCATGTAAAGCATTCCAAATGCACTTTATGTCATGCTCAAAAATAACCTGTCCTCTCCGGTCACCGACACTGAGTCACTTCACGTGCTGGAGTGCTTCTAATTGCAAAGGATACAGTTAAATTTGTGTTTGTCTCGTTTGATTGCCTCTGCCTTAGGTTACCGATGAGATTTTGTTAGAAGCTTGTATTTAGAAATGTGTCGCCACATGCAAAACATACCCTTTTGTATGTGACTACTACGTTAGCATACATGTGGGTGAGAAATCCACTGTAGCAGTTGTGTAAACAAAACTCAGTTGTTTTCAGTATTTTAGGGCAGGGAGGAAATAAGGAAGTTTTGCAATAGGTTCTTTTTTAAAAACTGATGTGTATTTTCCTAAGGAGCGCCTCATTCCTTTTGTGTAAGGTAGAAGCATCTGGGAAATAGAAATCCAAATCTGATCCTGGCTGTGAGCACCATTTCCTGCACGGGAACAATGTTGTCCAGTTCACTCGCAGTGGGAACGGCAGCTACTGCGTAGCCTTTATATGTAGCTGAGGCTCGTACGGGTATATGTATTTTACAGCAGATCAAGTGATACGATACATAAAATAAGCCATCTATGCAGTGACAAAAAAAAAACAGTGCCTAACTTCTTAGGAGGTTGGTACTAAGGATTTCTATTTGATATGGCTTCAAAAGCTACAAACACGTTTCACATTCAGTGAGACTCCGGTGTTGTGGGACTGGTGTAACTAAGCAACACGGGAAGAAAAACTGCACCAGTGCGGTGCACTTACTGCAGTAAGGCCAGGATGTACAGAGTGTATCAGTGGAAGTTTCTTTATAATCAGACTAAAAAATTTGATTAAACTTGCTTAGTGTCAGGTGGAGGTTTATATAGTGCCTATTGCTCTGTATGCAGGGTTGCATGATTAAAGGAAACAAATGTTCAGAACCAAAAGAAGTCCTATTTCTTCTTCCAAAGCAGAAGAATGTGCTTTTTTCGTTAAGGATCTTGTTGTTTTACCTTTTTCTTTTTTTCTTCTTCCTCTTATGAGCACTGAGGATGAAGGAAAGCTTTATGGAAAATGTAATTTTTTACAAGTAGATGTGAAAAGAGTCAGGCCTGGGTTTAGTTGATCTCATCTGGCAGAGATTTCCAAATCTGTTTTTCCTCAAAGAAAACGTTCCCTTTTTCTGTACTATTGGTCAGTCTGTTGTATTCTCCCAGTGGAGAGCTGAGTTGGAGGGATCAGAACAACCCAAAATGCTCATGAGCTCCTAGTTTATTGCGAGCCTCGTGTGTATGTTTGGGCTTCATCAAACCCTAGGGTGTTCTCATGTGGTCAACTATGCTACAAAAATGTCACATCTTTTAGGCTGGGATGGACATAGAGCCCGTACGCTATCGTGAAGCTCCTGTCGGGTAGCAGCAGGGGTCATAAGCAATCAAAAAGTGATTTTTAAGTTACTAAGGATTGAAAATAGACGTGAGACACGTGATTAGAAAGCTCCCTAAGGATGTTAAGATGATCACATAGATAGGTGGGTGAAGCTTTGGGACAAAGTTTCAGAAAGACAAGTGTGGTGGAGAGAAATATGGAGAGTGAGAACCCACTTGGTCTTTTCAGCTGCTGGAAACCTGATATTATCATGGTTTAGACAGTTTGCATCAGCCGGGTACCCTGGCCCACACTGCCGTCCCCTCCAAGGTTGGACGCGAGAAGCTTTTCATTTGAGCAAGCAGAGACTGCCCCAAAATGGGATCCATTTTCCTCAATGTGGCGAGACTGTTGTGCCACGCATCCTGTGTTATTGTAGTGGAAACTGTACGGGCAAATCATGAAGTACCTGCTAGGCAAATGCTTGGGGGCAGGAACTTTTTCAGCTGGACCACTGTTTTTGTATAGCAAATAAGCTCAACGGGATGGCTGCAGCTGTTAGCGTGAAAAGGTTTTATGGGTGTTTTTTGTTTTGATTTTTTTGATCTTCAACCTCCTGTACAGCTCTGCCCATCTCGTTGCTCTGTTTGCCAGCACATGTGTATACAAGCTGCAGAGGGGAGTTTGGGCCGGTCCCACAGTGCCCTCCCAGCCCCTCCCGTGGTTATGTTCAGTACATGGAGCTGCACTTGCAAGAAGGAGCAGACTGAGACACGTGGGTTAGCTGGAAATAAGGAAACGTCTGGAAATCGGGAAACAGCAGAAAGTGCTGAGAAAAGGAACGAATCCTGAAGGATGAGACAAGGCAGCTGAGGAAAGGTTGGAGGAAGGCAGGGAGGAGCTAGCAGCGTGCAGTGCTGTTGGGAGAGCGCCGGCAGCCCGGGTTGCAGGCCCTGAATGCAGATGAAACAGCAGCCTTCTGCAGCGGGGAGCTGGCTCTTCTGTAAGAGCTCTTCAATGCATGCACAGTTAAAAATAAAAGGTGTTTGTATAGCGTTGACTCTCCGCGTGCTAACATGAAGAAGAATGCAAATAGAAGCGTGAGCAACAAGGAGGAGGCGGTTTAATGGCTTTGGGGATTAGCAGCGGTATTTAGAGCCTTTCACCTCTCTGTTCCTAACATAAATCTTAACACAGATTGATGGTTTTAGCCATCTGGCCTTGTGTTTGCTTGTATGCAACAACTAGTGAGACAGAGAAAGAACCTGACCAGCAAGGCAAAAGAAAAAAAAAGTATATGACAGAAGAAGGTATCTTCTTCTCCAGTGTCAGTAAGAGCAGGTATGGTGCAATTATTCTGTTTCACAGAGTTCGGCAGGTAACAAGGGAGAGGGGAATGAAAGAGTAACAGGCATCACTTGGTACATGACTCTACCAGGGAACCTGCGACTTATACAAATGTGTATGCTCTGAGCAACTTGCTCCTAAATGCAAAGCTCTGTGATCTTTAGAGATACAGTTACCCCAGAAAGCATGGGAGTTAGAGGGCGAGTTTCAATCATAGGCTGACTCTCAACTGTAAATTATTTTATACTTGACTGGAAACTGTTCTCCCATACATCACCCATCTAATACCTTAATTTTATATACTATAGCCCAATTTATAAGCTGGAAAATTTTGCACTCTCAACTGTATGACACATTTTGGATTAGATGGCTTCCTTGTATCCTAAGCCTTCTAAATACTGATGCAAGTTTTCTTGGGGGTGGGCTGACCCTTGCAGGGAGACACTGTCAGTTTTGCTCTCACTCCAGGCTGCAAGGTCTGTCATTCCTTTTCCAACAAGATCATCTCAGTAGAGCTTCCCAAAATCCAGGGCTTTAATGGGGAAGCCATGTGAAAGGTCGCTGTTCTGCTTCTCCAGACAAGAGAGTAACCAAGAGTGGGTACATGCGTGCACACACTATAGCATGTTTTCCTAGTCAATTATTTTTCAACAGCTCTTGAGTAAGGGTGAGGGTTACAGAGGACCTCACATCTGGTCTTTCAAATGGGGGAGTTTGGGCAAGAAGTATTGATGATATGTCTTTAAGGAAATGTTTACCAGTGTCAAAGGTTCACTCTTGGGTTCTTCTGTGGTTTTACTCAATTTTGCTTTGGGATTGACTGTCTGTGGTGCATATTTCAAAGCAAAGCAAACCTCTAGAAGGCTTACTTTAGATGGGGTAAAAAAATGTGTAGGGAACATTTTAAAAACAAAACAAAACAAAACAAACAAACAAAAAAAACAAACCAACAAAAAAACCCCCAAACAACTAAAAAACTGCAAAAAAACCCATGCACAATAAAAAACTAGGTATTACAAATCTAATTTATAGCAATCTTGGCATTGATTTTGCTTTATATTAGGCATTTAGAGCTTCAGAAAAAATATTTTCACTTGCTTTTACTTCTTCAGAACGAGTAACCAAGAAACTGCCTGTAATATTCTTTTGGGGCRAAAGTGAATGAATTTTGGATATAGATTTCTAAAACACTGGTTTTTATCTCAAATAATTGGTTTTGGCATAGAGCTCTGATAACTAAACATGGTGTTTATCACTTCAGCCAGCCACGCCAAGGTTAGTGAAAGAGACCGCTTTATATTTGACAGGGAAGCACTTCCACCAGATGCATTAATAGTGTGAGAGTAAGAATTATAGACACATGAAGTGACTGGGGAGTGCTGTGTGCCAAAGTGAAACTCAGATTCGGATCCAGATTGGGGTAGAATTTTCAAAGGCACCACAGTGACCTAGAGATCATGTCACCCAGCGGTTGGGAGCCCGACTCCCATTTTCAGAAATTACATAAGGACTTTACTGCCTTTCAGCGAGACTTAGGTTCCTTTTCCCAGAAAAAACAGCCTTTAACTCACAATTAATTCACAAAAGCAGTCTTTGCCTCTTCATAATTATATTGCATAATGACTTCACTACTTTTTAATAACATCAGATTTCTTGTCTGTGTCCATTATCACCAGCTTAGAAGCTATTCCGTTGCTTTGGGAATTTCGTATTCCAAGTCACTTACAGAACTATAATTAAGAACTTCCGTAGAAGATCAGGTGATATATGTATGTTAAGATATTATATTCTGCTTGATTTAGTGTCAAGTCTTATATAATTTGAAATTTTATCATGCTGGTTTCATTATAAACGCTTCCATGGAAAGAACGTGTTATTGGAAACTGAATAATTAATAATCTCTGTGTTAACCAAGTATTTTCCGAGTGGTTTGTTGAAAAATGTGAGGACTCCAGTTGAAAATCCTGGCTCTGTTGAAGTCAATGGCAGAATTCCCATTGGCTTTAACAAGATTTTTCATTTTCTTATCTCAAAAAATACTTGTCAAAGCTCCTTAAAGTTTCTGTGTACAAATTTATATTTGTACAGCAGGAGTCCATGTGCCTTTTTGATCTCCAAAACAATTGTTTGCAGAATAAGGAGAAAGGAAGTAAAAYGTGCGGTGACTTTTTTCAGTCCTGATCCTTTGGGCCGGACTAAAGCGTACTCAAGAGAAACGTAACCTGCTGTCGTTTACTGGCTTCTGAAAGTCCTACTCTCCAGATCACGTCTGAATGAGATGGAAGGGGGAGAAGGGTGGATACAGATCCATCTACTGTAGATTCACAAGCATCCATGAAAATTCTCACGCTTGTGATTTTAAATGCTTATAGCAAACATAATTCCCAGTGGAGGCCTCTATTATTAACCAATTGTTCTCTTCTCATGCTACTTAAAATAAAGTTTCAGGCTCCAAGTCTTGATGAAAGCAGAGGTTAATCCTCATAGCGTGTGTCACAGCATTTGGATCTCAGCGGAATTTATAGTGTAAAGATCTGACCCTGTAAATTAGGACCTAAATACTACCGTTAGTTTCCATTACCATTGATCATAATATTGCAAAACTCCTTTGGGTTCAAATGGTGGTCGTAATATGTACATATGCAAGTTTGAAAGATGTTAAGCTTTAGACAGAAATTGCAGGCTTGCTACAGAATTTGCACGTGCCCAAATCCATTTAAAAGGGTATAAATGGAGTCTATATGGATTAGGAACATAGTTGACACAAACGTCTGTGGTCAATGAGCTCTCCATTAGATGATTAAGGCTCTGGAACGTTGAGTTACCTATATGTTAACTAAGGCTAATAATTTTTTTTTTTCCTCATCAAAACAACTTGCGGTAAGAAATTCCTTTGTTACCGAAATGCAACGTTTTGCAAAAGGAATCTGCTTTCTTCATATATCATCTTAATAATTGCAAGTGTTCAACTCTTGGCTAGCCCAAGTTTGGTCTTAAACCAAAGTCCTGTCTGGCAAATTTATAGTAACTTCTTTATGTGGTATGATTTCTGGATAACTAGTTCTCTTCTTAACGTAGCCAGCTGTTCCCAGGAAACAAAGTAAAGTGAAACTTGACAAGTAAACCAAAAACTCCGCTAGAAAAGAGAATGCAATTTCATTTTATACAAGTCATAATCTGCAGAATTCTGTAAATTATGCAGAATTTTATTCCCTGTCTTTATTCCCTGCATTTCTTATATCTGGAAGGAACAATCTAGTATCAAAACCTTCTTTTCCCATCCACCTCCAGATCTCACTGCAAAATGTTAAACGGGAGGAGGCGAACTAAGATACGGGCCATTTGAAACACGGAATATTTCATTTTAGATGTTTCCTGGTATTCTTATTAATAATTTTCTTTGTTTTTTTTGACAGGTGATGCTAATGAAGAAGGGACTGAGCTGAGTGAAGAGACGGGTGAGTAAACAATATTTTGTGCTAAAGTATATCGCTTCTCTGAAGCATCAACCAAACTGAAAGAATTCTTGAAACTATTTGCCTTGGTTGTGATAAGCAGTGTTAATCATTTATTGCCAATGTTATGACAGTCATCTCTGGTTTTTAACATTACATAGGGTAAACTATCCCTGATAAATAGTACACGGTAAGAATGGCTGAGACTACCTTTTTAATGTCGTCATCTGTTATGAGCCTCTGGGTGATACTCGGTTGCTTTTTATTAATAACTAGTTTGAACATGAATGGGAAATAATTAAAATTCTGCAGTCTCTTTGTCTGTAAAAAGGTGTGAATACAGCAGTTCTTGAGCCATTTGCAATTCTGATTAGTGGCCATGACTTATTTGCAATGAAAACGGTAGCAAAACTCTCCCACAAACTCTTAAATACGTTGAACTTGATTGGACAATATTTCAGCGGACTTTTTTCCTGGTCCTCCTAGTTTGCTGTTTAAAACAAGTGTCAATGTTTAGAGTTTGTGGATGTGGATAGACTTGAAATGGAAATGATGGATAGGTATAAAGGAAAGAAAGGCCTGAGGAACAAGAAAAGGAGAGGACAGAGGATTGGATATCTCCCATGAGGACGAAAGCTTCCAGTCAGAAGACTTCTGCTAGTTTTTTGTAGAGAGCTTCATCCACTTAATCTTCTTGATCGGGCTTTTTGTAACAGGCTTCCACCACGGCACCCTGTGTTACTTTCCCTCCTGACCTTCACCTAGAGGTTCTCCTGTTCCATAAGAGACTTCCGTGCAGTGAAGGACCTCCTTTTATATGCAGCGTAGCTCCCCCTACTCTTCTTGTCTGCCTCTCCTTCCTAACCAGCTAGTACCTATCCGTGACAGCGCACCAGGCATGTGCACTCTCCCCCAGGTCTCTGTGACCCTGATCCCATCGTAGCCCAGTGACTCTGCCCGGTTCTTCTCTTTACGAAAAGATATGGGATCGGAAAGGAAAGCCACATGGAGAAAGGCAGAGATATACCAGCCAGAAAACAGAGGTAAAAGCTTTTGAAGCAGTATGTTGGCTGCTTAAATTGGCAAGATTGTCCTAAAGACAAATGGATTATGATGATTTATGCAACCGGTTAATTAGCTTAGAAATTAGAAATACTTGAAGTATAGTGTATATGCATAGATGTGAAACATGGATATAAACATAGAGATATGTGTTACACTGAGGGATTAGCACATTCTTTTATGGCTGTTCTGGCCTGTTGATTTTATTACATATAATTATAATTACTTCTTGGTGTCAAGATTACTGGATAGGAACTTTTAGAAATTTTAAGTGTGATTGATATAGTTGTATGTACATACATAAAAGTAGAAAAATAAAGACCGTCATTATACAACAAACATTTGCCAAAGATGATCCTATAGTTGAATTTGCAGTATTCATCTAACATTTCCAATTTCATTTTTTACAGTTATCATGGCATGTATACTTTTATAAACCCAATTATTTTGCACCTTTTGTCTTGTTGCTTTTATGGAGATTATGCAAATTACACTTTTTTTTTTTTTAAAGCATTTTAAGTTAGAATTAAAAGGAAGTACATTTCCGCTTAATAGCCAGTCTCTTCTTTCTTGGCTTGTATCCTTCACAGCTTTATTAATTTGGGTGAAGCTACATAGCTGCTCTGGGAAATTATCACTGAATTAAGCCATTTGAGGAAGATATTTCCCTACCTGTCTGTTTCTTTGTGCATATGAGGTAGATGAGATCATAGCTTCCCTCACAGGTTTGCCTGTAGGGTGCTATGAGCTTCAACAGCACGTACTTGGTTATTTCTTTATCACTTGGAGATATTTTGGGAATCAGTGCATTGATTGTCAGCAATCAATACCTACATGGCTAAAGAGAAGTATCTTTTGTGTATCTGCTCCAGTAGTGGGGCAGATATACAAAAGTTATGCCCTTTTGACCTATTTGCGTATGGACTTTGTAATGGTTGTAGGATGCATTTGTGGGAACTATAAATACATACACAATTTCTGCATTGAGGGGAGTTTTCATTTTCATACTCATATTTTTATCAGTTTGAAGGATATCTGCTTTTCACTGTTCTAAGGGAAAAATAGAGTAGCAACTTCTAGTCACCACTTCAAGATATTAATTGAATAATCATTCTCCATTCCGCTTGACTTCATGGGTCATGACTCCAGCAGATGGAGTCAGCAGTTGGTACCAATATTGATGACCCTGGTTTTTTGAGCTGTCCATATCCAATCTGCTTTGGGGTTATTTGTCCAATTCCTGTGCTTAAGGGGAAGAAAAAAAAAAAAAAAAAAAAAAAAAGGAAAAAAGAAATGTTGGATTCCTGGAGCGCACATGTTGCAGACTACACACATGTGTAGGACCTTTGGCAGAGATTCAAATATTCTAAATGTCACCTAAATTCCTGTGCCTCCAACTTCCTACTGGCTAGGTGTTTCTGAGGGCCAGTATCAAACCAAGAGAAAACACGAAGTACAGGGATACAAATGAGATGTAGACTCATTGTATCTGTACCAATTTCCGTTTGAAGAATGTAGTAGAATGAGGTGGAGGTTACAAAATCGGTCTTAATTTAAACCTGGTGGCAAGAATTAGAGGAAAAAAAACCCGATCCTGGTCTGGTGTCAGCTGAAGTCGGTGGGAATATGTCCATTGACTTCAGTGCACACCAGATTAGGCCTTGGGAACAGCTAGAGAATTAGCCGGGAGTAAGGAATAACAGATGACCAAATGTGTGTATTATTGAGTGATGGATACATTATAAAAGTAATCTGTCTTGTGTTTCTACCACCCTGAAGTGCAAATATCTCATGACACACAGAAAGGCCTTTCTTTCTATGATTTATCTTCAAAATAAATAAGGGAATATCTTAATTACATCTGCCAGATAATCTCCATTAATATCTACATTAATACTATAAAATCAACAAGCATAAATGATCATTTTAGCGAGTTAGTCACATAATGTCACTGCATATATTGGATGTACTAGAATAAGAAAAACATTTAAAAATAAAAATAACCTAGTCTTATTAAATATACACACTCAAGACCACTCTTTTAATGGCATTTGGCTCATGGGATTTTAACCCATTAAACAATGGGTTTAATGGGTTAAACCATTGTTTATTGTTCTGGATGCTGTATCTCGTAGCAGCTGCTGACTTAACGGCACCATTTAATTCAAAGCACTTTGATGTTGTCATATGTCATAYAGTTTGCTGTTAGAACGGCTTGAGTCAAAAGGGCAGATCTAGTAATAGCGGGTACGGACCTGTGCAGTTCTACCTCTCAGCTTTTCTTTATGAATGATTTCCTACGTAAGCAGAGAGAAGGAGCAGATGACCTAATAGTCTTGTCTAACTTCAGTGATTTAACACTGCAGAGTTATGATGCTTAATGTTTTAAGCTCCATTAAGGGAAGATTATTCTAAACTTTAACTTCTGAAGGACTTCGCTTTTATACCCGTAGATTCACATATCCATGCACAGAAGCGTGCAAAATAAGCCCTAATACTGCCATAATTGTGTGCACAATTGCAGTGATTGCATGTGGAAATTATAGAAGCATGTGCTATTATGAGAAGCATGGTCCAGATTCCTACACAATAGTATCGCATTATTATGCACTGACATAATTTAATTCTCTTACTGTTCAAAAAAAAAAAAAAAAAAAAAAAAAAGAAACACACAGGAAAAAGTTTCAGTTCTGAATCTGTATTCTCCCTCAACCTGTTCAGCTTCCCTCTTCAGCAGGTACCAAAACCTTTTGACCTCACCTGTATGGATGTTGCCACACTACGGTCTCTCATTTCCCATCTAATAGTTGTTTGTAATAAATGCCCTGCTGGTTATCCCATTTCTATCCTGAGCATCCTAATTAACCGCCTATTCGTTACTTCAGAAGCCACAGCCAGCTAGGATGGCAGGACAAAGGAACTCGTTCACACTAACAAGGGAAGCCCTATTATAAACAATGCTGTATAAATACAGAATTTCTTTGTACGTTCCACTGTGTGCACACTCTTATAGTTGGACACTGCTTTTTGGAGGGAGACTTTCTCTTTTTTTCTGAGATGAAAATAGCAATCACTTGTAACCAGGGAGATTTGGAAGTTGTGAGGGATTTTGGGAATAGCTTACTTAGAGACATACTGTGAGATTTAAGTGGCTTGTTGACCCTCTGAATTAGCCTATAAAGAAGAATCATTCCTCCCAGCGTTAGAGCTCAGAAACCTTTTTGCACAGATGATCACGATTAGAAAAGCTTTTAATACGATCAGTTCAGACACCTGTCTAGGTGTGCTGTTTTTAAACAGAAATTTGCAGGCAAAATTTCTGTAGTATTTGGCTAACTGTTCTCAAAGACATACATACTGTTGGAGAGCAGAAGAGGTTGAGAGTTGTATTTTGACCGTAATAAAAAGACATTATTTTGAAGCCTGCACAAATCCTTTTCTGTCTCTGGAATGAGGGAAATCTGCTAAAAAGCAGTGAAATTGTGATTGAAATCTTGTTCTCCTGGGACAGTGCCTCTACATCCTTTTGTGAGCATTTTAAGGTTCTTTATAGAGCGCAAAAAGATCATTTCTTTTGAGATAGTAACAGTTCTGACTTCTCTGAATATAAGCCTCCTCCCTCTCCGTCTTTGTGCTGTCAATTAAGATGTTGGTTATATTATCTAATGTAGTCAGATACTCCTGAAAGACCTGGCTGGACATTTGCACTTAAACTTGATTGACATTTGACTTGTGGGACTGGAGGAAGCCTCACAGATTGGTTAGATGATAAAATTCATCACTAGAGGGGTGAGTGTTGATTGAAACACTCCTATTGATTCGATTCCCTGATGCGAATCATTGTCAATCAAAAAAGGGAACGTAGCAGGTAGTTCAGAGTGGCATTAGAACCAAAGAAAGCCATACATCAATATGGTCCACTATAAATATTCAAGTTATTTTTTAAAAGAATGGGAGAGTGTTGGCAGGAATCAATCTTTAAAAGCCTGGTTATTTTCAGGATTTCTCTTTTGTATTGAAGTTCTTGTTGAACTCTATCACCATTGCTCCTGAGTAACCCCTTTAAAGGGTTGACAAAGTGTGTCTTTATTTGGCGGGTTTTGTCTTTATTTTTCCCCACGGTATTTCTTGTGGTTACTCCTACATTCTCACCACTCCAGAAATAAATTCATCTTAGCACTTGAAAACTCTTGTTTTCCTCAAAACATGCCATTTGAATTTCCAATTCAGATGAGCAAATGTGATGACATGATGAGTCCTATGTTAAGTGCTGTCGGGAAAGGTCTACCTTCTGATACCAAGCCAAACCTCAAAGCATGTTCTGCATGCAGTAACTCGCTTTATTTACTGATCGCTAAGGCCCTTCGTGCTCTGAACTATGTGGAATTCTATAATGAAACAGAAATTCCATTCTAGAAGAAATTTTTAAGAACAATATACAGTTTGGTTTTTTGGGGTAATGCTCATTCCTTAAAATTAAGCAAGTGAGATGGAATTTAATTACTCACATGCAGATCTCCATTTTGGAATTTTTGTTGTCATTTTGACCTGTTGCTTCACGTAAATTCCTGCCAGCTTCCCAATCTGTGGCTCTTCTTTTTGGACGTAAGYACAGTAGAATAACCAGTGTCCGAGGAGGGCAGACAGAGAACGTTTCTGAGTTTCCTGGGCTCCATGCAAAGCCAACAATTCACTCCCTTTTTGTCTCTTGCATGAACACAACATTCCCCTTGACTCTCCAAGTTCCCTTTCCACATTCTCGCTTACTTCTTTCATACCTCCTGTTTGGAAACTTTCAGCATTTTGGTTCTAGATATATGTAGTTGTGGAAGGGTAGGAAATAAAAGGATAGTATCTAGAGCTCTTAGCAGAGCCGAGTCCTTTATGAGAACTGGGCATCTGATTGCTGAGAGCTGTTTAAAAATCCAGCAACGTACAGAGTAGATGATGGTGTAGGGTATGTATGACAGCAGAAGAGATGGGAGTTTTCGGAACACTTAAGCAATTTATAATACACATGTAGATAGCTTTTTTTCCCAGTTGCTAATTAGCTAATCAGTTTGAGGTAATACTATGATTCTTATTTTCTCACAGCGTGGCAATAGGGGTAAATCAAGAAAGGTCGTATGTCTTTCTAAATTTCCTGCTTACAAGTGGTCAAGATTCCTTTCCAGCACGCACAGAAGTGTGTTTTCTTTAGGCTTCTCCTTCACCCAAGCCCTCGGTTGGCCACAGGGAATCGGGAGGTTTGACAGAAAGTCAAATGCTAGAAAGTCATTTTCCCATCGTAGATGAATAGATTCAGTAGGTGCAATGAATTGAGTTTTAATTGTCTGCCATTCTCTGCTTTCGTGGTTAAGCAACAATGTTTGAAGAATGTTTTAATTAGTGAACCTGCTTTCATTAAATGTCTTAATTTACAAATACTCTTTATGATTAATTTCCAGCTTGGCCTCCCTTTTGTACTAACAGGCTTTCCGTGCCACTGGTTTGTGCCTTGAGGTCTATCTTAGCAAACAAATAGTAATTTCATCCTTTATGTTAAGATGACAGGATATCTTGAAAATGTTGTAGAAAAAGTTCATAATTTTTAAAGTTTAACCAACTGACATTAAACACTGTGAACTTCAGTCCCTACAAATAGGGGAGATCTTAAACTTCACTGGCCTCAGTTACTGTTTTTACTTAGGAGGTTTTCCTTTTCCTCCATCTTCCTGTTGCTTTCTGGCTAAAAGGTTGGAATGGATTTTTTCAACCAGAACATTCCTATCTCATAAAGCTTTCATTTCCTTAACTTTACTTCACTATCAAACTTGCTTCCCTACCTTTCATTTCATTACTAATTTCAGTCAATATTCATTTGTTACCGTGTTATAACATTGAATGGAGAATTGAGCTGAGAGGGAAAAATTGTTTTGTTCAGATTATTTCTCCACAGTTCCGTAATGCAGTATAACATATATTTCATTAAAAACTACAAATTAAAACATTATTAATTTTTTTTACTTCTGAAGAGATTAAGAGCTTGTGAAGAAGTAGGTTATTTTAGCGTGAGCTTTCTTTGCTGCTGTCGTGTGAAAATTAGGGAAAGTCCAGTCCATGCTGAAAGATGCCTATTATGACTTTTATAACAGATGACGCAGTAATTAATTTTAATAATAGAAAGATAGGCATCTGGCACTGAATGGAGTGCTGAGATAAAAGGCACTCTCAGTTGCGGTATCACACGTAGTAATATTTGATACAATTAAACAATTTCAAAATAACTTTTTTTTTTTTTTTATGTTTAAAGAAGGATTGGAACAAAAAGGCCATCCTCCGTCTCCCACAAAGAGCAAAGCAGAGCAGCCTGAGGACCTGCAAGATAATGCTGAAGGTAGGTGGTCTGACAGCTTTTCAGAGCTATTAATCAATTTTGCATTTTGGGGGGAAAGGTTTACTCTGAATTCTCGGGAAAGAACTGGAAAACTTTCATTTAAGAATGTTGTTTGCACACACTTGGAAAGTTCCTTTTGGCCTAGATCACGAGATTGTAATTCCTCTGAAGTATATTTCCTCTCAAGGTAGATTCAGAATTACAAATGCTATTTTTATGTGATGGGCTACTAATTATTGCTGATATAAAATGAGAAATTGTTGCTGTTTTATCTCTAACCTGTTCTGACTTTATGTAATTAATAATACAAAATGTAATGCATGTTGTGCAGGGCTTGGGTCATAGTCCGGTTGGTTATGTTGGTCAGGTAAATCAGCTACCTGCTGCAAAACACGGAGCAATAAAATTCTTACTTTCCTTTTCTGCAAGAAATTTTTGCTGTATCCCTTTTCACTCCAGTTTTGGTGTTTATGGCTCTAGACCTTATGCAGTGTATTACATCTATCCATGGTCAGAAGTCACAGGTGCTTAACATTATGCCTATAGTGTTGTTCCTGTAAGAGCGCTCTCCTGCACTTGAGTCTTCACAAGGCAGCTTGTCCATGTGTATGGAGGTAAACGTGGTCTACGTTGTTCTGAAATTGGATCAAAGTATCTTTTCTTAATCTGTAGCTCATTGGGAGAGTTGTTAAAAGATGTTAACATCAAAGGCTTATTTTCAGGGTGCAGAGTTTCACATTGCTTTCATATGTGTGGARGAGCAAAATGCCCCAATGCTGGAGAATTCCCCTTACATGAAACAGTTAAAAGGATGAACCTTAATCTTTAATCCATGACAGTTCCTTATAGTGGATTCTCTTTGACCTAATGTTCCTCAAATGACACGTCTCATTCTGCACCTCAACCAAGGTCTCCACGATCTTCATCGTTTTGGCCCAGCGCCGTGCATTCAGCTCCTAAAATATTCTGACTGGGGTATGGTGTGAGTCATAAAGAGCAGAAAAACGTTAACATCTATCATTTTAAGTAACTGCTAGTAACATCCTGTCACTAACATTGTGACTGGTTGTTAATGGCAAGTACTTAAAGCAATAGCTGTCATCGCCTGGAAGGTGTGGGGGGACCCAAGAAATCTCATCCTGACTGGTCTTCTTTCCTTTCATGCTGCACTAAACCCAGCTGAAATTAAAATACCAATTTTACGTTTGGATTAGAGAATTCAGTGATGACAAACCACATGTAGATTTGTATGCAGGCTAAACGGCGTGTGGGATCGTGTTGTCATTTTCCATATTCCTAAATAGGCGAAACAATAATAGTTTTTATGATAGATTTTTATTTGGAGTGTGGCGAAAAGCTTTCATTGTATCAGTGTCAAAAAAAAGAGGGGGAAAAAATGTGTTGCAAAACTGTAAGGTTTTCCTTCCATTGGAAAAATAACTGATGTTGTTCCACTATTTCTGTGGCCTACTAGGTACGGTTTCCTAGTTTACTATGCCTGTCAATGTTTCCTGGTGACCTACAGTTCACTTTGTGGAGCACAAACAAATGCATTGGAAGGGTGAAGTAAATAGCATGGCGATAGAATGATTGCATTACCCTCGAGCTGTAAAATGCCTGAACTCCTTGAATTTGATGCCGTACAGTAGATTTTGCTGATGCAGAATTGAGGCCTGTAATGCATAATCACTGCTGCAGAATTTAATCTAGCCGGTGACGGAGTCCTCTTCTCCTTAGGCAGGAATCAGGCCTGTAATGTTTGGGATTGAAAGTCTACATTTAGACTTGAGGGTGGTTGTGATGGGGGAAAAAAAAGGTAATTAAAGTGTTCGCTGAGGGGGGTTGGGGAAGAAACCTGGATCAGATTTCTGTGGCATTACCTGTGYCTCTGTTTGGAAGAGGAGTCAAGCTGCTAGGCTCCAGACACTGAATTCCTATAAAGTTGCCGAGTGGCTAGAGTCTGATGTAACACACCTGTGAGCCGTTTCCATTTAAGTAAATGGGATTTGCACACATTTGTCTGAGAATAGGATTTAGTGTTTACTGTTCTAATTATTAGCTGTTGGTTTTGACTAATTAAAAGAACTTTTAATGGGGAGCCTTGAAGATTATGAAAGCTGTGAATATGTGACATGAACCAGAACTACATGTCTGAGTGATTTTATTTAGGTAGGAGTTTTTCTTCACTTCCAAAAAACTGCCTTTTTTTTTTTTTTTTTTTGGTGGTGGTGGGGTTTTTTTTTGTTTTTGTTTTTTGGTTTTTGTTGTTGTTGTTTGGTTTGGTTTGGTTTTTTCTTCTTCTTTTTTTTTTTTTCCTCCTCCTCCTTTTTAAAAGAACTTCTGAGGAGCTAATGCATATAAACAGTCTCAAATAAAACACAATAAAGCCAAACTCTGCCTGAGGTCAACTTTGTTGAATTTTGCTCATGGTAAAACTGAAGTGCTTTGTGTTCAGCGTGTTTTAACTTTGGGATAGTTCACATGCTTTAGGTACCCCAAATTAAANCCCCCCCGAAAAAACAGCAAACAAAACAAAAAAAACCCAACCCATAGCTTTTAGCAATAAAAGCAAGTCCAAAGATTCTTATATTTAACATAAGATATTATTTTCCCCTTGGTAACATGACCAGATATAAAATATTTAACAAATATAGACTGAGGCACAGGAAGAACCAGATATTTTTTCCTTTGCTTAGTTGTCAGTGTCCCTTTAGACTGAAGATGGGAATGCAACTTGCTATTTTAACAGACTCATGCATGCCCTTGTGGCAGTCTGTAAAAACTATTCCACTGAGTTCAGTAATATTTCCGCTGTAGTATTTTTCTCCAGCACACCAAGCTGGTTCATTGGCTAGAGGTAATGGAGCAATATCTTTTCAGTGCATGCAAAAATCTCCACAGAAGATCACGGAAAGTAGGCTCCTTCATTATTACCCTCTCTGCAATCAAGGGAAGTCGAGTAAGTGGCTGTATGTAAGGAGCTTGTTTTGCAGTAAGCTAAAATAAACACTTGACATGCTAATGAAAGCAATTTTATACTGAACCTCTAAAGTATTAATGGTGTCTGTTATTATGCTATTAGATATATTGTTCTCTGCCTTCAGACCGTTGATAGAGAAAAGCAAGTGTGAACTGCATAGCAGATTGTCCTGTCAATGGTTGTATTCAGTTTTTCACTGTAGCACGGGTTATTGTCTGGGGAAATGAATAGACTGGATACATGGAGAAACATTCTTTACTCCCAGGTTCCCTGCAGTATTTCAGGTTTGACATGTGCAAACATACAGTGTAATTTTCCGCTCCCCCCCGCCCGCCCCTTCCCCGGATCCTGGGAGAGTAAAATCAGCCAGTGATAATTTTGCCTTTCCCCTCGGTCAGGTGCACTCAGTGATTGAGTGATTGTAAAGGTGAGAAAAACATGTTTGGCTCTAAAGTACTGTCTTAGTTCAGTAGCTTCATAACACAATCCTAACAAATTACATAGGCAAAATGGCAGTACTTGTCACAGCACAGCAGCCATGAGTTAGCACAAATGCCACAGGTCACCTGTTCTCAACTTTGCTGTTTGTAACCAAGCAAAAGCAAACAATTTTGACAAAAGTCTAACAAAACAAAAATTTAAAATGTTCCTTATTTCTCTTAGCTATCTCCCTAAATATCCTCCTGTATGTACTGAACAGCGAGGTGTGTGCGATAGATTTTCTTGATACTGGGAGAAGCAAAACTGTTTGCCCTTTCCTTCCTTATGGGATTTCTCAGACATAAAACGGAGCCTGCCCAAGAGCTGCCCCATCTGTTCCCACCATGGACTGCAGATGATCAATATTGTATCAAAGATGACTGATACATCTAATAACAGCAGCACAAATGCCTGATCTTTCTCTTCCTCCAGGAGAAAGATAATCAATCTGTGCAGCAAAAGCCGTTTCTATGCCTCCTGAGGTCAGGATCCTCCTTGCCCTCCCTCGAGGGATGCGAAGACAGAACTGGAGCTCCGCAAGTTGTCTTGCTCCAGCTTTTCTCATAAGCTTCTCCCAAAGTGAATGACCAGATTCTTCCTGATAGATTGATAGGTTGTTGGTCTCACGTGATCACCTTAGCTGCGGCTCAGTGTGTGTACGAGGAGCTGGTCTGTTGGAATTGCTCATCTGGGACGAACTTTGTCTGCTTTCTGTTCACTTGGTGGGAAGGAGAACAGTTTGATGGATAAGCCAAGCTAGAAGGTCAAAATGAACACAAATCACCTTTAAGATAGTTGGTAGAGTTGGTTCCTTTGCCTGATGGGGTCATCACACTATCGACCCCTTGGCTTTCAAGGGCAAAATCAAATGTCTGAAATGTTGCTTGGCAGTGTCAGGAGTCCGAGGCTCACCAGCAGGCTCCTGCCTCGCTTRGTGGACATTCTGTCCATGAGAAATGTCAGTTTAGTGATTGGAGTACACAGGAGAAATGAGGTGAAATGGAGTTGCATCTTATCTCAACAACTCATTGGTTCAGCAGGTCACAGCCATTAGGTAGGATGCTCACCGAGAGGGACGCACCCTGGCTCCTCATTCCTTTTCCCAAAAAGTTTTTGTTCAATGACAAAAAGCGCGTAATCTTTGGACTGGAAAATAAAACTCATTTTACAGCTTAGTCCTTTAATTGTGAGACTAACATAAGGCTTCCCCTTCCTGGTTCTCCTTTATATACCACGAATTTCACAGCTTTGCTGCTCGCTCCCTAGCTTCATAGAGAGGGATATAGCGTATGCACCCACAAAAGTCAACGGCGCTTGGCTTGTGCTGCTTTCCTCCAAGGTGGGCTTAATCCTCCCTGGGGCTGGGGAGTGCGTACAACAGCTGCTGTGTGTTACCATTACACAGTGATGTTCAAAGCATCTTTTCTAAGAGCCTTCTAATACTATGCAGGCCTGATTGTCTGTCTCTTTAAGGTATGCATTAATATTAACTAGATTTGACTTCTGATTAGTTTTAAAATGTTCCTTAGTTTATAGCAAGCAATTCTTTTATCATTTGAGAAATTGTAGCTACATTTCTTCTTTGCATCCCACAGGGCAGTAATATTCTTCAGTAAATTTCTGCTCTGCTCATAATCTACTAAAAATGAACATCTAGACACATAATTATACTTCAAAACCACACACACTCTTCTTCAGCCTTAAAAGTGCTGCTTCTTATTAAGATAGCTTAGAAGTTACTGTATTCTTTTTGCCACCAAACCAAATCCTTAAATAAAATTTTAAATTAAGATAAAATACTACAGACGAAATTCCCTGGGAAGCGTGTGTATCAAACACGTCTGTAAAATGTTTCACCTTAATGCAGATTGGTTATATTTAAAGTGGTGCTGTTAACCCCTATCCACTTTGGTTGATAGCTTCTTTTTTTCACTTCTGTTTTGAAGCCCACCATCTGTCTTGACTGATTACAGCTCTCAGAATATCGGGTGATCACCTTCCACTTAGCCAGGGGAAAAACAGGACATTATCTGTATTTTTATTTGTATTTGCTCTCCGAGCAAACCCTCCTTAGAAGATTCTTTTCATTGCTGAAGTGGCTTCTACTGTTTCATTAAATTGTGCAGCGGCTACAAAGACAACTTTGAAAATGCAGCTCATTTTGGCCTCTGCAKGTGACGTGCAATCGTGTTGTGTTGACCATTTACCCATTTGGGTTTCTTTTAGCAGCCGAATGTACGTGTGTGTAAACCGTACCAGGCAAACAGTTGCAATTCCTGTTTTCACACTAGATGCTTCAGAGTAGATTTTYTTTCTCCTGAGATGAGCTAAGGTGCAAAAGACGAAGTTACTAAAGTGACTAATGCAATGTTGTCAGAGGAGAATTACACACAGTGACAAACCAGCATACCTGCAGGGGACTCATCTGTCAAGGAATTCATTTCTCATTTCTAACCATGATGTGAATAACAGTAAACCATCGTGATTGTTCAGGTCCAGTGCAGAAGACAGGGCTAGTCCCTTAATTCTGAAACATTGATGCAAAATAGTGCATGTTTTCATTCACATTTTATGCTGTTTTTAACAAGCGTGATCTCCTGTGTGGCTTCTCTGTCCATTTCTTCACATTGTTACGTTGCCATACCGCATGATTTCGTGACCTGTATGCAAAAAAATTGAAATAGGTCTCATGTTTTATTTTGGCTGTGGCTTGGAAAAGAAGCTGTGCCGCAGTCCTTAACGGTGTGCAGTTACCTAGTCTCTTAGGCACACCAGGAAAGTATGAACGAATAGTAAATTGACATAGTAACGATGAGATTTGTGATTGTATTGTGCACCTTCACGGATGGGGTCCCTTTCTTTATCTGTCTCTTAGATAGGAATGCCTGTAGGGCTAGGAGTCAGGGCTCCTCCGTTCTGCTCTGAGCTCTGCCTCGGCCTGCCGTTCAACATGCATCAACTCACATGAGCAATTTCTGTCCGCTTTTGTATACTATGATAACAGTGATAATACCCATGCAGCCCAGTGTGTGTGTTTTTTGCATCAAAATGCCAATTGTATCTTTGTCCTCTGTACGGGCTGTGTATGACGTCCATATTCTGGTTATGTTGGAGAGCTCAAGCTTCCAGGAGATGTCTGCTTTCATTTGTTTTGAACAGTCACAGTTGCAGATTGTCAGAAATAGCGATGATCAGCATCTTTGGCAATGAAATTTTAGATGTCTCTTGCCAGGCACCTGCATTGCAAAATCTGAGTCACACTGTATGTCAGACAGAAGAATTACACCCAGTGAAAAACCAGCCTAGCACAACGTTCCCAGCAACGTTATGTATGAAGTGGGTTGGGACAAATCTGAGTGCTCGTGTCTTCCAAGCACCTAACTTGATGCTGTAGCTGTTGTCCCCTGGTTCTTCCCTAGCCAGGAAAGGTATAATGAAGCTGAGTTACTTGCCTTGTGATCCACGGAGAAGCGAGGCAAGGGGAACACGCCTAGTGACTTCAGTGGGCTTTAGATTAGGCTCCTATAGTTCTCAGGACGTTAAATAGGTGAAATACAATAGTGTTATTTTTAACCTCTGAGATAATCCCCACGAGCTACAGTTTTCTCATTCTTTTCCCACACTCCTCGACAATTCTTGACAAAATGCTGCATGAAAATGAAAACCTGTTATTTATTATGCTGACAACTTCGCTAGACTGGGTGCATTGACAGCAGCGCATTCAGGTCTGCGTCTGCAGTGAGGTAAATTGTTGAAGCAGCACAGAGGGAAGAAGTCTCATAACTCCATTAAACAATTACTGCAGATAACTCTTTACTAACCCTTCTTAAAATTTACCCCAAAGGGGTTATATACAAGTAGTGATTAAAACTGACCTAAATCATAATTTAATTAAAATGCAAACTGAAAACGTTCAGTAACCTCAGGCCACCACCCTAATGATTCATTTTAATGCGTTTGTAGTTCGACAATAATGGCCTTTGTGTGCATGTGCTTCTCGTTTTATGTCTGATATCATTTTGCCACTGGAAGAGTCTGAACACGGTTGCATGCTGTATGATCTTGAGTGTATATGTGGATATACGTGTGCTTTCCTCTCGCATTTTAGGACTTTCACTGAAGTCAACGTATCTACTCGTGGGCAGAATGTAACAGCTGTAAGATCAAGGCCTATATTTTTAATTTTCTCATTAATTAGTTTCTCTGTTATCCTAGAAGGACCTTCATGTCATTAGTATGATTACCGTGGCAATATTTTTGTGGTGTAAAAAAGATAATTCAAAACTGGTATCCTTCGTCTGCCAGATCTTGGTTTGCATTTGCATTTGTCATAGAAGTGTGGCCCAGCTTGAAGAGAGATTCGTAGGCCAAGACCGCAGGAGAGATGCACAGTCACTGGCCACCTGGACAACCAGAAGATGCGCCCAGGCTTGCATGGCAAGAGCCGTGCGGGGGTGTAACAGGGTCAAACCTGGTGCTCGGGGATGTGGTGCGTACGCAGATACGTGAGGGCGGCAAACAAGATGTAAGCCTGCGGCGTTGGCCCTCTCTCTCTTTTATTTCTGCTCCAGGAAGGAGGAGGTTGTTTTAAGGAACCTTACTCTGACTGTTGACACGCTATGGATGATAAGAAGTACAGCTTTCTCAGTAGTGTAAAAACAATTTTATTATTAATAACATCTGTGTTGGAGGGGTAGAAGTAGACTGGTTGGTACCGGTTATGCAGAATTTCTTCCTTGAACTAGAAATACGTTATCTGCAATTCTGTTTTCTTCTGGAAAGTGTCTTTTTTGCACCAGTGTTTGAGATGTCTTTTTGCACCCGTTTTTGAGACGCTGACTTTAGCCTCAGCTCTAAGTACGTCGCGGACTGCTTGTGAAGAAAGCTACTGCTGAAGAGGAGTAGGTGTATGAGTGAACCTGGCACTTACTCAGCTCTGAAATGGGAAGAGCCAAGAGGCCAGCAGGCTATTAATATTTTTGACTTGCCATGTTTGTCGCAAGAACAGTGAAAGATGTAAAAAGCCACGTGCCTCCAGGGTCTCACAGAGAAAATGGGAAGAATACTAAAACCTGCTCTGGTGCTGCTGCTGAGAGTTTGCCCTCTGGACTTTCATAGGGATGTTGTCCCAGCCCTCTCCCATCTGACTGCCGGCTTATTATTTATCATATCATCTGCTTCGTTTTGGAGCTGCTACTGCAGCTGGCATATCACTGTGCATGCTAAATACCTCTCCTTAACATAAAGTGGGCAGGCACTCGCAGAGTATCCGGTTTTCTAGTTTAGTTAGAAGTGCCGCTTGCTCTGCCAGCTTGCTGAGTGTGCTGATTGATCACTGTTTAGCCTGTTTTCTACCAAATATAAAGGAGGGTATATATCATTTGGGGGGGGGCATTTTCTTGCTGATCGCAAAGAAAAAGGCCAAGAGGAAGAGCAAGCGCCTATCAGCCAGTAGTCAGCTTGGCAAGGCAAAGCAAAATATATGGCCAGAAGTAGGTATTTTAATGTCTGATGTGCTTATTTTGTTTGTATGGTGCTACTGTAATTCTCAAACTCCTGTTTTTTCAACTGACTGCCATGCCGGGAAAAAGAAACAGATGTTCCCATTTGTCTTTTGATGTGGCTCAAAATCATTTACATTTGCTGGCCTAAAATGACACGACATGTCATTTGCCACTTTTTCTATCTGCTTTGGAGTGAGTGACAGATTGCTTTTCAATTACTAGTATAATAGAAAAGCAGATATTGCGAGGACAGCTTTCACCTAAAGGAAATGCAATCGCCAGTTGCTGCAGTAGTGGAAAGAGAAGGATGGCAGATACTGTAGAAGCCATCCAGTGGAAAAGACATTTTTATTATTAATAATGTCATGAGGAAGACTCAAGGGAAATACRCTGGGTCTGGCTTTTCTGCCTGGAGAAAAGGAGAGCCAGGGGTGAATAAAAATATGGTGAAAAACTGGCTTGGTACTCTTGTAAAATATATTTTCAGCTCTTTGCCTTGAGCATGTGCTGCTTAAAGCCTTTCCATTTGCTCTGCACCCAGCTCCAATGGAGGGCAATAATTACAGAAAGACTCTTCATCAGCAGAAGACACTTGGCGAGAGGCTCATTAGAAGGGTTTTTAAAAACGGAAAAAAACGTTTGTCAGACGCTTTGGGATTAGTCACTTCTCCACCCTATAGTTTGCTTTCTTATTGGTGTATTCGTACTCCGCTTCCTCCCTTTCTCCTGAGATGAAGRGATTCTCCAGGCCGAGCGGAGCTTAACCCTTCCTTCTGCAAGTCATTTACTTGAGGATCACTTGTCCACTSTAAATTTTTTAGCTTTTCCTTTTCTCTAATTCTATCGAAGTCACTTTGCATGCACAACACGTACTTTCAATATGCTGATTGAGATTAATTTTCATGTCACGATCCAGTCAGTCTGTTGGACTGGGTCAGAGTACAAGAGGTGAAGCTTCTGCTTAAAGTCTTTTACATTTTTCTTTCTAAAGGAACAAAATGAAGTGTTAGATGGAAAACATGTTGAGAATCCAATATATAGTGCTGTAATTATCGTTCTGTTATACCAGTTTTAAACAGTGAATCTCCAGTGAAAATAATAGACTTAGGGCTGACAAAACGTACTGATGAATATGTGCTTTATCTGATAATCTGATGAACCAGATGACCATTTAAACTTTCTTTTGTAGTTTAAGTTTGCTCTGAGTAAGTGACTTTAACAAGAGACGTAGTCCCTTGGCAATAAACATGAATGAATCCTTGAAATACCTGGTTTTAGCCGAATAACTCATGGTTATAGTCATACTTGTTATAATGAATGTCGAAACAAGTATCGTCCGGAAATGCAGTTTTACGTTGTGAATGCAGTAAGGTAATTGCCGAAATGATTTTCAGTGATGTATCGGTAGTTACCGTTTATGCCTGACCTGCTTTTTCTGAATGTAAAGTCTTTCAGTGCAAAGCGAAACATGTTGCACTTGGCCATAATTAAATCCTTTATGCTTTGGCACCGCTTGTTTCGCAGTGATGCAATATTCTCTTTGGATCTGACCTAATGGTAAAGATTTTTCAAGTGTCGCTGCACTGTTGTGTTACAGGATTGTCTTGAACATACTGTTCCTTTCCTCAGCTCCTGAGCTAGGTGACTTTATCCCTTTGAAACACATCCTGGCGATGCAAAGGATTTTTCTCCTTATTTATTAATTGCTTGCTGCAAAGCTTGCGAAGTCCCAAGCCCATGTTTTAAAAGAAAAGGGGAGGGGGAGAGAAAAGTTTGTCGTCTAGTACAGCTAACTTTCTATTTTGCGTGCGGTCCTCCTATTGCGGGTGGACAGGCAGAATGCTGATTTTGAAAATAATACTTCTTGATTTCAAGCGGGGCAAGGAGAAACCCAGCTGGTTTTATCAAGCCATTTTGGTCATCCGTGTAATGCAATTTTTTACAGGTTAGAGCTCACTAATGTGCTAAGAAATCACTATAGCTAGTCATCCATTGAGGCTGGTTAAAATCGGCACAAAGAGTTACCAAGCAGGCAGGAGGCCCGAGTCCCCGCTGATGGCCATCAGCCGCTCCCTGCCCACCTCTCCCCTCTCAGGTGGGGTGTCAAACTCCTGCTCCATCTCCTCTCCTCCTGAGAGCAGCTCTGTGCAGGGTCAGCCTGGAAATACTTCTCCGCTAGTCCCATCTGCTGGATGCCAGGATGAATTGCCTGCTGGAAAGAGGGCGAGCGTCATACCTCAGCCTTTAAATATTAGCTGAATGCGGCGTGCCACCAGATGTACATTTGTTTCTGAAAAACACGCGCTTTCTCTGTTTTTCTTCCATCCACCTAATTGCATTTGGGCTACTGCTGTTCTCTTCAACAGACTGCATGTGTTAAGTAAAAGCAAGGTGGTGGTGCGAGGAACTTTAACCGTGTTGCCTTAGAGAAGCTGTAATCAGAAAAACCCAGGAGCCAGAAAAGATCACAGCAAAAAATATGTGTATCATTATCAAGCCATTTACAGGCCTGGGAATGAATTTCCTTTCTCCTGGTATATATGCTCAGCAGTCAGTTTTTCAAATGCCTCATTAAGGCTGGTACTCAGCTGTTCTCGCCRTCTACCTCGCCATGCTGGAAAAGAGGGAGTGTTGCCATCGCATCTGATCCAGCATGCTGCACTGCAGCCTCTAATATTATTATGAAGCCAGAAGAGCCTTCTCCATCATTGAAAATGCAGACTTCCTGATATATTTCTTATCGGGCCAAGCAAAGGTTGAGAGAGCTTGATCTCGTGTCCATAGACGTTCCCCAGGGTATTACTTTTCTCGGTGGTAATTCGCTGTTTGGTACCTGCCTTCTGAAAGGGAGCTGGAGGGAAGAAAATGGATAATGAATGCGACTGCAAAGTAGTGGAGAAAATTGGGAATGAATGTGAATGTAAAAAGGGGAAAAATGCATTCAGTCCTAGCAATCTTACTTTGGTTTATTTTGCTCTCTTYTTTGCAGTCGTTTGTGATACATTTTTATACTTTATGCTAAGTGGCGTCGTGCCTTTTGCTTTAAAACAAAATTCGGGCAATTCTCCCCCTCCCATTCTTACCTTCCATAGGCATTAAAGTAGGGTTCTGCACGTCGGAAACACAGCCGCTTCAAGGATCTTGCGGAAATGTTACTGGAGGAAAATAATCCTAGAAAAAAATCTTTATAAAATACATAGACTAAGATCAAGCAACAATTTCATCTATTGCAGACAGTGTTTAGGGAAACATACCTTTATTTGGTATACAGATATTTCCAGTGTGCCTATTGACATAAAATCTTTGATGTAACCCCCCCTTCCTCAGCTTGAGATGAGGAAATGTGACTGTTTTGAA
Source organism: Phoebastria nigripes (assembly GCA_035582835.1). Taxonomy (NCBI): domain Eukaryota; kingdom Metazoa; phylum Chordata; class Aves; order Procellariiformes; family Diomedeidae; genus Phoebastria; species Phoebastria nigripes. The sequence goes on along the minus strand of JAYKAV010003143.1, from coordinate 66,302 downwards.
TGTAACTGGTTATGTTTGCAGGTTTTTTCAGTTTACCTTTCTATCTCTCTGCTTTTTTCACGGCGCCTTGCTGTAAATTAGCGGTTTGTGCTGAATTGGTTACAGTTAATATTGCTGCTGCTGTTACCGATAAAAAGATATATCATAAGTATTTTTTATGCGTTTTCCTCGCTAGGTGGTAACGGCACAGAGGAAAAGCAAAACACCAAAGAAACGGAGGCCCAGAGCCGAGAAGCAGGTTTGTGCCGAGTTCCTTGAAGGACTTTCTTAGGTTTTATCTACCTTGGTGAACAATAACCTTAGTCAATGCTATTGACAGAGAATGTTTGTACATTTTCACCAGATTAGCAATTCTCCCGTTAGAGACCAACTCCATTCATTATGAATGAATGTATTGCAATGCAGGAATGCAGACTTCCCTCTTTAGCTTACCAGCTCTACRTTCTCCCTTTAAGGTGGACTACCTCTAGCTAATCCTCTAACTAGAAAGAAATAATTTTCCCTCTGTCTACAACAGAGTAACCCTCTGCATAGAATATAAATGGGGGAAAAGGAAATTTGGAGAAGGAGGAAGCAGGCTTCTTTTGATGAAAACTGTACTTCTGAAGATTTTAAAGGGTATTTTCAAGTTTTAATAAATTGTCTACACAAGACTCGGAGGTTATGAAGATTTAAATCCATACAGAAAGATATTGCATATACTGCGAATGAATGTCAGAGTTCACGAGCAGTGGGTTTTGCCGATGGCATGCTTATAAATTATAGTGAGTTCAATATTTTRAAATACAATGTCACTCTCTGTTCACAACAGAGTTTCTATTACTTGTTTCTGTTTATGGTTGTATTTTTCATCCTACCCAACTCAGTTCAATGCAAAAGACAACTAGAGTTAATCAGTTATCAAAAGAACTGAAGTGACAATCAAAATGTCAGCAAATCCCCTTATTTCTTAAGGATTTCTTTTAGTGTAGTATTACATGTAACGCAATGCTTTTCTTGTTTGGTTTTTTCCTCATTGTAGCGCAGGAGATAGGCAATACGTATTGCCTACACATACTTAATCCAGAGAGCATGAAAGAGTTTTCTTCAGAATTTGGTGGTTTTTTTGCTTTTTTAATCAGAATTGAAGATTGTTTTCAATATGTGGAAGACTGAGCTGAAGAAGCTGACTGAGCCAGCCAGTAAATGCAGCAAAAAAATTTAGAAGGCCTAGACTCTTGACTTATCTGGTTTGCTCGCTGCATTGTGGCTCTTTCCAGATGAGGAATTCATTTGATGAGGGTCCTTCTTTTTGTCCTATGCGTTGGGCACTGTGTGTGTGGAAGTGCAGCATTTCTCCCTGCACTCCACAGGTCAGTCTTCTGCAACTAGGTGTTAACAGCTGATGCTGTCCGCAAGTGCTTGAAGTCCTTCTATGTTTCATGTCCTCTTTATCACCTCTTCTTTATGTCCTTGCGCGGGGCAAGCAGTGGGAGGTGAAGCCATAGGCACGCAGTATTACAGAATAAAAAAGATTCCCACGGACCTCAGCAAACTTTGGACCTAGGCCCTTTATCCTCCCCAAAATAAACATGCAGTGGTATTTTGTAAGTGCTGGAGGACAACCACGTTTCCTTTCCCGGGTTTTTCACTTTTATGCTAGTCGTATTTTAAACAGGTGAAGGGGACCGGGGGGAAGGGAGGAGTGAGTTGCTCTGTCTGAATCTAGACTCTGTTTTGAATCTCTGACTAGGCAGGGGCATATCTTTGCCCAAGCAATATTGAGCTTTTAACCATACCCAGCACTGCTTGGCAGTTAGTACTGCTAGGAGCTCCTAGCTCCAACGGCAGAGGTTCCTGTTAAACCCAGTTATACTACTGTCTACAGATGCCAAACACAACCCATTGTGCTTGTCAGCTATACTCACTCTGATGGGGTGCGTATTTCCCTGCTATTTGGATTCGCAAAACAGYTCAATTGAATGAGATACATTTCATTTTTCCCAAGAGAATTAAGGAATATGTACCTCTCTAAATTATTACTTTGCTTCTGGAGGTGTCTTAAATGCATTGTGTTTTTCCCAAAACCGTCATTATGACTTGTTACATTACGAGCTGTCAGAGCCATGATGTACATTCTTTTGCTATCTCGTATCGGTAGTCATGTTTTGTTACTCTCATGAAAAGCGTCAAAGAAAAGATCCGGACATTTTAGGTCCCAGATCCAGAAAATGTCATACTTTAGGAACGCTTTTTAGGTACGTGCCTAAAGACAGCGTTGTGCCTACGCATAGTCCATGAATCACCTCCTCAGCCACAGGCACACAGTGTTACAGGAAAAAATTATTTGGCTTAACATTTATCCCTACTGGTTCACATAGTGACAAGAACAGAGAGGTGTACAATTACCTCGAGCTAGTTACATTCAGCTAATGAGTTGCTGCTGCTTTCCACTCTACTCATTGTGGAGACAAAACATTATCAAGAACTTTTAGGTTGCTGCTTCTGTGCCCTTTCTTGGCAGTAGGAAATGACCGGATTTTCTAAGACAGGAAGTTTTATGCCTCAAACATTTCTAATCACTATGAACGATCACTGTAAGGAGCAATCCCATCAAATGTTCAAGTTCTTATTTGTATTTTCAAAACCAAAAGGCATAACCTTCAACTGAGCGTGACAAATCAGAAATCGTATACTTTGATATTGCGAAAAAAAACGTAGGAGAAAAAATAGACACTGTATTCTTACCCAGTCTGTTACATAAAGGTTTATATATTCTTATTATACAGTAGTGAAAAAGCCAGTTATAGTGTACAAAGACTGGCCTGAAATTTTTCAGCTATTACTGTGTGGTTTTTTTAAAGTCTGTCCTCCAGTCTATCATCAGTGAACTTCATAGTTAACACGTGGAAAAACAAAATGGCAGGTGGTTTAGAGCTCTTGTTTCAAGCTAGTTAAAAATACTCGATGACTATATTAGGAAAAAAATTTTGCCAGAATCATCAGAGGCAAGACTTTTGAAAGAAATGGAAGGTTAGAAATGAAAACAAAGGCTTATAAAGGTTTTAGAAATATAAAAATTGCCAAGAAAAAGCAACGGTGAAAGTTAAAAGAATCTACTAAATTCAGGTACTAGTTTTATCTATTAACTACAATAGTTTTACCTGCATGCTCTACCGTTAAAAAACTCCAAGCCGCAGATTTTCGGGGACTTGCTAAATTTCAGGCCTGATTCATGAAAGCTTCTATTTTCAGGAAAGCATTTGCATGTAATCATTTTGATTCCAATGGGATTCATGGACATGATTGAAGTTAAGAATGGCTTAATTGTTTTTTTCTCAAAATAGATGGATTAAATGAAAAAAGGAATCTCAAAGCAAATAGCAACACCAGCCTACCCATGAAACTGATAGCTGTTCCTCTCTCTGTATTATGAGAAATTGAAATACAGACTTGATCTGGCAGTGTTGTCATGTAGGTTTACCCGTGGCTTAGGGAAGACAATCAGACCAGTAATGGCTGTTGAATGCAATCTGAATGGATGGAAGCCCAGTAAATCAAATTCAGGTCTAGTATCTTGCCTCAATAAGGCATAACACTTTTTTTCAGTAAAGTAGTTCATTAGTTGGCTATCTAATGAATAACTTCTCTTTCATTTCCTTGGTTCTTATAGATGAGACGAAACCTTCAGCTGTAGCCAGCCTATCATCATCAGAAGAAACAGAGTTGAGTGAGGATAAAGGTACAGATTGTAAATTGTGTTTCAAAATATCCAGTCCCAAGAGGACATTTCATAAAGCCTTATTTTCCTATGTCTGGAAGTTGCCAAAATCACAGTTAAACAATACAGAAATAGGTAAATGCTTGGATTTTCATTTACAAAAGTATTTGTAATGAAGTACTTGGCACCAGCTGTTGTGCCGGTAGGAGAGATGCTGTGAATTCCTAAGTCCCCTTGTTACAGAGGTAATGCTAAAATATCATACGTGACATATCAGAAATAAGCCTAAAGCTTGGGCTCGCTGGGGCGACTCAGAGGCGTAAAGTTAAGTGTGCACATCTACCTCGGCAATATTAGCTCCCTATTTGGTGCTCTCCTGATGGGGAAAAAGAAAAACACAATAGCTATAAACACATCAAGAAGGAGACGGGAGGAGATGAAGTCATAATTGGGAGGGAGAAAGTAATGTTTATCTTGTGCAGACTGTGCTGGGCACTCAGATCATTTAGTTTGTGATAAATATTTAAAAGTGTCACGGGGCCAAATGACAGGGAGTTTAGGAAACAAGAAAGAGAGATGATCTAATTTAAATGTTTCAAGCTGAGATTTTTCCTGTGGAGTTGTTGGTTTACAGATAGGAACCAGTGCGCAGATGTACTGTTTTTGATACTCTTATGATATCACGCTATTAATTGCTTGTGCCGGTCTATGGGTTTTGGCATTTTTGTGGGGGTACGTCAGGAAAAAGCCTGGGTGATTTATAAAATGTTTGCTACTGGTAATTCAAAACAGGAGTTATGCTATCTATAATAAATACAGTCCATCAGTACAGCCTTCAAGAAAGACTAATAGAAAATTTTAATGCATTTTACTGAGATAACATAATTATTAACATCCATTAACTTATTTATTTTAAAAGATTTAATGTTTAATTCAGCGTCGCTGCTTGACTCTCTTCTCATTTTTCTAGATAAGTGTGACGGGGTGTGAGATCTTGCCCTTTTCTTCCAAAGACACATGCTAGAGAGCCCACATGCTTACCTGACTATGAGTTCAAAGCCTCGTGCAGGTTGATTTAAGTGCTCTCTTAACTGATTGATTGATGCTGCAGGGAAAAAAAGCCGCAAACCCTTGCTGGAGCACTGGCTTTTGCTTTTGATATCTTCGTGGACTAAGGTCGTGGCAAGGCTAGTGGAAGGCAAAATAGCAGTAGATTCAGCCTCAGCGTAGTTGGTGATTGCCTGTCATTCATTTCTCTTTTTTTGCTGACATTTGGCCTGTTTATGTATATTGTATCTATAAGATCCCCCATCAGATGTGTTTTTTATGTTTCGTAATGTGAGGGTCACGGTGAGGCTTTGGGTTTGGATTTTTTTTTTTTTTTTTTTTTTTTTTTTTTTTTTTTTTTTTTTTTTTTTTTTTTTTCCCTGTCTGCAGTCTTACTGAAGATCCCAACATTTTGGTGTTGCTTTGAGTGCTTGTTCCTGACTACGAAGCCAGTGTCTTCTGATACGCTTTTCAGTGACCATCTCAATGTGTAACCACTCCCGTTTTTTGACCCATTGTATTAGTTGTCTCTTCTCAGGAAAGTAGCCATCTTGGTGCTACAGGTCTCSCTTTTCCTATAATATGCTAAGAGTATAATGTTTTCCCCTCTTCTCTTGAGAGGTTGACAGGAGAGATAGTGCCCTGAGAAATGCAAAGGGTAGTTTCTCTTTGATGTCCTACGTCTCCTCAAAAGTAAGATGAAAAGCATCTGGTAGGGAAAAAGGAGCAAGACAGACTCTCCTCCATATATTTTGTTTGTAAAGTCGTACAAGTAGAAAAAAGGAATGGTAGGGAAAAGAACGTGTTTTGGGATTTGCTTGCTAGTTTTTCAAACGTAACCAAGATTTTTGAACGATGAGGCCGCCGCATCCACGAGGCCGTGGTTTTAATCCTTATTTCCATTAGTAGATCTTCAACTTTTCAGATTTTAGATTTTGAGTTGTTTCAGAATGAATACTAGTGTTACAAAAAACTTGCTAGCGCTTGGGAAATGGCACTTTTACAAAAACCTGGCATTTCTGAAAACACCTGCTGCTCCCGAAATAAATTTCAGCCTTCAGCCTTGTTTGCCCACTGAGTTAACACAGCTAAAACCTGCCAGGTTCTGGAACATACTCATTTCTGTATTTTATCTTCAACTAAATGAAGTGCATGTAAAGCATTTAAAGAAATTATGTTTTTCCAGTCATTCCACCTAATTACTGTGAAAGGAGATTTGTGGCAAGTAAGTCTAGGCTGCGTATTCCCAAAATGTATAGTTTAAACCACTCGGAATAGGAGGTTTCCAAGCCTACTACGGAAGTATAGCAGTCTTTCGAATGTCAGTTCTGGCGAGTGCACCAAAACAAGTATTTTGACTCCGATTAGAGTTGACTAGTAGTTTTTCTACTTATTTTTTCTCATATTTCTGGGATTAGAATATAGCAAACACATCGAGATAGTCATTTATTGCTCTAAAATGTGGTGATATTCAAAACAGAGCACATGTATCTCTGCTACCGTGAAGTTCTAGTATTTTTGTCTTACCTGAGTCGTCTTTATCAGTTGTTTTTTTAAAGAAAAGGGGAAGGATGGCAACACGAAAGGGGATGTTTCATGATAAGTGCGTGGAACAGTGCAGGAATCATATTTCGAGGGGCTCCAATTAAAATGAAAACCTACTGTGAGATTACAAATCTCGTATTAATGTGAAAGTATATCTCTCCTGTTATTCACAATAGAAGAGACACTGTCCAGAAAAAAAAAGTCCACATGGACCCAGTTTGCATGTGGCCTTTGAACAGACTGAGTTTTTTTGAGTGCTCTTTCTGTCCTGAGAAGAAGAAGAAAAAAAAAAAAAAGGCACAACAGTCATATTCCAAGAATATCAAGATATTTGATGTTATGCTGTGGAGGTATCCTCTTATTCCAGTCTGTGCCAAGTTTTTACTTCCACTGTCTGGATATACCGCAAAGAAATGTTGCAATTTTACCCTTGAAAACTTGCATGCATAACTATTAGCTCTTGGGGGGAGAGCTGACATCTCTAGGCAGCACCTTCATAGTGCTTCATTACTGTGCATATGGAAGTAGATCCTTTATACACAGCGTATTTCAAGTTAGAGATGCTTCTCTTTATGAAGTGTAAGGGCAGAACAAAGTGATTAAAGTCATTAATGTTTATGCAGCAGATAAAACACGTATCAGACAGGCTGCGCTCAGCCTAGTATGCCTGTCCATACGAGATTGTGCTGGGACTACAAACTCATTTTAAATGGATCGTATTGTATATAGCTGTGGATTGGTTTGAACCTGTGATTATTTTTTTTTTAAAAAGAATATGTGTGCGTGCACCTGCGTGTGTGTGTGTGAGAGTGTTCTGCATCTTCATCTCGGTTACCTGTCCTACCAATTACTATTTAACCTGATTTAATGGTAGGGCTTTCTGGTAGAAAAATGAAAAAAGGAACTGGATTTAGTACAGGTGAAGAATGAACTCCCCGTTATGCAATCATGGCAAAGTTTCTGTGCACAATATGCTGATTTTAATTCATTAGCACTTAATAAGAACTGAATTTTCATTTGAAGGTCAGCTAGATTAAATCATATGCTAATTAATTTTAAAAATAAGGTAGCGATTAATTATTTCCAGGTGTTCACCAAAGTCTGTGCTCCTGTGGGAGTGCCATTTAAAGCAAGTCACTATTTTTCTACATTCTCTGAAATGGAGTCAGATTCAGTCAGCTGGAGGGCTTATGTTGTCAGAACCAGAATTAGGTATATGCCTTGGCTAGGGGTTAGCTCTAAAAACTCACTTTGTGCAGCCCAGAAGCCTGTAAGTATCCTGCCTGTAAAACATAATGGATATAAAATTCCTGTTTGGCCAGCTGTAGTTCTCACCATGGAAAAATCTTGATGTCCTAAAGACATAAGTGATTGAGAAAGGATAAACTGAAAGATAGAGCATTTCAAATGCAGGGGAGCTGTGCAAATCGACGCAAATTAGACATTGATAAGTGGGTGAAATAGATTGACTGAAATGCCAATATGTTCAAAAAGAGGTGTTTAAAATCAGGTCTTAAGTATATATTAAGACATCTAAATGAATGACCTGATTTTCAGAAGTGCTGAGCGCTCAGCAGCTACCAATGAAATGTTTTTACTTTACCCTTGGGCTATGATTAGACCTGGAAAATTTCAGCCTGAAAAATTTCAATTATAGGTAACTGAAAAAGAACCTTTTTAATGGAAGAGTTTCAACACCCCCAACCGTAGCTGTGGCTCTGTATGCCAGCTATAGTGATAACATTTTTCTCTCCCTTGGTTAGAAGGATTTCTATGAAAGCAAATTGGCTAACACAAGCTAAATGGTGTGGTTTGGGGTTTTTTTAAACCAGGTACGTAACCATCACCATCCAACCAAGTGCCTGTTCTCCTAACACCCTCCATAGCGGTCACTTCGAGGTGTACACAATGCGGGTTATTCACTTTTCCCTTTAATCTGACCTGTCTGTAGGATTGTGCATCCAGACAGGGTCCAGACCATAAACTACTCAAGAGGTGTTTCTGCTCTATCCTTTGCCAGTACAGGCAGCCGCAAGAGCTGACGCTAATCTACTTAGCTGGTGTATTTAGATCCTACTTATTTTTAAATATTAGCTGACCTGGAGCCATCCAGCTGCGCTCCCGTCGGTCCGATGCAAGCGCCTACTCCTTCCATCTCCCCCCCTCGAYGCTTACCTTCAGCTGTGCAGCATCTTCTCCTGGGAAGGGTCTAACCGAGGTGGCCAGGTTTTTCTCAGCTTTTTCCTTTCCCAGTGCCTTGTGCAACAGGCCCTGCCCCTGCTGGCAGCAGCAGGATGCCCACGGTTATCGTACCAGCTGCGCGTGAAATTTCTCTTGTGGACAGAAGGTGAGGTTAGAGGAGATGCCCTTCCGTCAGCTCGAAGCGCGAGCGGGTGGGAGCATTACTCGGTGGACCCCACCTGCGGAGATGAACTGCCTGGTCTATTACCCAAGCACTTGCAAAAATATCTCTACAGGTTGTTGCACCTAAAGAGGTCTGTTTTACCGAGCGGTATAAACTTGGGCTCCAATAAATCTAATCTGTCATAAAGATAGATTAAAATGAAATCTTGGTGGATATAAAAATAACATTTTAAAGTCAAAGCTCAAGAATATCTCCCTAACTTCTCATAAATCACCATTTTATAGTACTTCATTTTAACACATTTTCCTCGGTTTATGAGGCAAAAGAATACCCTAATCATGTGGCAGCCTCCGTGCACACCATTACCTGTAATTTTAGACGCCTGCTTGATTTCTTTCACTCTGGAAATATTCCAGTCATTTTTCACAGTATCACGCTTAAAAAATAAAATGCGCTGAACCTGTTTCTTCCATAATGACCAGCTTTTTCCCTCTTTAGTCTCCTTACAACTCCCTAAAACACGGTGATTTATCTATGCTGTATGCGGGACCCAGGTGTGTTGCACATTAGAAATGACTCAGTAAATAAGCCATACAGAGAGTAGCTGGGGAAGTGAATTTTAAAAGATCATTAAAACCACTTAACATTCAGATCTTACCATTTCTCCTCTTCCTTAGCATTTGCAAAATTTTGTTTGAGCCGCGTTGCTTTATACAGTCAAAAAAAAATATGAATGGCATGGAAAAGCATGGGGGTTTATGCAGTATTTAGACAAAATAGTGTCTGATTATTGGCAGGAAGGCTAGGATTGCTAGTTTATTGCAAGCTACGCGGTTTTCTTGCAGCTAAATTCAACATACAGTTGATATATTGGAACAGTGAATATACTTGGGGAGTATTCCGATCGTCTTACTTGAAGTCCAGGTATTTTCTTCACGGGTTATTAAAGGTTGGGGCTAATTCCCAGGTGCATTCAACCACGCAGCCCCAGGAGACAGTTGTTTCAATACAATGGAGGGGTGCAGAGCCAAGCGCTCCTGACGTGGACACTGTCACCGCAGCCACCAAGTAAAAGCAGGTTTGAAGGAGCTAAGAGATGCTCAGACTTCAGTGAGCTCTTCAATGCTTGATGTGCAGTAGATAAAAGTGGCCTATCTTTGGTTCATTTATGTCATTAAATGTCATGTTTGGTTCATTCATGTGCGATCAATGATGACATTAGGAACTGTGCTCCAGTGTAATATCAGAAACGCTGATTATTTTCAGTCCTGCCTGGAGGAATGTTAACCCTTACGGTCCCAATTTATGGTTACCCAAGGTAAATAGCGCCCAGCGTGTGTTATCAAAAAACTAAGCGTACTGTGCCGTGAAATAATACCCTGACTTGGATTCTCCGGTACCACTTAACAGGTAACTAGCTGCTTTATGCCGTTTAAAAAATCAGAGTTAGTTCCGTAGCCAATTAGAGATGAACGAAGGCTTTAGGGATGGCCAGAGCTTTTGTAGACCCTGGAATCATTTAGCACAAGGCTCTAAAGGGCTAAGCGAGCACAGAGGACCAGCTGAGCCCGAGGAATACCACTACCCTACTGAAAACGTGCATGCAGAAAGTAGTATATCATCAGCATTTGTGAGATTTCCACCGCTGCTTGCCAGCTGAAACGGAGGTGCCACTCTTGCCTCATATCCAATTTGGGACCAGCTTTTATTGACCAGTGCATTTGGTCTTACACTTTTACTCTTGCTTGGCTGAGATTTTCTTCATAAATCTGGGTTGATTCCTTTCCTTTATTTTATTCTTGTTAATCCTAAAAGTAAATCTGTCTTTGGACCTTTTGGCTTGAATATTTGATCTAATATTTGCATTTGAAAAGAAGAAATCTTTGGTATGGTCTTGACCTTAAAGATTTTTAAACTCAGAATCTGCATACTAATGCAACGACTGATTTCTACGGCTGAAATAAGAGCCTCAGACTCTTACAGCTGGGCAATAACTCCTGTCCATGTTCTGCTCTTTTCAGAAACACACTTTACAAAACATGACTTGTGCAAAATTATCATTGTATATTGCCTGGGATAAGTTGGATTCCTGTGCAATTTTTTAAATTGCTTTCTTGAACCCTGGAACAATTAGAAAACTGCTTATGACCAAAATGAAAGTCTAACACAAAATTACAATCCCATAAGAATAAACTGTGCAGAGCCAGCTATGGGAATGTGTGAAGATGTGCCAAATAGCATAGGTGGTCTCTAGCTGTGGTGCCTAACGCTGGAGCTCAGCGCAGCTGCGGGGTCAAACTACCAGCTGTGCCGAAGGGTGGGAGTAGCGACAGCTCCCCTCGCTGTGCAATACCTGTAGTTTGCCATAAGCTACGTGATGCTCTGCGGCAAACGTCAGCGTGATGGGGCACATACATCAGCCGAGCACGGGGCTCCTTAAACTCCATTTGTTATTATTGACCAAAGCGCGTAATTGTTCCTCTGATGCTGGGGATTGATTTTTGCATGAAATTGGAGTCATTCCTCATTCTAGGAGAAAAGGTGGCATCTGTGAACTGAGATTAAAGGCACAGGTCTGGGAGCATGAAGTACTGTGCAATAGGTGTACGATAAGATAGCTCTAAGGGTCTGATGGGACAGCGTCGCGTGCATCTCTCCCGTCCGTAGCAGGTAATTATCACACTTTATCATCACTTTTGGCTGTTTGAAGGGCTGTGTTCGGGCCTTGGCTGCACGGTACTTAAGGCAGATGACTTCTGATTCCAGCTTTGTCAGTACAGTTCCTTTTACAAACATGCAACTAAATCATACAGAAAAAGATTATATTAATTTCAGGTATGGGGCTACAGGTGGTACAAATCTTGGCTTGCTTGGTATCCCAAAAGCTTTGTCAAAAACTTCAGCAAAGCCAGAATTTCACTCAATGGGTTTAAAGTTTGCTTGAAAAATTCCCTACAGATTTTTAGTGCCGTTCCCATTTATACCAAGAGGTCCTTCAACTAGCTTTTTGATTAAACTTGGAATTTGATGGAATTCTAATTTATTTTTGCTCTGATTCGGGCTGATAGGGTAATCCCTTGTAACTCATAGCACAACGTGGCATCCTAGTACGAAAGGCCAGCGCAGTGGTCCAGCTGATAGCAGTGAGTAGCGTTTTAAGTCCACAGTAGGGTGAAAAAAAGTGCAGCGAGGGCAAATTTTAGCGAATTGTACATCAGTGAGATATTCTGCTTTCAAACTTGGATTTATAAAGTTATTGTCATGCCACAAAAGAAGCAAGAAGCTGTGCAGGTAATTAAATATTTGCCTTGGGGGATTATTTGCAGTTAATTAAAGCCACACACTTTCAGTGCATACCTTTTCTACAGATTATTAAGTTTGGATCAGATGTTAACAACCCAGCTTTCTCACTTATCCATCAGAGATTATTCTTGGCAAGTTTCAGGAACAGAGTTTTACAGGGGCATCCTTTGGTATATTGTAAGATTTGCTGTACTATATTGTAGAAAGGGACCTTCCAGAAGTAGAAYCGTAACAAGACTGTCATAGCGTAATTTATTATTGTGCACTGTAGATCTTTTGGCACTGTTACTTACGTTTTCCATCTAGCAGCATTTTAGAAAGTGATTCACTCTGGAACACAAATAGTGATTATCTGTTACCGTTGTTACGACCTCAAGTGTACTTACCTCTGTAGTTTGCAGATCAGCGGTGTTTTTTAACAAGGCTCAAAGAGACCTCTTTATCCAGCGAAAGCTGAGCTAAAATGGGTGGCTGTGTTGCTGTGATTTCCTGACTGCGGTGGAATGACGCATTTCTCCATCCTCACGCAAAAACTAAGGGGTGGCCGTTGTCAGAAAATGTCGTTCAACACAACAAAATAATGCCCTGTGTTTATGAAGGCTGCAGATAGCATTGCGATTGGACTTATGTCGTCTAATTTAAACCTCACTGTGCCACTGGCTTGGATTACAGCTTTGGGCAGTTCCTTTTGCTGGTCTCCCCCAAAAGGAAAAGCAGTCTTGGCCACGATAATGACCTTGGGAGTTCTGTCATCAAATGAAATGAGGCTAGGATTTGCACTGGGATTTATAGGACTTAATGTTTGTCAAGCTTGTGGAAGTCCAACCATGAAAAGTGCTGGCGTTGTTCTGAATAAGCAAGAAATCACTTTATTTATCAAGTAGGCGGTTCGTGCTGTTTCTCATAGCTTTGTGCCACTCCGTTCATTAGAAATAACGTTCTCAGTAGCGCTGCTCATTATTCTTACGTGTCCTTTCTTGCCAGCTCCTTGTTTAAGGTTCGTACTGCAGGCAAAAAACTGCTCAGTAAGTGTACAGATTTTGAAATCAATTTGAATAATTGAAACCCATGAGTATACTTTCGTAGTATATAAGTCTGTAGTTAAACAGATAGAAAATCTGTCAGCGTATAGGGATGCCAGATATGAAGCTGGCACCTAAGGGCTACCTGTGTCTGAAGTAACTACCAGACTTTTCCGGCATGAAAACCGCTGCAGGATTTGTTTGTTTGTTTGCTGTTTCCTCAGACTCCCTGAAAGACTCCAAAGGCGCACGGGAGAGTGACCCAGTGCATCCTGTGGGATGTGAACAAGATCAAGCCGAAGGTAAAGTTCTTCTTTCAGGCAGAGATATAATGAACCAGTTGGGAACCTTAGTTCTTCCAGTTTCAGCATCTGGTGGATTTCAGCCTGACCTCTGCTGCCTTAAGAAAATGCTGTCGGCTAGTAGAGGTTGTGCGCCAACCATTTGTGGTGCGATAATCTCTGGCGTTGCTGGAAAAGACACGCATCTCCAAATATGTGGGTTTAGCCATATTGATCCTGGGTGCATAGTATTGTTATTATTGTCCTTTTTGTTGTTGTTTTTGTTGTTGTTCTAAAAGCCTGTGGGGTGATTCTGTTCCTTCTGCTAAGTCGACTGTCAAGCGCGAGCGCTTTGCAACAGCTCCTATGAGAATCGGTGTGTCAAGGCTGAGCTACAAAAGAAGAAAAAAAAAAAGTTGATTCAGGGTCAGTTTTGACCAGCCGTTTAACATACTTAATGCTTAGAGTTTGTTAAGTGATATTTTCATATGTAAAATAATTCCAACGTTGTTCATTTACTAGAAAGAAAAGCAGTACTTGGCTGAAAAGGACCGTGCTATATGTTAAGTTCGTGTCCTGTTTTGATGAACTTGCCATTGCCTGCACACAGCCATCGTGCTGATGTCATTTTCAATTTGTCACGTTAACAGGACAACAGGATGCTTCTGCAGAGAAGGAGATGAAAACTGGGGCAGATTCCCAAAGCTCCTGCATGGAAATAGAAGGTACTGCACATGCCTTGAAACCAAAGAGCAAGATTCACAGGCGAAACCACTAGTTACTGCTCAGATATTACCAGTAGTGCTTAAGTTCCCTTTCTTTCTCCRTATCTACTAAGCTAAATCTGTGGAGCCGGATCTTCTTACGGTAACTCTAAATTCAACCCTGAGCAGGGAAGTATCTATGGATTCTCGGTGATAAAAGCTGACTTTTTAATGACTGTGACTGTTAGAGAAAGAAGTGAACGTTGCATTTCTTATTCCTGATGACAAGCACTTCAGCCGTGTACGTTCAGAGCACTGAATGCTCTGTCCCCAGTCCAGCAAAACACTTGAGTACGTGTGTCTCTGGGCTTGCGACGAGTCCCGGTGAAGGCCCGTGCTTGGAGCTAGGCACGTGGGGGTTTTGTGCTAAGTCCCAGAAAGCTCAGCATCTTGGAGGATCGAGGCCTTGCTCTCAACTACAGCCCCTTGGGTTTCCCTGAGACAGCTTTTGTATCTGTACTCTTGGGGAAAAGGATCCTTTTCCTCTGCCGGTGTTTTTAATAGTAATCTCTCTAGTGTATGTTAATCCTTTTATGTCCGTTCTGAGAAGCCTTACTGCTCATCTTCTTTTTATCAAATTTATTCAGAGCCATTGTTGAACCAAGAAGACACAACAGAAGTTGAGATACCTTTGATTCATGGTGCGGAGGAAAAAGAAGAAGAAGGAAAAGAAGAAGGAGGAGGAGGTGAGGCTACTTATAAAATAGGTTGAGACAGAGAATGCTGCTAGGCTCATGTTCTCCTTTTCTATTGTGAGGAAACATGTAAAGAGCACATAAAAGCGTTATTTTTTCTCTTCCTAAGAAAAATCCTTTTTTGCCTATCCTTGAGTGTTGTTTTGATATATTGGACTTGGATTTACATAGGAAAATAAGTGCAAAAAAGTGCACGCTCAGGTTCTGAAGTGACTTTAAAATAAATACTCTTCTCATTGCTGGTTTTCTGCGTTAAAGTGCATAAGGCTGATTAAACAACCAACGTATGTCCATTTAAGTACCCTCTTGATCACGTTCGCTAGAAGCATCGAGAGTATTTACAATAAATAGGTATGATGATTAGTTGTGAGGTGTCGTGGTTTAACCCCAGCCGGCAACTAAGCACCACACAGCTGCTCACTCGCTGCCCCTCCAGTGGGATGGGGGAGAGAATCAGAAGAGTAAAAGTGAGAAAGCTCATGGGTTGAGATAAAGACGGTTTAACAGGTAAAGCAAAAGCCGCGCACGCGAGCAAAGCCAAACAAGGAATTCATTCRCTACTTCCCATCGGCAGGCAGGTGTTCAGCCATCTCCAGGAAAGCAGGGCTCCATCACGCCTAACGGTTACTTGGGAAGACAAATGCCGTAACTCTGAACGTCCCCCCCTTCTTCCTCCTTCCCCCAGCTTTATATGCTGAGCATGGTGTCATATGGTATGGAATATCCCTTTGGTCAGTTGGGGTCAGCTGTCCCAGCCGTGTCCCCTCCCAACTTCTTGTGCACCCCCAGCCTCCTCGCTGTGGGGTGGGGTGAGGAGCAGAAAAGGCCTTGACCCTGTGTAAGCACTGCTCAGCCGTAACGAAACCATCCCTGTGTTATCAATGCTGTTTTCAGCACAAATCCAAAACGTAGCCCCATACTAGCTACTGTGAAGAAAATGAACTCTACCCCAGCCAAAACCAGCACGTGAGGTCATTAATAGAGATTTAAGTAGTAATTAACTAAAACTAGTGATTCTAATAAAGAAACCAATATTTGGAGCAGGAACACAGTGTCTTGCTGAAGCAGTAATTTTTTCTGCGAGTAAAGTATTTAAATCCTTAGGAATGCTTTTGCAAAGAAGTGTAGAAGTTTAATTTTAAGTGTCAGACACTTCTGGGAACCCGATGTTCAGCTCACCATTTGTAAGAGGCACATGGTTATATAAAAAATAACATATTATGTAAATAATTCTCTAATTGTAAAGTAACTGCAAGTTAATAATTATATGGTCATTTGTAGAGCACAGGGATGAATTTTACAGTTCCAAATTAAAATGCAGACATGATGTTTATTGAAAATTCAGGTCAATACTAACTGTGTTGTCCTAATTATGAACTCATTTTCCCAGCCACATTGACACCAACTTAATTGCTAACCTGTGTTAGCAATATTGACACTTCTCTTCGCTGCAAACCCAGGTTAATAGAACCTCTTTGTTCATATACAGCTAAACAACATTTCATCTCCTCTTTTTTTTTTTTATTGCCTATCCAAGTTGAGACTAATCACATCTCTTTATTATCAGTCATGTTAATGGTATCGGTTTTGTGCTTTATTACCGATGGTGAAAATAGAATTGATATAATCCTTACTTCAAATCCAGGTAAATGGTATTGCGCTACCTCAGTTGCAAATCCAGGTTATATAATACAAGCTCACTCTGATTGCAAATACCAAAGTCGTTATGTTAATTTCTTCCTAATAGAAATTATTTACATTTTATTTTATGCCTCATCAAAAGCAAGTCGGACAAAATGTACTTTCATTATTTGTACATTTCCTTCTCTTTAATACTTTAGTGTTCCCTACAGCTAGTCACTGTCATTTAGTTCTCAGTGGAGAGATTATATTTCACCATCTGTTCTACCTGCTATTAAAATATGCAACATTAAGGAAACAAAGGTAATGTCAGAAAAGGGTTGTTCTTGGCACTTTTCCTTTTCCTGCCCTGATTTAAAAGGTTCAAGTACTAAGTAAGTAAAAGGTTCTTTCCAAACATTTTGGAACGTGTTCCTACCTGGGGGCTCAGGTATTGCTCCTGTACAAGATTCGTCTAATCCAAAGCTTGTTGAAGTTCATAGAAGGACTCTCATTGATTTAAGTGAGCTTTCAGTCAGTTCCGTGATAAGAGGAGATGATGTGTTGAGTCTACGTGCAGGATAACAGCGCTTAGGTAACGGTGTAGATATTTTGTTTAGCGTCTTATGAACTTACTGCCCGTGGGTCAGGGAAAACAAATGGGTGCTTTTTCAGGGTTTTGAGAAGGGAAGGAAATTAAGGTTTTCCCTTGCTTTGTTTCATTCTTATGGGTATAAGAACATGTAGAGCGCACTCAGCGCTCATCTTGCTAGACGCTTCCAGTTCTGGTGGGCACATACTCTGCCCACGTGAGTTTTGAAAGTTCGCCACAAAGCAAGGTGGCTCTGGACAAAGAGAGGTAAAAAAAGAAAATCAGCTGAAGTTCAGGCTGATAAAATAAGATATATTCCCCAAAGAGAGACTCCTCTTAATTGAAAGAGATTACCTGGCATAAAACAGAGATTTAATATGTAACATTATTTTATATAACCCAAGTGCTACCTCATAAACTAATTCAGTTAAATAGTTTTCCAGCAGCATCCACAGTACATTTGACATACGATGAAATGGCAAATGGCATATTTTTGTCTAAGAACACGTGGAAAAAAGCTAGTGTGGGACTGCTAGTCCCGTTAAATAGAAATACAGGGATCTTAAGTGGTTTTGACCTGTACTAGGTCTATATGCATAGCCAAACGTAGCAGCTACTAAACTGCAAACAACCTGGTCTTTCTGTTCTACATCTGATACTTTTTTTGTGTTACCAAGCTCATCCTGGAGCAAAGGGTAGCATATAGCTGCCCCTCTCTCTCACCGGGAGCCGTTAGATTAATGGGAGTCATCTGTGACCTGTGCTGTCCCCAGCACTGGAGCTGTGGAAGCCACTAAATGACCGGCAAAGATCAAAGTCCCTTTTCCTACCTAAAGCTAGATTTCTGCTTAGTTTACTGATTGTGGCTTTGAAGCGTGCTAGGAATTTTCTCAGTGATCTGGTTTTCCGTGGGAAAATGACTGTTTCTTGCTGGTTTTGAGATGCGTCTCAGTTTTCACAAACTTCCGGCAAACGGTAGGTGAGGGTCTGATCTAATTGTGCAAGTTTTACTACCAGCTCATCTATGTGTTTGGGGTGATTTTAGGGCTTGCAGGGTCCTTTCTGTATAGCTCATTTGGCTTCACAGCTCCAGGGCCACACCGTAGTGCGTATTATCAAGGAGTCACAGATCCTGGCGCTTTTGAGGTTCTGGGGCACCGGGAGCCCAAAGGAACGAAGAATCGAAGTCTTGGCACTCTCACTAGTTTCCCATTGCCAGCAGTAAGAAACAAGCCAGATTACCCTGAAGAATTTAACAATGTAAGGCTCTGTGTGTGTTTCATAAAAACCTGCTGTTGCTTTTTCCAAAATCAGTAATAAAATACAGCATGTGCCAATTTATTCCCTTTTTTCCTACCGTAACTTAAAGTTATATATTACTAGGGAGCGACTGAAGAAAAAAGACAAACTAAGATGCCTTTTTAATTTTTTTCCAGCCACTATAATGCATTCATTCTAGTTCACAAAAGAATAATGAAAATCTGTGTTTCTTATAAGATTAGGGAGTATTCTCAAATCCCTTTATTAAAAAGCAGAGTAAGTGGTGATCACTGACCTATTTGCTGACTAAGTAAGTGTACACGCTTTTAATAGACCGTTCGGCAGTCCCTTTATATGTACACTTGGAAATAGCCCTGTTATGTCGTAATGACCATGCATTCAGCATTTAGTTGTAGTTTTAATCAGCACGGTTTTTCCACAACACCATTTGCAGCACACGGAAATAAAACTCATGTTTATTTGTGTGAATATGTAGCCATTTCCTCCTCCGAGCCTGCTCTCCCCTCTATCTTCTTATTTTCCACCTCTTTCTATCTCCCTTCGTCAAGACATTAGATATGATGATTTCCCTCACTGATCATCTCTGGAAGTTGCTTAACTCTTTGGAGGATAGGATTTCTGTCAGAGCAGTGGAATATGAACAGAAGTAGCCGCTATTTCTCTTTCGGCTCTCTTCTGTATTCGGGCTAAAATATTTCGTCTTATTGTGCTGTTTGGAACATGATTCGAGCTTGACCTGGGATGTTTCTCCACCCAAGAAACAAATCTAGAGTGGTTGGGTAGCATCCTCCCTGGGCAAAGGACACATTTATTTTCCATTGGACAAGTCCAGAAATGCAGAAGCAGGTTGTTGCTGAAGCACAATCAAGGAGCAAAATGCCATAATCAATGCCTATAAAAAGGATATTGAAGTCTCCAGGGTTTTAGCTTAAGAGCAGGACGCAGCCCTTACAGTTAGTATTTCTGCGCAGTTGCATCTTAGCCTGTTTGAATGCCATGTTTAGGGAACTCTATTAACCATCTTTTTTTCTGTACGAACCATGCAATGTTAAGGCAGGCTTGGGGGATGGGCTGGGGGAGGTTTCATGGTTTAAATCGTTTGCAGTATACATGATTTCCTTTGCCGGTCTTCTGGTCAGTGCCTGTTTGCTGTAAATTTGAATTGAATTCTGTCTAATTTCTGTTCTAGCTAAGCCCGGTTTCGCTCAACAGTCTTTGTTGCATGAATAGCCATGTAACTCTGCAGCCGTTATTTTGTCCGTTCTTCACTTAAACAGCTGGATTTTCAGGTCATTYACCCATCTGTACTTTAGCAAGAGAGATAATTTTATGGCACAATCTTGGAGAGAATTAAATATTCCAAAACCTGGAGGAAAAGAGCTCTCAATTTTTTATAGTTTCAGTCTCAGGCATTTATAGGATTTTACATGCATTAGTACAGTCGTAAATAATGTCAAAATAATGACTTTCTTTGGTATGACATTGTGGCTATAGAGAAACGAAATACTTCTTGAGAAAGATCTTTTCGGACAAATCTGACATCTTTGTTCTTGAGTCATGGCAATTGTAACTACCTTTTATTTCTTCACCAAACTTCTTTTCAGCTTCAAGTGGAGATGGATGAGACATTTTGGGAAAAAAGAGATTTTAAAAATCTTCCTTACATATCTTTAAAAAGATATTTTCTTTTTGTTTGGGGAGAAAAGAATACAAAGATATTTTGGAGCGTTGTGGCTTCTGAAGATCTAGTATAAAGGCTCCAACTTATTTTATTCAGTTGCCCAAAGAAGAAAGGAATAAATATCCTGAATCAGATACAGTGTGTTTGGTCTTTGATAACAACCCATACTGAATGGACCAGATGACATTTTTGGGGCTGTTACAGAATAGTCTGGCCCTAAATATGAAATATATCTTTAAAATCTGCTTCTGACAGGTATTGATATTTGGCAAAGAAAAAAAAAAAGTGCACCTTTGGACCTTTTGCAGAAATGCTGGAAGTGCTGTGGAACCAGAAAATTGCAAATGGGTATTTAAACTCGCCTGTCTAAAGCTCTAAGCTACGCAGAGAGGTGAACTTTTGCCAAGCAAGTAGCTGGAAGTAATTGGAGGTACGCAGTAACAAGATTATCCCTGGAAAGCCAAAAAAGTGCCTTTATCCAGGGGGTACCTTTAGGTTTTAAGAAGCCTCGCTTTACATGCCTTTATTTTCCTGAGAGCTTCACGAAACTCAAGTGAACTTTGCAGTTGCAGTATCAACCAGATGAGGAGCTTTTGCAACCGGATTCTGCTTGCCAGTCTGCCGTGGTCAATCTGTGGCGGTCCAAGGGCTGTTCGGTCTATATCTCTCAGTGCGAAGCACTTTGCTCTTCTGAAGGCATCGTAGCTGTGGCAGAAAAGTATATCCAGGTAATTTCTATGCCTTGTGGAGGTAGCAAAGGCCATAACTGTAGGCAGGGAAAAGAAACCTTTCAGCCTA
The DNA here is from genome assembly GCA_035582835.1 of Phoebastria nigripes. NCBI lineage: Eukaryota > Metazoa > Chordata > Aves > Procellariiformes > Diomedeidae > Phoebastria > Phoebastria nigripes. The sequence continues at coordinate 45,608 of JAYKAV010003143.1, read as the reverse complement.
GCAAAAGATTACTTTTGGAAGGAGAGGTGGCATTTTTTTCCAAGTTTGCAAACGGTATGTTGAATTTCATGAACGCACTTAAAATGTCCTGCATAGGTATGGAAAATGGGGTAGCTCTGTTAAAAGCTGAAGACAGGTGAGGCTGACCTGCCTGTGAGTGGCTCTGTGCGAGCATGTTCTGTGCTCCACTTGGATGTTGCAGCTTGCGGAAGAGGAGTGGGATTTTTGGTCCCAGTGTCCGTGGTTATATTTGTGGTGGCTTTGTCAGTTCTGAACTGGGAGGTCTCCAGGCTCTTATATCAGTAAAGGGTAGTTGCTATCAGCAATTGCTTCACTGATGGCGAAGGATCAGCAGGATTATTAGGAGGGACCGTCGCTTCTGTGGACCAGCTTTGCTGATCCATGTCCCCTTGCGGGCTGTCATGACCAGTGGTATGCACCAGCAGGACCATGGAGGTGATGGGGTTCATTCATTTTCTAAGCACGAGCCGGTGCAGAAGCCACGCCACGTCAGGCAGCGTACGCTGCCCAAAATGATGTTCCTCCCCGGCTTTGAGAGAGGCAGCAAATGGGATGCAGACCCCCTGCAGACCTTCCCTAAGGGTGCTGCCCGGGCCATGCTGAGCAGCGCTGTGCACTGGCAGGATGGGGTGGTTATTTTACTGTCAGTAGTCTGCTCCAGATACTGATTTCAATCTCCTGGGGAGAAAAAAGTAGTATTTTTTTCCCTGCCACAGAAGGAGTCTGTTTCTTTTTGTTACTCTCCGCATATCAGATTCTAGCCTGAATGTATGTAAAGAATAGGAGGTGCAAGATCAATTTTAAGTTTTAATTATTTTTCATCTCTTTCAATGACAAATGGTATATTTTTTTCTGTGTGCTTTTCTAATAAAAAGTAGAAAACGTAAGGAATTCTTCAGCTTAAACATTTTGCCCGCTGTCACAGTCACTTTATGTTATCAGGCTTGATGGTGAGGGTACAACACAAAAAGCCAAAAGGAAAGAAAAAAAGAAACAAGAAACGGCAATACTTTAACAATGATAGTGTTTAAGGTTTATTGTGTGTATTTGATTGCTTTCTTCATTTCCTTTTCAGTAAGCAGAATAGAAATACTATTATGAATGGGCAATTTTTATTTCATTTAAAAATATCATCTCTTTGTTCTTGCTGAAAGTGTTGACAATGCGGCCTTTGTTTAGTTTAATTAACTCGTGTTACAGTACTGAATTGGAACACGCTCAGTATTAAATCAAATCAAATAATTTTTAGAACACTCTTACATATCCAGAAAATAAAAAGAAATAAAAAAAATTAAGTCCTCTGAGAAGCTGGAGGAGAAACTGGATATTTTTAATGGAATATTTTGAAGTGCCATTTTCATTTTTATTTTCCATGGTAGGAATGCCAAACAATAGAAAGTCATGAAATCCCACTGAAAAGCAGATGCTATGAAGTCATTCTAAGTCCTCATATGTTTATAATAGTATTACATGATGTTACATGTTTTGTACTTGTGAGCTACAAGGCTTAAAGAGATTTAAGATACTGATAATGCCCTTTTAGCATATGAAAACTGGAAATATAATGGAATCCATATTTCATGTGGTGGTGTCCAAGTCTGCTAGGCTTCGGTTTTAGCTCAAATCTCCAAGGAAGCGGCAGCGCCTTATGCAAACGAAACGCGTACCTCTTTCAAATCATCTCAAATGGCACCCAAGGAACAAGTGAAAGGAATACGGGAGAGACACTGACGTCTTAGAAACTTTTTCCTGTAACATATTGAAAAAGTAGGGCTCACTGGCCAAGGACTGCACTGTTACAGATGGCATCATACTTAACAGTATATCTGGAAATTAGCTTTAGCACCTCCAGAGAAATGGCACCATTTTTAAATATACTATACAGCTACAGAGGCATCTGTTTGAACAGTGGGCTTAACTCCCGTTTGCGACAGTAGGAACTTCAGTCTTAAATTAGAATAGGTCCAGCAGACCGATGGAGCGTGGGGAGCTACGCAGGGAAAGAATTTGATCCCTCGAGGACAAATTTTATGTTCTTCTGCCCTGTGTGCTACAAAAGGAGGCTTCCTTTCGTTACGCACTGATTAATTTTGGAATCTTACCTCCTTTAATAAAGTTTGTTTATGACGGGATGTGCAGAGATCCAACTGATTTGACTTCGGGAATTTGGAATTCTGTGCTCCCCCTTGCTTTACGTTATGTATGGTGGCGTACAGCAAGCAGAACGTGCCACGCTGCCCAGGTTGTTGCGCTATTTTATAGCTATTTCATAAATGCAAATGGCCAGATGCTTAGGGCAGCAGAGAAAAAAACTGCACTCAGCCAGTGATTTTCATGAAATAGAGTGAGTGGAGTGCAGTCATAACTAAGTGTGGAACAAAACACAAGCAGTGGGAGTGGGGAAGGGTGATTTGGGAGAACTGTCTTTTATTTCAAGTACAGAATAGGAATGAAATCAAAGAAAGCAGTGCATGTCCTGGGATCAAAAGGTTCCCTCGGTTGTTCCTTTGGGAGGGTGAGGGAACGATATTGTCGCTTCTCTGTCAGTAGCTTTATTGCTGTAGTTGTGCCCAGTGGTGTGGGCGAGTAGTTCACCTTGTTCTCATATGAGAAGGGTGGCATTTACTCAATCTGCACACTGTCAGGTGGGTCAGGAGGCACACTTTTTGATTTAGCTCTGTTCTGTTTTCTCTTCTGCGCATCCCCACGGTGTCGGCTCTGCCGGGGAGGTACACCATGGCTTCATAGGTGCCCTTGCTCCTGGCGCTTGGAGAGGAAGGCCAGCGTTGTACAAGGAGGGACTGTTACACAGGGAGGGGGAAGATGTGTCTACAACTTGTGAAGTGGAGGTTGCCTGGAGAGGGCACGACCCTGACCGAGATTAAATCTGCTTCTCACTACTGCAGAACCTGAGCAGGAAAAATCCCACCCGATCTCATCCAGATCTTTGAAGCATTACCCTTTCCTCATACCTCTGGATCTTCTCTTCCTTTTTTCTGCCCGTTACCCGTAATTTTTTGGCAGCGGGTTTTCTGTCCCCTCGCCTTTTCCTAATGCAGTTGACAGGTGAGTGTTCTCTCCAGCAGATCTTGCCATCTGGAACAGTTTTCCTCCGCTTGGTTGGCTTTCATCACATTTCACCTCCAGATGAGCGTGCGAGGTCACCACCAGTATACTTGGCCCATAGTGTTAGCCCGACAGCCCAAGCTGACCCTGTCTCTAGTCGCCATGAATTATCTGCCAGGGAGGAAGCTAGGCGCTTAATCTCACCTCCTACATCTCTGTGACTGCACCTGTGTCTTAATCACGCAGTAGCGGTATCTCAACATATCGGTGCAGGAGTGCAGCTCTTTGGGACTCCCTGTTATTTAACAAAAAGTTCAACATCTCCTTTTTGGAGACTCGCGTGAGCTCTGGAGGTCCTTTCCTGGAGCACTCCAGTGTGCTGTGAATGTGTTTGTAGCTGCGATTAAACCAGTCCAGCAAAGCAGGTGCTCTGGACGATGCACTTTGTGTTGCAGCTATAGACAGTCTATGGGCAACTGCACGAACACTTGGTTTTGTTTGAGAGATCCAAGAGAAATATGAAGAGTATGGAATGGCATTGTCTCTTACTTACTCGTATACATCTGGGATGCTCATAGTGTAATTGTTCATACCTGATTAACACTGTTCTTTGCTCAAACGGTTATCAAGGATTTTTCTCCCAGATTTGGAATTTACTTGTGACTTCTGTCCCGAGTTTTAAAATCCATAGCTTTCCGCAGCCGGCAAATTTCAACCGCAAAATGCCCTTTGTTTATTGTGTCACTGGTGCAGGATCTTTACCCGGAAGTGTTGGGACACGTAAATCTTTTGTCTCATTATTCCCCTTTGCGGCTGTGCAGCCTTGTTTGTTTGTTTGTTTGTTCCCCAGTCGCTAGTGTGAAGGGCATAGCTCTGCCAGTAATCATAGCTACTGCAGAGGCCAAAAACACCTTTATTCCATTTACAGCATCCTGTCAAAAAACACTCAATACCTACATTACTTGACAGAAAGATGGCATGTTTACACATTCAGCATTTTCTCTGTGGAGGAAATAATCAGTCATTTACAGGCTATACCATTCTTACCTGGATAGAAAATCAGTTAAACTGTGTTCTGGATTCTGAAAAGAAAAAGTCAATAATCTTTTCTCCGCTGCCCCCTGGTTATAGCTAACAATGGTATATAGTTAGGGGGTCAGGGTGGCAAAGTCACTGTCTCAGTGGCTGGAAAAAATTGAGATTCCCAATTTGTGGCCAAATGCTGTCACGGTTACAAGGTGTTTCATCAGTTAAAATGCATTCGCTGGATGTGTTTGTATGATCTGTCAGACTGAAATGTAGCACAAAAGCATCAAATGAGCACAAATGGAGATACCTCAGGTGCTTCAAAATAAGATGTCACTGTGCTGAAAAGTCAGTACCTAACTCCAGCAGCTCGATTCAAGGAAATTAAATTGGCTGATTCTTCCAGCTGTCCAGGCAACAGGGAAGATTAGCACAAAAGCTCGCAGATTAAACAGGGAGGTAGTCAGCAGGGCTGTGTCTTAGCGCATCTCCCTCTCTCTGGGGTGCCGGTACCCGAGCGTGGCACCTCCGTCAGCCCAGGACCCAGGTGGTCCGGAGAGGATGGAAAACTGAGCAGGACTTGCTCTTTCGAGTGTACAGCGGCTACACTGCCTTTTGTTTTGCTTATTCCTGAGTGTTGAAAGGGCTCCACGGATCACGCGTTTTTGTTGGTGGTAGCCCAACRTGCGTGGAAGGGGCTTTCCCTCACGGCTGCCTTGCATGGGATGTCTAGGACATGAGGGTAAGAATTTGACCCCTTCCGGCACAGAGAGGGACTTGAACTCGAATTTACTTCCAGTGCGCTCTGATCAGCAGGGTACGAGGCCAACGGTAAGGACTGGCACGGCCCCTCTCCCTCACTTGGGTTCGGATGCTCACGGCTGCAAGCTTTGCGTGGCTGCTGCAATCACGTCTCAGCTCAGTCGCTGGCCCTGGCTCTTATTATCTCACCTCGCGWGGTCACCGAGTCTTGGCCTGGTCCCTACCAGCACGCCCAGTCCCTCCTTTGGATATCAGGAGCTCCTCTCTGGTGGTTGCGTTGGTCTACAAAGCTGGACTTCCAAAAGAGACCGGAGTTGTGCTCTCATTTTCTGGGGCCTCCTCCTCGGGACAGAAGATATTTTACGGTTCCTCTTACATGAGCGTAGCTAACGACTCCCACGCTGGTCTTAAAGTGGCAAAACTGGCATCCTCTGTGGTTTTGTTTGTCCTATCTCTCCGTCTTCCAAGGTAGTAACTGTCCAGTGTGTAGTAAGTACAGCTATTGTGGTCRCTTTATACAATTGTCAATTTTTTTCAATGCCTGCCTCATCATAAATCTGCTTGCACGTATAAACCTGAGTCTTGAACTGCCCGGTCCGCACCAGGTGACACAGTAACCACATGGTGGTACTGCGGCCCCCCACAGCATCAAGGGTCAGCTGCAACACAGCTGCTTTTCAGGTAAGCGTCCAGAAGTTTGGATGCTTTTTTTAGCTTGGTCTTGAATCTCCTGGCCCTGCCACATGGGCAAGTTTGCTTAAAAAAGAAAAGAAAGAAAAAGGAAAAAGTCCTTAAACAATATTTCTAATATTGCCTGCTTCCAGCATATTGTGTAGGATGTGGAGGGGAATAGATTGTCTGGATGCAGTTCTGCTTGCAGATCCAGCTGGCTCTTGAAGGGTGTGAGCATGAAAAGCAGATGATAAGAAATACATATATATCCGGTACCTATCTAAAAGAACCCAAGTTATCTTAGAAACTGATATATACAGAGATCACAGAATCTGCTTGTGAAACGGTTCCCTCTGGCATTATACGCAGCCAATGTTTAACAGTACCGAATTAAAAGTGTGATAGTTTAAGACAGAGGAACTCTTTCCAAATGAACCTTCAAGGGGAGCCTAGTGGCGAGAATTGCAGATTGAGATGTGGCCAAAGAACAGGGTTAATGCCATTTGTTCTTACCACAACTGCTGCAGGATATTTAATGGCCACAGGTAGTCAGGGCCTGGGTTTTATATCTGATCCTGGAGACGGCAGCGCAGTGCAATGCATTAGATCGCCGGTACCGCTTCCTTCTTTTAATGAGATCTCCCATCCGAGGATGGATATAGCCTGCTCTTGCACAGCTTGCGAATCTGACTGGATCACAGCACACAGCCGAAATAATTGGAGAAGAATCTGCGTGTGGGAGGGAAGGAAATCAGCTGCGCGTATTCGCATGCCGAAGCAAGAGTTAGCGTAGCGCTGCTTTTTGGCAGGGGTTTGGTCACAGCTTCTGGTGTCGAAACCAGCTTGCTCTTTGCTAGCCTGCACCTGTAGTCAGCCGTAGCTGCAGCCAGCTCATTTGAGAGGAGAAGACAGGGGAGGGCTCCTCGTTTGAATCGCACTGGCACGTTCGCAGCTCATGGCTGACAAAGCCATTTAGCACAAAGATGGCTCAGATTTTGCTCCGGTGTGTGAAGTTTGCCCTCTGAACGCTGTGATTTTCTCTAGCCGGTCTTAGAGATGGGAGAATGCGGATGAGCCTTAACCAGGCCTGAAGAGGCTGGAGCACATCAGCTGCTTGCCATATTGATGAAACACCTGGGGCATTCATTTTGAAACCTAAATGCAGGCTGTTCACCTGTATTGCCAAGTACAACAGAAGCTTCCTTCTGGCTGGCGGGGTGGTATTAATTTAAAGAGAGCACCATCTGCAGGGCCTTGGAGAATGGCAGTCGGAGGAGAGAGGTAGAGAAGTTGCCGGAAAAAGTCTCGTTCTGATCCGGGGGCCTCGCCGCCCCCATCTATTACCTATCGTTTCTAATTAGCGGATGTATCTTGGGGAAAGCTGCTCCGATTTGCTTTCTTGCAGATGCTTTTCTTGCTAAGAGCTGTTGTTTTTTGCTGAGCCTCCTAAGCTTGTTTCGCGGGCTTTCACAGGCATTTGGAGCGGTAATGGTCTCAGTGACCCAGTAATTAAAGGAGTCCTGTACCTCCTCGCTGCGGAGAGCTGCCCCTTTGTCCTTCCTCTTTCTTCTCTCTGCAATGCCACTACCAGATGGTCGGAGATTTTTCACCCTTTCAAAAGCTTYGTGTTTTTCCCATCTCATCAAGCATGTCTCAGCCATGCTTAATTAGCTTAAGGCTTTTCAGCCCCCCCCCGATTCGCCCCCCAGGAGATCAGTTAAGGACCTGAACAATTTCAGTAAAGAGCTTGGAAAGCAAATCCTTAGGGGCTAGGCATAGCTGCAGGAGAATGTAATGTTATTTAATGTTGGGGACCAGTCGTTTGTTCTTTCTTCTCGCCCTTCCTTCTGTCTGTCCTCCCATCCATCCTTCTGTCCATCTTTCCTTTCCCATTCTTACCTCTCAGAATATTCAGGGATGCCCCTTGGTTCTTGGCAGTGTTTGGCAGCGTCTGATGGCTGGTAGTATTCAGAGGCGGGCTGTAGCCCTTAGGCCAGCACCGGAGTACTGTTGCTTTTAACCTGTTTTAATCTGTTTAGGTCCCCCTGAATAAAAAATGGCAAACATAATTAGCTAACCAGTGGTAGGAAACTGTTGGGTTGGGGTATTTTGGTTTAGGGKTTTTTTTTCTGTTTGTTTGCTTAATTCCCAGACTTCTTTGAAACTAGCTTGCGAGCTTTATTTACAGATCAGAGCAGTTGAGATGAAAGCTTGGTTAATTAACCGAAAAATAAATTTGCATCTTGCTTTGTATTTGACATTGAACAGCATTGTTTCTGCATTGTCACATACGCACTTTTATTATTAATCTCCGAACTTTAGCTGTATGACTGCAAATGAGATTTTTTAAAAAACCAAGACAACTCCTTCCCTTCTTCCCTCCCTCCCTACAAAGCATGAGAGCAAGCTGTTTAAGCATGTGAAGCACAGATTTTGTGTGGGATGCCGGATACCTCAGAGGTACCTGTGGACATTTGCCACGTAATTGAATTCGGTGGCTTGTGTTTCACGTTTACAGGCAAATGAAAGCGCCCAGCCATCAGGTGTTTGCATCAATAGAATTAAATACGTACTAATTTGGCCACTCTGGAGATAAATATTTAGATGTAATTAAAATGGCTAGCTGTAAATACCTGAAAGTGTCCGTGGATGACGGAAAAATGTGGGAGGGGGTTTCTTCACAAACACAGAGGATGTGACCTCAATTACTGCGGTTTTCTTCTCCCTGACGCTCCCCTTCATGGTATATATAAAGTAGATGTTGCTGGGTGCACGCTGCCCAGAGGAGAGCAGCGCTTTATATAAGGCTAGATTGAAATGCTGTTCTTACACTATTCCAATTCTTGGTATTTTTTTAAGCCACCGAGGGAAATAAAATGCAAAGAGCGTGTCTAAATGAATGCATGATGTAGTTTTGTGTCACGGGGAAGGCCTGTAACGTTGCTACCTCCATTTGAGTAACTCGGGCAGTCGTTAAACAAAGAGGAGTGCGGCTCCCCGGTGTATTGACATTGCTATTTACAGACCACGTGGTGATCTTTGAAGTGCTAACTGGCTTTTTTTAAGAGAGGTGCTGCGTTTTTCTATTTGTTTTCCACAAAAAGGAATGTTAGTATTTTTATGATGGCTGGTGGTTAGCGGAGCTCCTCTGTGTAAAGATAACAAATGAGTTATGCGACCTGACGTTCTCCCTGGGAATGTGCTCAGAATGAAGCAAGCCAGTGGCATTTCGAAGTCTGCTTTTAAAGTAACTGGTTATATACTTTGTTTATCACGCTTGCTAGGAGATGCCATTTCTCTGGTATTTTGCACCTTCTCTTAATTGAGTGGGGTGTGGAAGAGTCTTTGGGCAAAGACCCCAGGACCCAAAGGACGAGTGTGCAGAATGAAATTGCACCACTTGAAGCTGCTCTATGCTTTACTGTATCCCTATCCTGTCTGAGAGCTTGAAGTAGTCGGGCCTGCCGCAGGCTTTGGAAATGAAGTGAGCTCTAACCCTTCGAGAGCAACTGCGGCAGGTAGGAATTGCCAGGCACACTTCACAATTACTGCGTCGCTTGTCCTCTCGCTGTGTTGCTGCTGGGAGTTGCTGAGGAGGCGTTGCCTGGAGCAGCAGGGGCTTCCCCAGTCGCTCACTGAGGAGTCCTGCTGCTGGTGATGCGTGTCCTCACGTGGGGAATAAATCAGAGCTGGGAGGATATGTCCGTGAGAAGCTGGAGGAAGGGACAGGAGGCTGGTCCAGCCTTGGCTGTGCTCAGCCAGGGTGGCCGAGGACACCAGAGAGGCTGCCACCCAGCAGCTCCCAAAGCTTTCATGGCAAGGTTTGTGCAAGTTCTGCGTTTCTACAAAATATTTTGTCTTTCATCTAACACTATATGTCACCAGGAATTTTGTTTTGGCAAGAAGGCAACTCTTTCTCCACATTTCGCCGGTTTCTAGTTTCCGGAGACTTCAYGGTTTTGTTGCTATAAACAGTCACGCACTTAAACTGGTTGGCCCGCTAGCAGCCCTTGAAAGACTGTTTGAAATAAAACCAGCTAAGGATAGAAAACCACCTTTCCGGAGGCCTGATATTCAAATCGCTTTTGCGCTGCCCTCGGGAGGGATGGCCTTCGGTTATAAGCTCTGCTCTATCAGCGGAGAGCCGGCTGCGCGTGACCACAATGGCAGCACTCCAAGGACTGAACTTTAATGATGAATGTCACAAAACGCTGCTACGTGGGCTCGCTCTGGGGAAAGTAATTCTGTGTACGGTAGGTGATCTATGTTACCTGGAGTTCTTATCGTTTCTTTCAGCTATTTGCAGAGTTCTTTCGTGTTTGGGCTGCGGAAGGAGCTGCGTTAATTCAGAGTTAGTAAACCCGAGGACAGGCAGAAATAAAATGAATCTGAACTTTTAAGCTTGCTATAGCAAACGCGCCATGAGAGTGAAGAATTGGTAAACTGAACTTAGCGAGCTTTAATTTGGGTCTATTTTCATTATGCTTTCTATTGTACCGTAATTGGTACGCTATTAAGTCGTCTCTTGGGTTATGAATTACTACTGTGTTAAGGAAATGAAACTTAAGTAAGAATTTTGTTGACAGGGAACATGCAGAAGGATAAGCAGGATCTTTTTAACCGTTAGTATTGTTACTATCATCATTAATCATTACTGCYATATAGCCATGCAACACAGTTCCTAAACTTGAACTGGTAATATCGTGCAAGGTGCCGTACATGGTTGTCTCTACCCAAGGAGCGCACAGCCTGAATTTCATGGCTTTGCATGCTTATCGGCCTACTTGGAGCATCCGTTCCATGGATTTCCAACACAGTTGTACTGCTGTCTTATACATGTGTCATCTGTGACCAGCAGGCTTCCTCCAGCTCCTGCTGGTTAAAGAATAGCTCGCTTAGCTCTGCCAGAAATACTTGTTGCATGAATGACCAATAGACCCGCTCATAGGTGCTTCCTGCTAGCTAGTCAGAAGCACTTCCCTCTTGTTCCTCCCTCCATGAAAATTTTTTACAAAACCAAAAAATACTCATTTCCTTTTAAATTTGGGAGGTTTTTGACTTTTTTTTAACAGAAATCTGATCGCTTCAGTTCACAGTTTTGGCAAGAGCCAGCAACATTTCTCTGGAAATCTTGGGCTTCTCAGGCTCTGTTTGTATGACTCCCTGAAAACATCACGTTTCCCATAAAACTATCTGTTCTTTTAAAAGAAAGAAAAAAAAAAAAAAAAAAGAGTAATTTGATTCAGGAAAAGGTTTTGTTAGAAATATTTTGATCAACTCCACATGTGCCTTTCCAGTCGGTTCCCTGTGCGGCAGGACCACCCGCTGCCTGTGGGATGCAGTAGCTGCGGTGGCTTTGGTGCAGTGTCGGGGCTGCTGCCGACTGCCCGGCCGGTCTCCAGCCTGAGCCAGGCGCTTTCGCAAGCTTTGACGGTGGGCGGCAAAGCAGCCAAAACCTCTAGCGAGGTGCCGCACGACGTGGCGTGACATGGATACTTTCCCTCTCCTCCTCCTTCCCCGTGCTTGAGGTACGTTTTAGGCTTGGGTAAGGTTTTGTTTTATTCAGCTGTTGCATTTTTGAAAGACCGCGCAACGCTTAAGTCCAAGTTAGCTTTGCGCGATACTCCCAAATTTCAGCAGGATTTCAGGCTGAGGATCAGTGGCACGCTGTGCTTAAGACCCTCGTAAGATTTTCAGTCGGGGCTCGGCATTGTCGCAGATATTCAGTGTGAACTGCAACAACCCATTAAGGCACAAGGCTTATTTCTCCCCCACCACCCCAAATAATCTCTACACCCGATAACTGAAAGGCCCCAGACTTTTCACTTACAGCACATCTCATGTAGGGACCTCTTTTAGGTGCTTACATCAGAATAACAGGGTAGCTAAGTAGGCAAGATATTTATCTAGATTTGCTGTGAACTATAAACTCTCTAGGCAAAGACCACCTATTTTCTATGTAACAGGCCTTCCCCTTTTAGGGTCTGTAGTATTTAAAATAGATTCGATGTGAAAAGAGCCATGCAAGGTGTTTATTTTATTTCCTTGCTTTTCTTATATACATAAGAAACATCCTGTGCACAGTTGTGGAAAGAAGTTGAGTCTCCTCAGACTGTCAGATTGATGGGTTTTAGTGCACCGAAGTGTAGTAAAAAATGGAAACTATAAAACAATATAACGTGAATTGTCTAGACCTTAAAACCTACTCAGGAAATCAAGAGAGAGAGACATATATTTAAAGAAACTCAATAAACCTTGTTTTTAAGATTGTGAAATTTGCTATTGCAGGGCTGAACGTAAACATGGTTCAAGGCCAGTGACTTAATTCTAGGTGACACCACTCCTAATCCTTTATGGCTGAATCCTTCAGTTTTATCTGCGACTCTGGGAAAACGTCTGTCAAGGCTGAAGTCACTTGCACCAGGGGATTAGCAATTTTTGCATTCTTTTGAAAGCTTCAGTAATTCCCATGAAAGTAACAGACGCCGAGGCATTTGTGGAGACTGTGGGCAGTGGCAATCCTTACACCGGCGTACAAATTCTTTCAGACCTGGACCATGAGAAATAGTGCACATCTGTAGCCTCTAATGCTGTGCTACGTGCTGACAAAAGCTCTGTGTTGTCCTCTAGCTGTGGGTACTCAAGGGGAGAAGAAGAGGGGAAGAAGAGGGGAGATGTTGCTGCTGGTTGACCCAAGGGTGGAACCACTATATCAATTTTTTTTTTCCTTTTTTTTTTTTTTTTCTTTCTTTTTTTTTAAGCCCAGAATAATTGAAAGCTGTATAACGAAAAGGCTTTGGGCATCTGCAAGTTCATGAGCTAAGCAGCTCTTCATTATGAATAAATCATAAAACGTGGTCCAAATCCAGCAATCTGGAGTTTAGCTTGAGGAAATGCTTTTAATGTGTGCATGTCATCCTCCTTTAGCAGGACAAAATTCTGCTGCTATCAACTGCTAATACAATTATTCTCTTCTGGCTTAATTGGTAGAGGTCTTGACTTTGGTGCTAAGATCCCAAGTATAAGCCTTTATGTTTTCTGGCACCCCATAGCAGGGGGATGGCATTACGGGAAGGGCTAAGTACTGCAGCGTGCCAGCCTGGGTTTCAGTACTTTTATATGGCATGTGGCATTTCTGAGTATCCCACAGCACTGGCTGCTGTATTCTGGCTGACCTTCAGGACACCTCATTGTAAGGAACCCGTGTTAGCCGTCAATTTTTAAGAGGATTTTGGGAGATGTTATAGATTTACTCAGTAGCTTCAAGGAAAATTATAGTTATCTTGTTAGACTCGAGAGTCTGCCAAGTTTTCATGATAGACACTGGTTTTATTACCAGTTCTGTAAATTCTGTTGTGGGAAGAAGGCGGCAAAAGCCATGTTGTTAGTTACAGTGTCACTGAGCTTTCTAAGCACGGGTTAGAGAGGTGGTATCGTCCTTAGTGCAGTGAGAATTGCCGTTGAATTTTTAAGTCCGTGTTTAGGATCCCATATAGGTGGCCTGGTTTTCAAAAACGCTGAGCACATCCCAAACACCTTATGAAGTGAGACGCTTTGAAGCCAGCTGGAGCTGCTGGGTGCTTGGAGCTTTTGAAAATCAGGATCTAAACTCCGTTTTAAAGAGCTCCTAATGTTAGTCACCTATTTTTGAAAATACTGACCCGTGTCTGCTAGCATCTAGAACAACCTCTGCATTAAAAGAGTGTTTGATGGAGAGAGGGGATACGATCTCCGGTGCTAAAGGGAAAAATCCTGGTCGTCTTGAAAGCATATTCTCTGATAAGAAACATATTGAGACAAAACTGAAAGTTTCYTTACCCCTTCCCCTTTTTTTCTTAAAGACTTTTGTTCAGACTCTGTGTTATGTGGTTTGTATTTTTGGCCTCCAGTTTCTGTTTGGTGCCTCGAGATATAACGAGACTTTGAGGAATCTTCAATAATTTGGAGTGAAGGCAAGATGGTTGAGGAAAAAATGTGCCTAAGCTTTCTAAATGAGTTGCTCCAATTTTTACCCAAGGTAACAGTAATGGTCTAGTCATAAGCCAGCCTTGGTYTAACTTGCTATTTGAATTTACTTTCTTTTGATACAAATAAGTCTCTGATATGTGTGAAACCTAGAGTAAATTTCTGACCCCTTGTTCTCCTGCTTATAACGTTGCCAGAGTGACCAGTAAGAGCAGGATGGACCTCTTCAAGCAGTGGGAACGAGCTCGTATAAGGGGAAGCGTTACTAGGAATAAAGCTGTTTGGGAGACAAAAAAGCCCCCAGTACTTGCCCCCTCCGCCTAGGCCGAGCTGCAAATCTGGTAAATCACTGGACCTGGGTGTCAACGTTGGTAAGTGTCAGAGTTGATGAACCTGAAGAAGAAAAGCTCTCTCTCTCAAGTCTCCTGCAATCAGAAAGCTGTTCTTGGGAGGGTGTCTGCTACTGGTTTTTTAGGTAACTTGCAAGAAACAAAGTGGCCTTCCTCTTGTAGTTATGACACTCCGCCACTGTGCTCAGCGTCTTTTTCCAGGCTTTTTCACAGACTACAAACTGGAGCCATCTCCATAGCTAGAGACTATCAGTCAGGGGCAGCACAGGGAGCGAGGCTCGCTAAAATCAAGAAATAAGGGGGGGGGGGGGGGGGGAACAAAAACAAAAACCACAACCAAAAAACCCCTGAACGTTAGGTTACTGGAGAAAGAGAAAGAAATGTTCAGCTTAAAGCAAATAAGCCAGATCCCTGTTTTACAAAGCTGAGGTCAGTTGGGAAGTACTCTGGAGCTGTTTGGAGGCAGGGAGGATTATGGTTGTTAGTATTCTTTGCATTATGTTATCTAAACGTAAATTCCTGTCTCTGATGTAACATCCTAGTTAGAGCCTAGAATTTATGAACCAAACAAAGGATGAAATGTGAAAAAGTTGAGAAGAAAAATCTGCAGCTCTGTCTTTGTGTAATTCTTACTGAGAGCTGATATAAATGGAAGACAAATCAAAGGCAACAATAGCGCCGCACATTTTATCTCACACCCTGCGATGCATATTAGTGTTGTTTCCCATTGTGAGCCAGAAAGAACATTCACAATTTTAGAAAACACTGCATAATGGCTCTCCGCAAGGAAGAGAAGCAAGCGTGTGACTGCCAGTACTGACACTTGCTTTTTCCTGGCCTGCAAAATTGCTTTTCTGTTGCGGGCAAAATTTTTCTACCCCACACCGTGAATTTTGAATTTGGCCTTAAAATTTCCTCCAAGAAATAGAGCAAATAAACCTCACTGATTTTGGTAATCTAAATCCAGTCTTTAGCCTTGCCAGGAAATACCGGCCAAGCCAATCATCGTGTGGCGATACGCTCCTAAGGTGCAGATGGTAACACCCAGGCTGGTGGATAAATTTTTTCTAAAAGCAATCCMCAGGAGTCATCTTTTCCATTGTGCTTTTCGGTGTTTTGGAAATACTCCCGGCTTCRTGGGAGGAGGGTGAGCGTCAGGAGGATGGGTGGGTATTTCAAGTGTTAAACACCAGCTACGCTATCGCTGTCTGGCTCTGCACCTCCCTTACTCCCCAAAATGTCAGTGGTAAAAGCTGACTTCTAAGACACGCCGCTGAAATGCGTGGAAGAGCGTGATTGCCACCGCAGAGCTGAAATGCCCGTGGTAGTAGCTAGGTTGTCCTTTGAGGCTTGTCTCGATTTGGGAGTAGGCGGCATGCGATCCCTTCTGGCAGCGCTACGATTTAGGGATTTTGGTCCCCTCGTGGCTTATTTCTATGTGCTCTGTGGTGAGAGGAGGATGTGGTTAGTGCCTGCTGGCATAGGGCGGCCGGAGGTTAGACCACCCCTTGCTCTGATGTAGTTGTGCTGTTTCCTGGGGAAACATCTTACTCCATGTCATTGTTGTAAAATCTTGTTCTTATATTCATCCAGTTATCAGTACAAATTAGAAACGGCATCCACGCTTAGGAGGTAATATAGCACTTGCAATACGTTTGCTTTCCCTCCCATTCCTTTGAGGCTGGCTGGTGTTGGCTCGCTCACTGCTGTAGAGGAGGATGCCAGGTTTTCACCAGAGAAATGAGGGCAGCAATCAGCATTAACGACATCCTCTGACAGCGAAAGCCGCACAAATCTCCAGAAGCCAGATTTCAACGATGGCTTCTCTCCACGGGGCGCAAGGCGCTTCCCGAGCGGAATGGGGAGCATCGCCTTGGGTAATACATCCAGCACCGCCATCTATCCCTCGGCTATTCCCTTCTCTACAGAGGGGAAAACAACCCCCAGCCATTTATTTATGAAAAATTGCTTACTGCCCTTGAAGGTAAATATATACACACAAGCGTGCCTCTGTGTGTGTTGTTTAAACATCTGTTATATTTTGATGAGTCGCCATCCAGGCCCGAAACAACAGCCCTGAGAAGGGGAACAGGTGAGGAGCTCAGTAGCAAAGTTAGTCCTTTACAGCAGATTTGTGTTTATCACCGTATAGTTAAAGCTGGCTGTAAAATTTTGGCTTTGAAGGAGTCAGAGCAGAGCTCAGTTAAAAAAAAAAAAAGAAAAAAAAAGGGTACGCTTCTTTAATCGGTTTTGAAAAATGATCGTTATTGAACACGTGTCTCGGTAGGGGAAAAAGATATGATAAGTATCACCTGTAAGGTCTTTGTTATTGAGTGCTGCCAATTACCACTTCTTTTCAAGCAAATGAGTTTCATGTTGTGTTCAGCTTGGTTTTAGGAAGCTAACAGGTTTTCTAAAAATTAAAACAGAGTGCTCGGTCAGGACGCGATGAGCCTTTAGAAATGCAAGTACTCTTTCCAAAGAGCAAGACATTTCAGCTGGGTGTGTTGTATACTGTACCTCTGGTTATCCAAGTTTTTACTGAGGTTTGGTTTTTTGGTGTTTGGGTTTTTTTAACTACTTCTTATTTTTCATGCTGGCTGCTGTATCTTTATATCACAAAATGCTTGAAAATTACAGCGTACCTGTAAGGTTACATCTATTAGCAGAACTGTGTTGAACTTCTTGCGCCTCTCCTTGTTGTGAATATTCTGTTTTATTTTAAGCTGCAAAATTTAGGCTGGGGTCTCTGGATAAATAACAGGGAAGAGTCTTTCTTCCACACTGTGTATTGTTACTGCCTTTCAGGTAGATCCATACACCCTCCTTATTTACCCTTCTGCTGCTGTTCCCTGCTACTTTGAAGCTCGTTCTTCATATACTTGGCAATAGTCTCCTTGAAAAGGAATTGAACAGAATATTTTCCAGGGCTCCTCTTTGACTCAGCAGTAATCTCTTTCAGAAGCAGTGACCCCACAAATAAACGGTTGCAGCCATAAGGGTGAGCAGCCCCGCCTGTACGTTATCAGAAACTCAGGCAAAGCCTCCTTTTGTCCTGTGCGGATGGCGTGCTTTTTCACCCCATCGTCCTCTCTGCTGTGGCCGCGGAGCGGGGACTTTGTAAAAGATGAGGGTGCTTGTCTGAAAGGAACCTTTCTAACTTCCAGTTCTTGGGCAATTTGCTGTTTGTGTCCTCTCAGGTTCTTACCCTCTCCCTCCCCATCCTTTCCTTATAGTTTCTTTTATAAATATTGTTTCTATTCACTCCCAGCACCCACCTAGTTCTCGTGCGGCTGCTCGGGGCTGAGGACTGGCACGGTCTCTTCTGTTTGGAGTGGCTCCTTTGGAGGGAAACGGAAAGTTTCTTTCCCTTTTCTGAAATAAATAGTGTGGCGTTCTGACAAATCTGGCCTACTTAGGAGATCCAGGACCTCTTGGACCTCTTTGCTTTCACAGTCCATTGCTTTGCTGYGGTTGTCTCAAGATCATTTGAAATGCTCAGAAAATACAGTGAATGCAAGATTGAAATGGAGTAGTAGGGGCACGGTATGTGCTGAAGGAAAATCCAGCGGCAGCACGAGCTATTAAGTTGTTCGTGTTGGAGGGGAAACCAAGGCCTATTAAAGCCATTGGGCTCCCGGATCGGTTCTTCGAAATTAAGGACCGAGTCCTCACGCCAGATTAGTCGTGCAAAGAGGAATTAAACTTGCCGTACAAGGACAGCTGGAGACAGACTAGGTACACGGTAACGAGCAGGGTGAGCGCGCGGAGAAAATAATGTTGTGATGGGCGTGGAGATGCAGGTATCATTCTGGCAGCCGGCGGTCGTTCAGCAGGCTTGCTCCCATGGCCACGGAATTAGAAAAACATTTCTGAATGCCCGACGTCATTCCCCCTGGTGAAAGCTGAGCCTTAGGAGACCTGGAGATTTCCTGCGGCTTACTCGAAAGGGTCCTCCGGTGCTGTAATTTCTCACACCTACGCAGCTTTTTAGGATCAGGAAGCTCGCGATCGGGAACTGAACCAGATCACTTACAAGTTTCATAAATGGTTGAAGGCGGCAGGGAAAATGACAGAACGGGAAAGAAAGATAAATAATCATGCCATTTCGATTCATTCAGAAACCCTTCGCTTTTCATAATACCGCTGAGCGTGCCATCTGCCTTATTTGTAGGCAGGGAAACGGAGCACAAGGGCTTTGGAAGCCACTCGGGACAGGTGATCTCCTAGTTTGAATACAACCAGGCAACATTTTAGTTATGTTAACAGCCAGCGATTGAGGAATGCGATGAAAGCTTCTGCGGGCTCCATTTCAGACATTCCTTGCTGCAGGCTTCTTCTCTGATGAGAGATTTCACAGAAAGAGCGTCTGGAAAACAGCAACGTGGCCTCTTACGCAGCTAAGGCTTTGTCGGAATAAAAAAAAATTCAGAAAGGGCTTTCCTTAAAACGATATGCCCTTGTATTCCTCAGGAGCCTGCTGCGTGCAGGTTTAGCCTGTTGTTACAGAGAGACAAAAGATACAAAGAGCTCCTGATGGGCGCTAGCGATTTCAGAGATGCCCAATTTGTATGGGTCTTACGGACCGTATTGCTGAGAGAGAATCCTCGCTGCACTCCCATTCCCACCTTTAGGGAAAAGGAGGCATAATGAGATTTACTAAGAGTATGTTTAATAAAGGGCTGGAAGGGGGATAGGGATAAGCGGATCTTAGACACTTTTAAATCACCTTAAAAAATATTGCGGTTCGGCTTGAGCTGGAAATAACAGTGGCTGGAAGCAGCGCGATGCCTTTAGGTACAGCTGCGTGCACAAACATAGAGAGCTGAGATGATGCACGCTACGCTGGAGGGACGGGGAGCCTCATGGCGCTGGGTTACTCTGGGAGACAAAGCCAAAATGCCAAAAGGGAGGGTAAACACCCCGTTTAACAATGAAGGCGCTGCAACGTGAATCCTGACAGCCCACGCGTGGCATTAAGATATGATGCTCAGCGCCTTCAAAAGCCCAGCAAAGCTAGCGTCCCGGCCAGCGCACCCTCCTCTGAAATCTGCGTCCTTGAGTTTTCTTTTCATCTCTGTGGTGCCTAATTGCTGGGGGTGGGGGGGTGGGGGGGGTGGGGTTGATGGAGGTAGAATATTCCCGATTTAACAGACGGAGACGTTTGTTGTTAACGAAGCCACGCTGAATAGCGAGAGGCACCTTTGCGGCAGTGCCGTTCCTGCAGACTCGGCGCTGTCGTGCTCGACCTGTGTGTTGCAGAAGGATAGCGAGGGGGAAAACCGCCCGCCGACTTGACCGTAACAAAGTACAGATGGACCGCGATCGCTGTGTTTGCTTTAGAGCCCCGAGAGCAGCAGGTTGGGTGGTTTTGCATGTAGAGCCATACAAGACGACAGCATAAATCTTTTATGTGGTAGAATCTGGTCTGGTTAAAAGGGTCGGTCATCCCAGATGGAGGTGTGGAACAGGAGTCAAACTGAGCCCTTGTATCACAGACAGCTTCAGTTTCCAAGTGAAGCGGCATTTATAATGCTACTAAAATACAGCAGTAAACAAAGTACATGAAGGCTTGACAGTCACATTAGCAAAGAGCTACAGTGAAATGACTGGGAAGAAGGAAAAAACAGCTCTGGCTATTTGCAGAGCAAGAAAAATGGAACTGGTTTTGACAGATAAGACAATGCAGCTGTGGATCAGAAGAGCTTTGTCTGTCTTTTTTGTTGCTGCAGATGAAAAATGGTGCCTTCAAATTTTAACCAGAGAAATTTGGATTTTAACGAGCCTCTGTCTCTCAGTGTCTCCCAATTAGGGGAAGCATATTTACAGCTAAACTCAAAATAATAAATTTTATTCAGTGGGTATGAATCGGGGAAACATGGATTGTTCAGAATAGCTGCAATGTGGTTTTCATATTGCATAATGACAGAGGTGATTTTTTCAAAGTATATAACATGAGTAGAAGCGACTGCTCTACAAATAATTTACGACTAATGAATTTCCTCTGGTTGCAAATTGTCCGTGGGCAGGATAGTATTTTATGGGAATTCCTGTAGCAACACCCAAAATTGCTGGGCAGACAYGTCACGGGAGTAACGACCTTGCCATTTTGCCTGTAAAAATTAAGTAGTTGTCTGGACTGTTGTATTATTGATAACCCTTTTCTTCCTCAAATATTCAGAATGATATTAGAGCCAGGATTTCCCACTTAGTTGCAAGACTTCTAAAATTGGGGAATTTTTAAGATTTAAGTTATCTTGGTGTTGCCTGATTGCACTGACAGAACTCACGTATGCATGAAATCTCTTTTTCTGTTTGTCTTAAAGCTAGTCTACGACCTTATAACAAGCTAGGAACTCATAGCAGAAATTCAGATTCCTGATTCGGAGCCCACTTGACAACCCCTTACCCGCGCCCAGTGCGAGGACTCTGCCAAGGCTGGTCTCGAAGGCCGGGCTCTGCCGAGAGAGCCCAGGCTCCCAGGCTCCCTCGATAGTCAGCAAAGAGAAATAAACTCCCTTAAGGTGGGCAGCTCAGAGCAGAAACCCAGTTCAGGCGCTTTCCGGGAATGATTCATCGATTCTAGGGAGACTACGTTGGGATTTTGCTTTGAATTACCTGGGAGAGGAGCCTGCCTCTTCTCTCCTGATTACCAAGGCGCACTCTTCAGTACGCAGCAAAGCCTTGCTGATGATCAGGTAAAAATGAGTTGTATGAATTGCTCTGTGTTGCAGCTTCTAAGCCTGCATAGTTGCCTGCTTTTATCGCTTGAAATAGATGTAAACCTTGTGCAAAGGGAGGAGGAGGAGGAGGGCTACGCTTTTTCTTATTAGGATTTATCAGGGGTGTGGAGAATAGATGTCTTACCTCTGTACTCGGGCACTTTGAAAATTGATGCTAACGTACCAACAACCACCGCATCTTCATGTTAATCTTGTGAATCGTATGTGAATCTGGAACCGCGTTTCTCTAGAGAAGGAACGGTGTATTAGCTGTAACCACGTGGAACTATTGACAGATTGTGACTATAAAGGAGAAAAAAAGACAAAATAACAGTACGGAGATTTCTGTCTTCCTGGTATATACTCGTCTTATGCATTTCAAAAGGCCGGGAGCCATCCTTGCCCGTGCCAGAAGCCAGTTGTCACTTAGTGCTAGGCTGGTTGTCTAACCAGCCTGCGAAGGGTTCAGGTAACGAGCTCTGTCAGGAGCGCAATTGGTAATGGTAATTGAAATTGAAAGTGGTATCTCCCAGGCTCCCTCCCCTTTGGTAACTCTCAGCTCCTGCTCGGAGACCCAAAATACCTCGCTTGTTTGTGCTCTAACCCGAAGCAATCAAAACAAGGGGGTGAGGAGAGGCCTCTAGAATAAATTGGTTGTCAAGGCGGTTCTGGTATTGATCGAGTTCTGCTGTTTATGTGAGAGGGGCTTATTTCTGCGTGGCACTCGGTTTTACTGCATGGCGGGGAAGAAGCTTTTTGGATAATACCCCTTCCACATGCACGGGCAGTGTAGCGAATGCTCCTGTCCCCCACCCACAATAATAGCGAGGGAAGACATGAAGATTCATATTAACTGAGTTTGAAAGTCTTCCCAAAAATTGGACGATATAACGTGCAAGCCTCCTCCCGAGGTTTGCGGTGGTGCTCGGCTTTGTTAAGGTTTAAAATATCTTCTGCCTCGTTTGTCCCTGAACGTTGTTTCCCGCTATCATTTTCTTGCTGACAATATCCAACAATCAACATACGCTATAAAAAACATCCGATACGGCCATAATCCCTTCCTAGAAGGGGTGGGGAATCAGCTATTCAGACTTGGGAAGAAGGTGAAAATGCAGAACACGCATTAGTGCTCTTCTGACAATGTTTATGGCCCTAAACCTCTCGAAAAGTAATTTTGCAAATTTGCCGCTGCTGCTCTTTCCAGCCTCTCTCTAGGGCTGCCCACCCCGAGAGGCGAACCGGTAGTTTTTCGTATTGACGGCCCTCGACGCCTTCTGCTTTTGTCCCTGCAACGGCAGCCCTAATTAGCACATGCGCACACGTGTGCRCGCACACACACGCGTGTATGCGGAAAATGTCTTCTCTTTAATTAGGCTCTGTCTTCACCTAGCACCGTGCCAATAATCCTTTGCACCTGTCAGCTGCATGAGAGATTTCTGAAATCGAAAGCGAGAAACCTTTTGGCGGCGTGGTGAAGCCAGGCGTGCCGGCTAGTTAATGGGAGATCTCGGGCTAGGGCCTGGGAACTTCACATGGGCGCCTTTAGGAGCTGACAACAGGAGAGTGACTAGGTATCTCTAGCTGTTAGAGAAACTGGGAGCCAAGATGTAACCTGTCGTATCGTATCTGCTTTATTTGGTTAATAGACGGTGTTTTAGAGGAGGCAACGTTGGATTCGGAGGCATCAGCTGCCGGTCGGAGTGCATCGGTATTTAGCAGGGATCCCGAATCCATACATCGGACATTTGAGCGACTTGGTGGGAAGGGCTGCGTCCGCTGCAGGTTGYGCTCGTGGCGGGAGGGTTGGTTTTCCAAACTTTTGTTTTTCATAGAGCTGTTTCCCCCAGCTGATGAAAATGAAGCACAACCTAAATTTCAGCGTATCTTCCTCAATTAAGCGGTGCTTTCATAGTCACCCAAATATCATATGGATTTTGCTAGAGCAAGTCAGGCAGGAATTTTGAACCTACCTTCTCAGCCTCGTACTTGACCAGCTCCTGGCATGCGCGCACGCTTCCGCGATGGGGTGACCTGGGTTTATCCTTTGCGTGAGCGAAAAAGAGCCGTGGGTGAGCGCTGGGAAAGCTTAGGCCTGTTGGTGCATAAGAAACCTCAGGAGAAAACCACGCTCGCTCTCCTGAATTCCCCGGAGAAGCGTCAGGGAATTGACGCGCCCGCAAAGGGGCCATCTCAGGCATTCGCTGACATGCGGGGTTCACAGTCACAGATGTTCACAGGCATTTTGTTTGTTTGTACGGGGAGATGTTTTACACCAGTGCGGAAGAGGTGGAGCTGGTGATACGATGAAGGRTTTCTGCAGTAGAAGTAGTATCTATCAAAATGATGGGCGACGTCTCCATCACTGTGAAGTCATCCATCGCGCTTTCCCCCATGCTTGCTGAAATGGCTAACTGTGCTTTCCAGTGGCTATTTTTTGTTGGTTGCTCTATGTGCTGGGTCCTCAGTTTAGCATTTCGATGCTTGGTAGAACCACAGGTAGCGCGCTGGAAGTTGCCTGTGTGAATAGCATTGCCAACGTAGCGAGCACAGAGGAGACTAAACTCTCCGTGACAATGTGTTGGCTTGCAGGTAACAATTAGAGGGAAAACTGGCTGAAAACTTCGGTGGTAGATGCATGTTTGTGGACAAAATAAGTGTAGTGCACTGAAGTGYATTAAAAAAACCCCACTCTAGACTTCCACAGAAAGGGGAAGGAGGTGTTGGTGGGACTGTGAATGTTTAATCTCTGTTGCCGAAGAGGTAAATGATTTCGGCTTGAGAGTAAACCGTTTTTGAGATGTCTTGGTCCTTGCTACGCTTTGCTGTCTCAGGATAACCACCCAAATGTCTGGATCGCTTAGCAACCGGTAGCCTGACATCCTGTAGTTCAACCGCAGGATAGGTGCAACAGGCTTTATAGCGGCCACAAAAGCAGAGAAGTAGCGTGATGGAAATTAACTAAAAATTGGCTTCTCGGCACTCTAAATGGCAGAATATTAGGAGAACTGTGTACGAAACGGCAAAACCGCTTTTTTTTTTTCCATTTCAAATATTGTTAGGAGATTGAATCTAAGCTTCCAGACGAGCCCGAGGCAGAAGAGATAAAAATGTTGAGTTGCAGCGATAAAATGCATTTTCCTAAATTCAAATTCTGGTTTGTGTCTGACTACCTGGTATATTTGAATTCTCACCGTATCTATTTTTATTCTGCTAGCTTGAGAAACTTTATAACTGTGATTAGGTCCCCATCGTATATTGCATTTTATGAGCAGAAGGGATTCTTCAAAAATGATGAGAAAAGAATGGCAGGGAGGCAGAAGCACACACCATGTTGTGGTTTTAACAATTCCAGTTAGAAAAGAGTGCAGATTGCTACAAATGTTCAAGCAATTATTTTCAAATCGTGTTCCTCCCCCTGTACCCTCTGCCCTTTTCTCTAATGGCTGCCACTATACAGCAGCAGATTCTATAAAGGTAAGAGCGTGCCAGAAGAAAAAGGAAAAAAAAAAAACAGGCATACGGAGTCTAAGAATTATACATTAATCAGGTACTGTAAGTATTGACTTTTCTCCTTCTTTGGCTTGTCTAACAGGGATGCAAGGGAAGGAGGAAACTTCTGCGGAGCCTATGAAAGTCGACCTCGCGTGTGAAGCAGCAGACGTTTCAAATAAGGATGGTATGTTGTTCTGATATTTTCATTGTCCTGAAGTGGATACGTAGCATGCCTTTCTGGGGTTTGTTTGTACACTTTCCCCCAAAATAGGAGTTATATTTATAATCTCTTCAACTGAGTCTTCTTGAGAGTTTATGCAGTATCTACTGTCTTGGAACTCTGGTGGAAGTACCTTTCAGTGCCATAGCCCTGCTTTTCTAGTTGACCAGGTTTGTGTGTTCAATTGGTACGTTCAATCCGCTTGCCTTTTAACTAAACAATATTTTAGGCCCGCTGTAATTTTGGTTTGGATATTGAATTCGCCAAGAGATGTGTGGTCTCACGCTGGAGTCAGAAGATACTTCTGAAAATTTCCGTGCTAGTGACCGACTCTGTCGTGGGCCAAGCGTTGGCTGTCTAACCGCTCGGAACTCGTATGTTGGCCTCCTTCCAGCTTGGAGCTGATTTCCCTTCCTCCTCCTCCTTCAGAGTCCACGCGTAGCTCAGTCTGGTAGCAGATGGAAGTTCTCTCCCTATTTGGGGGAGAACTATTGATAAAACTGTCACAATTTGGTGACCGACAGCAGTGCCGGTCAGGTTAGTGGACATTATCAACCCGAATCTCCCGACTCGGAAATGAAGTTTTTTTGTCATTGATCTCAGTGAGCAGGTGACCCAGCTGTCGTCTGGCAAAGTCCCGGCAAGGGCTGAGTACCAGGACGCTGCTCGAGCTCTGCAGCACGCGACATACTCGTCAACAAAAAAATCTGTCCTTCTAGGCTCTTCCTGCGTGTAAAGAAATAATGGATGGGATCAGCGTCCCGGTGCTTAGGTTTCGGTGAGGCAGACTTTATCGCTCCTCTAGATCGGCTCTTACAGCTTAACAGAGCTACGTAAGGGGTTTTCTTGGTTTTTACACAAAGGGTCCTCTCTACTGCTCCAACCGGCAGCGGGTTTGGAATGGGGGTTCCAGTCCTCGTCTTATTCTCGTGGACTCCTCTCTGTAGCGAAGGCTGATTTTTAACTTCTCCTTTAACCTCTTCAGCATTGACATAATATAAATTCAAGGCATACTTTTTCACATCTGAAAGACAAAACAATTATGTTCTCTTTGATATTAGTTACACAGAGAATCTAATGCTGATTTCCTTTCTCTGATGTCAGATCGTGCTGCAGCGTTTGAATCGATGGCTGGTTTAGATACTGGCCTGTCGGGAAGTTTTTGCAAGCACAGGAAAAGAAAGCGTGCATAATGGATTTTCTTTTTTTAAAAATACTAGAGATTATGCTATTATTAGTAGGTGTGCAGAATAAAGCCAAACCAGCCTTCTCTCCTCATCCTCTGAACAAACAAACCAAAAAGTCATAGTCACATTAAAATATTTGAATTTCGAATCCCTGGAATGGTCTGGGCCACTTAGTGAAAACAAACCCAAATTTACTAAAAGAATATTTTAAGGGATTTCCCGCCGGAAAGAAAAGCTATCGTATAGCTCTTGTAACGTGTGCCGTAGCGCAGCACGGCCGGATCAGCTGACAGCTTCTGAAATGACAATCGTGATACGTTTCTCCGTTTCAGATCTTGCTCATCTTTTAAGGTCTTCTACATATAGCTCATCTTGTCATTTCCTTTTCTGTGAACTTTCTAAGTTATATGCAAGGACAGGAAAAGGGTGTTTGCTAAGGCTGCGGAAAAGTACTCTGCTGTTCAGGGAAGTCTTCGTTTCTCTACAGCTTCAGTTGCTATTGGGATCGTGTTACAGGGTGGTTTTTCTTGTGGACGTATATTACATGTTTAAAAAAGTCAGAACASAGGAAGCATCAAACTCCCCGTGCTCTGTTTTACCTGAAGGGTTAAGTTTTGCTGAAAAAAAGCCCTAAAATTTTTAAACGTACCGGGTACTAGTTGAGATTAAAAAAAAAAAAAAAAAAAAAAAGGTTCCCTTTGACAGTAATTTTTATGTAAATTGCCTATTTTTCCTCTGGTTCCCTTCCTTCTGCCCCAGGAGAGCTCATCGCTTCACAGCTGAAAGCACAAGCATATATCACCAGGTACCCCTTGGCAGCCTGGCTCTTGTGTTTTAATTTCATGTACCATGTCACAGTGAAAAGTGCTTTAGAAATGCAGAGAGTTTAGACAGCTTAGGTGGATCTCGATATTGGTTCATYTA
The DNA here is from genome assembly GCA_035582835.1 of Phoebastria nigripes. NCBI lineage: Eukaryota > Metazoa > Chordata > Aves > Procellariiformes > Diomedeidae > Phoebastria > Phoebastria nigripes. The sequence goes on along the minus strand of JAYKAV010003143.1, from coordinate 19,201 downwards.
GTGGGCAGGGCCGTGATAGTGATATATTTCAGAAATGACTATTACTTGAAAGCTGGGCGTGATTCTCCGTCAGGAAAGCTGTCAGAGGGTGCGCATGTAAGCCTGAATAGGGRCGTGTATACAAAGATACGGGTTGCTGCTGGCGATCTCTGTCGGCCACCAGAGCGAAGACCCCTGGATATTAAATTTTTCGTAGCCAGGACAGATTTGCTGATTAGTATTTTTTAATGATGACAAAACCCACCTTCGGTGATTGGTTTCCTACACGGTGTTTCTCTGCCAGCAGCCTTTTTTTATTCTTCTTTTCTTTTTTTTCTTTTTTTTTTAACGCCACCAAAGCTTTAAAGATTATTAAGGTAGATGTTAGTTTCCAGCTGGTATTAGGTGGCTCAAATTCTTCGCTCCTTTCATAATGGGGTTACTCATTCGCCTTTTTTATTTGAGGCCTGTGGAAAGCTGCATCCTCACCTGCTGACACAACAGGAGAAAAGAAAAAGATGAAGGCAGTGTCAAACCTGAAATTTCCTTTTTTTTTTTTTTTTTTTTTTTTTTTAATAAGCTTGTGCTGGCTGATGAATGCGCCATCAGCAACCTGACCTTCACGTGATTCACCAAAGCAATATAAAAGGAAGATCTCAACAGCTAACACCCTCGTGCTTTTTATGGTGTCAGTGTAATATCCAAGAAACAAGTAACTACCAAGTAAACAGGTGCACGAGTTTCATCACCGCACAGCGGGTTGAATTCAAAATAGATGGTTTTCTTTCTAGGCAGTCTGGAGTTACAGCTGAATGTGCTATAGCCAAGCTATGTAGATGCAAGGGGGAAACATTGTTTAGGAAATGGCTGAAGAAATAGGTTATGTTTGCAAGTAAGAGTCTGACCGAGCTCCTATGTAAATCAAGACGGTAATATTTTGGTGTCATCTGCCGGTCCAGGTCTACAACATAATATCCTGGGCTCTCTCTTGCAGACGACTCTAAACTTGGTTTTCCAGTCCCCCGTTTGCCTGTCTTCTCTACTTAGACGCTACGCTGTGACTGTTGGCTACCTGACCTTTAAGCACGTAGCTTTCTTGCAGGGGAGAGGCGGGATGCCTTGCTGCCGACGCGCATCCACCGGGTCAGCAGCAACTGCAGCGCTTTGACGGATGTGAACTTACGTGCTGGGTTATTTCTTCTCCTCTTGCGGGGAACTTGCTTTTGGGGGGAAATCCTTCCCCGGTCATAATTTGAGAGCGGCTAAGCAGCTCACAGRTTGAGAGAGGAGGTGCAGACGGGTCCTCCCCAACGGGCCAAAATTTAAGGGAAAACGCACAGGGAGAGTGCAGAGGAATGTCCGTTTCCATTGCACAGAAATGTCCATTTCTGGCATAAAAAACCCCGTGGGAAGCTGCAGAAGGGGGAGCAGGTAAAACTGAATTTTGGAGATGTGCAGCCTCCTTGAACTTCAGGTGCTTCGCTGAGCTGCTGGCTGTTGTAGCATATTACGGTAGGTGCAAAAAGACCGCTTAACGTAAGTTAGCAGTTTAACAGCTCTAAAAACATTGTTTAGTGGGGAGAAGGCCAGTTTTGGCTTGCGATGCGATCAGATGTAGCGTGCCCAGGGCTAACGGCGTCGTTCTGACGCTGACTCGTGCCGGGAGGCAGCGAGGGCTATGAGTCACATCCCCGCCGTACCCGGTGGCGGCTCTTCCATCTGCTCTTGCAGTAGGTGCTTCGCTGCCGTGTTATTTTCTGGCTAAATATAGAGGATTGTGTAGGTGGCCTCGTAGTGACATCTGTTGTTGGGGTTCACCCAGTGGTCTGCAGAAGCTTATCTTTCRGTTAGGTCTTCCTGTCCCTACCGGCATTAATGCAAAGAGCCGAGCTTAGTCGCAAACACATAGGAAAAAGCTAATAGCGAAACCCGCCGGTGCCTTAGCGCTTGCGAGCCACCACCTCCCCGCTGCAGCGTGCACGGCGGATACTTTTAGCGCCGGTGATGCGGGATGCCTGGCTGCCGTTTCCGCTGCAAAACAGTGAGGCTCGGTGATTCCTCTCGCTTCCTCGCTGGTGGGGGCTTCAGGTCCCAGGCCTTCGCCGGGGCTCTGCCAGGCTTTCGCATTGCCCTTAAAGCATTCCCGGGCGGTTTGCAATTTGTCCCCCCTCTACGTGACGTGCTCTCAGCATGACGGGGGTCGACTGCTCGTAGCCATAAAAAAAGGAAGGGGAAGGAGGCGTACTCATCTGCGATGCTGACAGAGCCTAACCGCACGTTTCAAAGCAAGCTTTATTTTGCAGGAGATCTCTGTAAAACGTGAGTGAAGCCTTATGGTATTTTCAGAAAACCCAGCCGGTGAAACTGGCCGGCATAACGAGGCTGAGAAAGGCTGCTGTCGTCAGTGTGCAGCAGCCTTCCCTTAATGATTTTTTTATTAAGCATCCTGTCTTTGCTATGCAAATGGGGGTGAAGAACACAACATCCCTAAATGCGATGTGCATCGGAGCTCCGTAATCAGGAGCGGATACTTTTCTTATTATTCATTGCATACATCCAGGAAGCCATTACGGTATCTGTTCTGCATATGGGTGATGAATAATTTACAAATAATTCATCAAAACCCGAACAGGTGTATTGACGTGATATTAACTCAGAAAAAGATCACACCGCCTGGCTGGAAGTAGCATAGTTATTGATTTTTGGCTTTTTTCCCCTCCCCCCTCCCATCTTCCCTTAGTTTCCGAATCTCCCATTCAGGTTTGAGGTTTTTCCCCATCACCCACGTCAAATGACTCRTAACGTGCAGTTGATACCACAACGTAAAGCGAGCTTAGAGGAAGAAAAAAAGTCTTAATATAAATGGCTTCATTCAAATTCATTGCAGAACAAATGCTAAATACTAATCCTAAAAATGCACGTGCTGAAGTAACCCTTGTATATTTAGCCTAGATAGGACCAGTCACACCTGCCGTAGTTCAGATGATATTTTTGACAAAGGTCACGCTGAAATGAGTTTAAGCCTTCTGTTTAAATTCTTTCTTCTTTTTTAGTAATTTTAAATGAAAAAAAAAAAAAAAAAGATTGGTTTTGTAAATGGATAGCACACGAGCGAACCAGTATGTGTAGGAGTATAGCGATGGTGCCTCTGAATCCTCTCCCCGGGCTTCAGCAATTTGCAGTTCAAGGACACCCGGAGGCAGCGCCAGCATCTCTGTAACCGGAGAGGGATCCGCGTTCAACCCGCGGCTCAGCCCCGGGTCCTGCCGGGGACTTTGTCAGAAGCCTGGGGATCTTCGAATCACAGGGTCGAGACCGCTTAGCCCAGCGAAACTCTAAATCACCCTTTGGAGATACCTATATCTCTGCCTGTGGCCTACAGAGACAGAGCAGGGTCGTTGAGCTCTTGGGTTGGGCGCCAAAGTCAAACTGGATGGATGCAGACCAAAGGGAAAATCTAGATCCAGAGGCTTGCGTTTCTAGCGACGCTGAAGCCTACACCCTGGCAGGACCGCTCGTCGGGGTTTCCGAGTAACTGCAGGTTAGGATGGCTGGCCTAAGAGACCTTTTGGCGGATTTACGGCGTAGAATTTTTAGCGCGATAAATGTCTCCTTTGGGTTAGAAGCGGTTATTACTCGACGTGATAAACTTAACAAGTATCATGAATAGAATTTGATGACTGTCTCGTTTTGTTTTCAGCTGAAATGAATAGTCAAGGTGAAAGTATAAATGATCCTATGGAAACAGAGCGGGAAGCTTAAGTAACAGGTGAGACCTTTATGGCTTTCCCCCCCCCCCATTTTCCGTTCGGTTTCTATTTGAAAGCTTGCTTTAAAAATGACCTTAATTAAAGTTAGAATTTACTGAGGGGAGGAAAAAAAAAWAAAAAAAAAAAAAAAGGAAGGCAGAATACAAAGGAAAAGAAATTGTCTAATATGGCCTGTATTACACCAAAAAATGAAAATATCCAGTAGACTTGATTTGTCAAGTAAATATTATAGTAGCAGTCTGCAACTGTAATGGATTTAAACAGTGCACGGCCTTAGATCATCAGAAGGCAAGACAGCACCGCGATGAGGAACAACGGAAGAGTAACCGAGTGAACAATTTTTGGCATTGCTTAGGAAAATGACAGGCAATTTATACCGGTTGGAACCGAGCTCCGTTCCGTACGATCTGTATTCTGGGAACAACAGGTTCACGTCACGAGGGGTTTATTGCCCTTGGCTCTCCGATGCCTAACGTCACTTGTGGCGATACCGCTGAAGAACAAGGCAAAGTCAGCGAGCTGCCTTCTGGAGCTCTGCCGCCTTTTGGAGCTTTTTATGGCTTTATACGCTAAATGATAGTGCTACGGCTGGAGCGTGCGATGGTGGTTGTTGCCGCAGAGTTTGTCATGGGCATAAACAGCCCCGCCCCTAGATAAAAATGAGTAATTTGGTAGGAAGGCGGAAGTCCGAGGCTCATCCCCAGTTACAAGAAACAGTTGCCATTTCTCCCTCAAAAGTAGTTTTTTAAGCGTTAATGCGCACCGCTTCCTTTGGCGTAGGGTTATCGTGAGATGCCAATATCACATACAGCAAGATGCGTTATTTATGCTTGTAATGGGATTTCGTGTAGCTCAAGACCAAATATAGCGGCTTTACAACGGCGGCAGCTGTATCACCGAGATTTAAAATACAAGGTCTTATTACTGAGCGTAGCCCTTTGTCCTTGTCAGCATACAGACGATGTGCTGCCAGAGTGAGAAATAGGCCTGATGGGGGTCCCTGGTAAAAAGTACTGAAGCACAACTAGAAGGCGCCTTCGCCATTAAAATACCGCTTCCACGAGTCTTCCTTTCTCCTCCCCTAGCTTCTGGTTGTATGTTCTGCGCAATCAAAAAAGGAAGAGGAACTAATGAAATCCTCGCTGTTAAAAATACGTGGAAAGGTTAATACCCTTCCTCAGCTTAAAAAAAAATATATCTGACGGTTATTACTGCTTTCACGCGGCCTGTAGGAAGGCTGCGTTTCATGCTGCGTTTTCCCATGGAAATGAGTACCTGTGAATGTTTTGGGCTGGAGTCGTTTTTGCTTTACGAGGGCAGAGTTCACAGGAATAATACCACGATTAGCAATCGATTAATAATTCTCTTCAATTCCACTGCAAGGCCCGGCTCTGCCGGCACCTTTCTTGAAGCAAAGGGGCCCGAGCCGGGGCGCGCCGTGCCTTGCCCGGCATTTTAATGGCATGCGCAGGATTAGAAGCAGGCGTCGAATCCTTCGCCAGCTCTCTGTCGAAGTCCTCCCGACCCTGTTGCCGCTGTTTTAATTGCGAGGAGTGGGTCGCTGGGGAGGATCGATCAGCCTGTTAAACTTCAAAGGGTCTCGCTAGGGTCTTTCAGAGCCGAGGAGAGCCCTTTGCTTACCATGTTCAGCATTTTAATGTGTTGTTTTTAACATCTGTTCTGTGATCTAGCAGCGGAGCACCCGCCAGAGCTGGGGGTCTCCGATATCAAGCTAGGTAGCACGGTGCTATGGAAAACCAAGAAACCCTAATGAGCACGGTCAATTTGCTACAGAGGTAATAGCGGCTGTTATATATAAACCGTGTGACACGCGCACGTGCTGCGCGTGCGACGGAAAGAGAAGCTGTAGGCATCTGTGCTAGAAAGAGGAGACCCGGGTTCTGTGCAGACATTTGAAATTTTGCCTTTTTTTTTGTTTCTTTTCTCTCCCCCGCGGCGGCGAAGGAAGGATGCAGGAGAGGAGAGACCCGAGGAAACCCGACGGGCAGGCGCTGACATCCTACGGCATCATTCTTGGCAGAAAAGAGCACGCAGAGATGCTCCGCGGGTTGGGAGGGAGGGAGCTTTGGGGAAATGATTCTTTGCTTAAATTTCTCTTTGTTCTTCACCGCATTTCGTTCTGTAAGCCTGTTGGAAAGAAACATAACTTCCCAGTTCTAACGATGTTTTGCAATTATCCCTGCAATTACAACAGTTTCTTCTGAACCGTGAGTCCCTGTCTTATATYGGGTCTCTTTTGCTCCTGCATCGTATCATCGGCAGCCTGTTTCCAGGCCCACCCCTTTTCTAGCATCTTTATCTTCTTTCCCAGTTGTGGTACTGTCTGCAGGCAACCTGTGGGAGCCAGCTTATTCTCCTCCTTCCCGCCCTGTTTTTTTTTAAAACTGTTCCCTAGGATACGAATGGAGATTTGCTTCGAGAACATGAACTGCCACAAAGGATTATAATCCGCACACGCTGATAAACCACCACCCTCCTTGTGCTAGGGATTTGAAAGACTAGATGCTCCAAAATCTCCGAAATATTGATAGAGGCAGCCCTGCACGTTGCCCGCCTCCAGGCTTGTCGATCGGCAGCTCCTGCCGGCACCCGCCAGCGGGTCGCCGTGTCCGAACCCTGGCTGCTAGAAGAGGCGCTGGCTGGGTTCCCTTGAGCGCGCGCCGGAAGCAGAGTTTGCGCATTAACTCTATCATCCCGATGCCTCGGGATCGCCCGTGGCTCTGCCCTTCGCCTTTCTCTCTGGCGTGGGAAAGGTAAACCGTGACCGGCCTACGCTGCGTCATGCCCCTCTGGGGGTCCTACACGCGAATAACGCGCGTGGCCTCGAGCAGCCGGCGCCCCAAATCAGTCCTGCTCTTTTCCAGTTAGCTCCGCGCACCTCAAAATGGGCGCCGTAAGTACGACCTTCGGGCGCGGGTAGGCAACGGATATTTCCTCGAGCCTGCGAGTGGTGGAGGACAACAGGCGCTCTGCATTCAAGGCATCTTTAAATACGGCTCCCGGCTTTAACAACTTCACACCGTATCTTGTGTGAGCCCTCATTATATTTTCTACTGCATATGCATGATTTCTTTTTTTTTTAGTTTTAAAAAAAAAAGCAATTAACAGTTATTTGGATAAGAGTGTCTCACCATATGTCAATTGTTCTGCCAGCAAATGCTGCGCTGAAATTTTTAGAAAAGGAACAAAAGAGTTTCACATACATTTCCCAACTGTGCTGTAACCAAAACCGATAGACAATACACTCGATGGAAGAGCACGCAACCTGTGTCCAGGGTGTGATGTGCTGTATTTTAAAATGCTGCTGATAATAATTTGATCATTTTAAGCAAAGTAATTGATTCTGTTCTTC
>JAYKAV010003143.1:1419-11997 GCA_035582835.1 Phoebastria nigripes | reverse complement strand
AAAAAAAAAAAAGTAAAAAACACGGTAAGACGTATCTCTATCCTCTTGTGATCTGGGTTTATCACAGCTAGAGTAGGTTTGGTGATAAATCGTCTGCTGGTGTAACAGCGAGTCAAATGCGGCCCTAACGCACCTAGCACCGGCTATGGCGGTCGATGGCTGCCGTCAGCTGCAGGTTAATTCGAAAGGGTGTCAGGACAAACGCAGATTAGAAAGGAAAACAAGAAAAGCCCCAGATTTCACCCGGAGAGTTTGGCTCCTAGAAGGGCAGCCCCCTATCTCCCTACGTGCGGCTCCAGCGTGTTTGCTCGTGGTGGGATCAGAAGAGTCTTTCCGTGTGCCGACTCCGGTGGTGTTTTAACCCAGGTGACGCTAGCGCCGGAGAAGATCTCAAGGAACTTCTTTGTCACCCGTTTCTCCCGGAGATCGGTGGATGCATAACTCTGAATTGGATCAACTGTGGAAGGAGTAAATGAGCTGACGTAAGCCTACGAATTGGGTTTATAATATTGCTAAGTTTACCTAAATTTGCTAGATGTACCGCTCCCTTGTTCTCCTCGGAGCTCCCTTGAAGGGACTTCTTATTCCCTTTGAGGTGTCTCTGCTGCTTTTCTTTCCCATCCCTGGGGTCACGCTTGACAGAACTCGTCTGAACGTGGATTCTTTTTTTTTTGTGCTGTTCCTTCACCTTGTTTCCGGCCGATTGCAGTTTTGCAGTGGGAGGCCTTGCGGGTAGTACCTCTGCACGGTGCGCATCCCATATGTTTCTGTATGGTTTCTGTACCGGCTGATTTTGATTGAAACGGCCTGTCATAATAGATGGGGGAGGAGTGGACAAATATCTCGGGAGGAAGGGGAATAAACACATTAGGCGTCTCTCCTCTCAATTCCCCTTTTGTGCGGTCGCTGTGAAAAGACCAGGATTGAAGGGCTCCCTCCATCAAGGTAAGCGAGGGAACCGGCCCCGCAGGGCCGGGAATGAACTCGGCGAGCTCGACTTTGAGCTGTGCGAAATGTCGAGGAGACCCGAGGCGGCCAGGTCCTCAGCCGGGGTGACCTGAGCTCCGCAGAACTGTGATGACTTCAGCCAACGGAGTATCCAGTCCCCTGAATGTAGCTCTGCTCTAGTTTCCGTCGTGCTCGCCCATGGGCAAGGTTAACGGAGCTGTAGGCTGCCGTTATCCGCGTGTCGCGTGTCCCTCTCGCCATTGCCGGCGTCGGTTTTAGCGAGGGAGCCGAAGGGAGAGCCTCGCGGGAGGTTGGCTGCCGAGGTGTGACGGTTCAGCGAGGAGACAAAGACTCCTTAAATTCTTCGTGAAGACTGACCGATAGTTAAAACAAAAATTAACTGCAAAGATGCGTCACATTAGACACTCTCTAACCCCTGACAGTAATTTCATCGCACTTTTCATTTAACCTTGGTCCTCGAACAGCAGCGAGTCTTTGACACCGTGAACCGTTTGCCCGAGGATGCRGCGGCAAAGCGTGAAGCCCAGGTAGGAGGTGTAAAGCAAGGAAACGCAGGAGTTGATTAAGTCCTTACGAGAGAATTTGCAGCCGCGTCTCCATCTATCTTTCTTCAGGTGGGTTTTGGGTTGAGTCGCTGGGGTTTTTCACTAGTCATAAAGTGAGTATAGCTTGGCAGCGCGAGTTCTTCAGCTCTCAGTGAGTAGTCGAGGCTGGTCCCGTGCCCCTCAATGCGGTCTCCGCTGCTTTTGCTGGAGCTGCAGAAATGCAGGGAGCTGGTTTTGTAGAAGAGCAAGCATCAGACCGAGAGTCATCCCACAGGGATTTATGTCAAGGATTTTGGTTTAAACCCAAAATGTGTTTGCAGTAGGTGGCGTAAAGGGAAGAGCAGCCCTTTGGTGCCGATGTGTGCGTACAAAGCATCGGGCTCTGCTTGATCGTTGTTTCTCCTATGTCTGAAAGCGCTCATCCCTACCATTAGGCACGATATTCCTCGGGCTGGTGACTGCTCCGATGACGAATAGGTTTCCTTCCACGCAGACATCCAAAGGGGATGTTTGAGACATAGTCTGTAATAATGGGTCACACGTTCGCTGCAGCTAATTGTCAATCTTTCTAAAAAGCACTGCGAAAGCCTCTCTGTGAATTAATACTGTTCTGCTTTAGGCACTTGAATAAAAATATAAAAAAAAAAAAAAAAAAAAAAAAAAAACGCAAAAAAGACTTTTCTCTACATTCAGTGCGTGCCAGCTTTGCTTTTAAAATGACAAACTTAACAGAGTATGTGGATCTATTTTCTCGGGGAATAGGGGTTTTTATCGTACGATTCATCCGGGATTTGCCTTACCCTGACATTTGTGATATAAAGGAAAGTTAAAAAAAAAAAATAAAAAATTTTAAAAATTAAAAAAGGTAATTTTCTTGATCCAAAAATATGTTTTTACTTCAATGCAAAGAAATGTAGACTATTGCTTGCAAAATGTCTTCTAATAGATCGTCTAGCAGCTATATCGGTTAACACGTGCCTCTTCTGTTACTCTGTCATTTACATGCTGAATTTGCCTCCGAGTTTGTTATTTTTCCTTTTGTCTGTGCCGTGCGTTGGAAAACTTAAAGAACCGATGCCTTCACGCTACGACGTTTGTTAAAGCAAAACGTTAATAAAGCTCGTCCCGAAGACGAGGCGATGCCGCTTGTGTGTTTATTCCCTCCTAACCGTGCTGATCGTGCAGCGGTCGTTTCGGTTGTCGACGTTTCGGTTTGGACATGCGATCGCCAGCGCGCGCAGCCGGGTCCTCGTTTAAATTTATCGTTCGCTTGATGGCGGAGTCTTGTGAGAAACGGATGCCTCGGAGGGATTTTTGGGTGGCATCACCGAAAGGTAAGAACAGGGAGTTGGCAGCTCAGAGGGGAAAAGGTCTCTCAGTTGGTCCCATCGCTGCACCAGAGATGCTACAAAACCCATCCCGGCAGTTGTACCGGAACTAAATCCCCGGCACCTATCATCTGTCAAAGAACTCTCCCATATTTCTGCAATCCACAGGTATAATAGAGAACACGCAGCGTACGCTAGATGTTACTGCCCTTTCTGCCATCGCTTATTTCAAGACTGAATGGGTAGAAGATACTGCAAAAATTGGGAAGGTGGCTTTTTTCTTCCCGTGGCACCGGTATAGATGAAAACACTTGTACCAACCCTGCTTTTACTCTTCTTATCCAAGGCCAAGGATTTAATCGTTGATAACCGAAGTTAGGGGGTTGGCTCTGTGTGTTCAAAGCTCTCCGACGAATGGATTCCCTCTCTGAAATTCGACCTTTCCTTGCCTGCAACCCTTTGACAGCCGAATGGAAGAGGACGAGGCACGGGAGATGCGTAGCAGTGGGGAATTCCTGCCTTTTTGCTGGATGCGGGACCCAACTGTCGCATACGGTCTTAGTAGCGGCGAGCTAACCTGAGAGAGAGAAATACCAACAATAGCTCTAACGCAGCATCTCGTTGGATTCAGTTTGTCAAGAACTCTGTTTTCGCTGTATCTCAAGAACTGTACAGCCTAGAAGGAGGAGCCCGCTTTCCTCATGCTGTAGCCTATTTATGCTGCAAGGGAACATTTTTGTCTGCGGCAGGTGTATATGTTTAAAAGGAGAAAAATAAATTCATCTCTCATCTAGGAGCGAGTACTGTCCGTCCCACCCTCTTTGAATAGCACAGGGTCGAGAGGAAAACCTCCGTGGTTTTGGAGGATGAAGAAGGGCACGTGTYTGAGGCTGCTCAGACCCTCGCAGCGACGGGTGTTTCTCCAGAAGATGTGGATTAGGCAAAGAGCAAGTGAGTCTGCTAGGATGAGATGAGTGATAAACTATCCTTAATTATACTCCCGTTGCTGCTGGCCAGATTGACACCTCCCCTTCCGGATCTTGTTCGGAAAAGTGGTAATTTGTGCCTGGGGAAGTCTTTTGCTGAGCTGATAACATCGGAGGTCACTCTAAGTCTGCAGAAACGGAGGCCCGGTTACCACTTCTCCTGCTCAGCCTTCTCGGAGAGATTCTCCCGCAGGGATCGGGTTGTCTTTCAGGATTTCCATGTGAACGTGCCGCTCCTCGGAGCGTTACGTGCATGCTTTAAATTGGCTTTGATTCCTCACCCCCCCTCTCCTCTTGCACGGAAGCTTCTGAAGGGGTCTTTATGACCTTGATCTACCTCGTAAGGTGAAAACCGTGCTTTGGGATTTTAATTAGTCTTGGGGTTTTGGGTTGGGCTTTTTTTTTTTTTTTTCTTTTCTTCTCTCCCCTGAAATAAAAGTGTCAGGAGCTGTTTAAATACCCTAATTTCTCATTCCATTAGAATTATCGGCAACCCCTTAAAGTAAGTGGCAAATCACTGTTAATTCCGTCGGAATTCACTGATAAAACATTTATCATAATGAATTCCTGTAGAAAAAAAAAAAAAAGAAAAAAAAAAACGAGTGCTGATGGAAACCCAGCCGGYGGAGGAGGTACTCGGGGAGGCTGCTCCATCTTGTGGCAGCTCAGGGCTCGTTGCTTGAGGGGCACTTCCGATTGCATGAGTCAGGTGAGGTTTCCCTCCGGTTTAAACCTATCGAGGGTCACCCTCTCCTCGGTAGAAGAGCGTACGCGTGCGCGCTCGGTTGATGTTGGAAAGCGGGGTTAGCGTTTGCATTTGCCTCTGAGCGTTTTCGCATTCCCGCTGCTTCCGATGCGAAGACGCGYGTTGCCTGAAGCCGGCTCTGAATCCAGCTCGTCTAGCGAGCGGGAGGTCCGCACCCCCAGCGGCTGCGTTCACGCTCTGAGCTGGAATAAACCTCGTCTCAATGAGCACTACAAGCTTTTGGAGAGAGCGGTGCTAGAGGAACTTTGTAGGACTCCCGTGACGCCAGGTAAGGGTGCTSAAGAAGATCCCGGGACCGTTGTGAGATTGCAGGGGAAACAGCACCCAGTCAACCTACATGCTCCTACAGTATAGGTTTCTATAGTCCATCCTGATGTGTCTGGACACACACGTCTTGCCTAGCAACGGTACCACCGAGAAGACAGGATTGCGACCAAGTTTGGTTTTCATCGGAAAGAAATGGCGTTCAGTAGAGGAGAYAGAGAAAAGGCCCCCCTGCCCCCTTAGAATGGTGGCTAGTCAACATGAGCGCTCATGGAAAAGGGCAAGGAAGCCAAGCCCAGSAAGAATGAGCTCGCTGTCACAAACTAGTGCAATGTGGGCAAGAACGGAGCAAGCTTTTATCAATATTTTTCAGCACAAGCCTGGGAAGCAGGGCCACCACTGCTGCCGGGTTTTGCAGAGTCCAAGGAGCCGGTTGGGTCTGGGCYGTGTACTTCCAACACCTGCTGGTTTCACACCAGCTTCCGAGCACCTGCTCTCTGGAAGCGTCCTTCTGGATGGGAAATGTAAGCCTAAACTTGCATTTCTTAAATTCTTTTTTCTATTATCCCCCCCAAGCAAGCCAGGAAATTAGTTTTGAAATAAAAACGCAATGATTTTCAGAGAACGACGGAGCACAGAAAGATCGAAGCGCGAGACAGTCGAAACGAGCAGCGCAGACCCACGAACCAAAGCAGCGATCCAAAGAGCATCCTGAAACTAAAAGTCCCTTCTCTGCCCTGCGAGTTGCGTCCTCTCCTCGCCGGAGGGGGTTTAKGTTTGGTTTTGCACCTGAAAGGGAAATGGGAGAGGCCAGGTGCTGAGGAGAGGGCGATTACCGCTTTCCCCCAGCCAAAGCAATTTGGATGAGGAGGGGTTGGGCTTCTGGATGCGTCTGTGCCAGTACGGGTGGTGCAGCACTTCGTCACAGTCCTCGGGTGGGTTCAGGCACCCCGAGGAGAGCAGCAGAAGAGCAGCAGCAGAACTCGCGCGCGGATGGGAGACCCAGGGCTGGGAGCGGCTCGTCCCAGGAAGGCTCCAGGCCCAGCACGGGGAGAGCCCAGGCGTCAGCGTTGACCCTGGTCTGTCGAGATGAGGAGGCTCCTCCTGCCCGCGCCATCACCTCTGGCCTCCTTTTTTTATACATATTTATTATGTATTTACTTGTGTGTGTGTGTGTGTGTGTATATATATAAAAGAAAAAGACAATTCATCTAAAATACATGATTTAGTACGTGCTCTAATGCAGAATATTAGATGTAGTATGTAAGGTAGGCAGTATATGCAGCATGTATGATCTACRCTACATAATACATGAAGTAGTATATATTCTGTGTTTACTATATACTATATATTAGATGATGTGTAGTTAATATACTATAGACAGTATCATGTATATTGTAGTATACTGTACATATACTGTATCTAATGCAATTAGGTAAACTCTGTACTCTATAGAAAACGTATCTTAGAATGAGCCCATTTTTATACGCTCTGTAAACAATACAGGTAAAGGCTGTAATACAAAGTAAATATATAAAACTTGTATGTAAATATTATGTAAACTATACCCTACAGGTACCATCTAGTATGGAGATAATAAATACCGGCTATCTACCACAAATACTGTGTTATAAAGCACATATTGTAGATAACATATATRCTATATACTGTTTAATCGTCCATGTACGATAGGTCACAAAATATATTATATAACATAATATTGTGTTAGTGGCATTTCATGTAGTATATATGTAACTTAGGCGCTATCTCTGTACACAATAGAATGCTCTAGATGATGTAGTATATAATCTCTATCCTATAATATCTAATATGTGTACTATTCTTATACATAATATATTATATTGGCATCATACTATATAGTAATTATATCATCATACTATATTCTCTTTTTTTTTTTGTACATATACGTCATTAGGAAGATACAAGGTATTATATAACATAATAGGTAATATGTAATATAATGAGGTATAATAAATGACATGTAAATAATATATCAAAGCTTCTACTATGCGTACTATTCAGTATAAACACATTACACGTTATGTTGACACATACAATACTTATTATATGCAATACACTCAATATAGTATAGAACATCTATGGCACATATAKTGTGGTGTTCTAGATGTTTTTCAAGTAGTATAATCATTTAATGAACTTGAGAAAAAAAAAATATATCTTACATAGGATCTATTATCTCTCAAAGAATACTCCCATATATAGGCAATCTGCATGGATTATATAGAATATGCAACGTACGGTAGATGTTGTCAAGAAAATTTATATAACAGTAGCTGCCAGATGGCATATAGTATGATTTATTTGTACTATATAACATAGTACGGGCTGCAGAATGTAGTGCATATATTATAGGCTACACTCTGTTCATATCGTTTTAACGGTATAGTCTGTGGTTCATACTCCATAAACATAGAGCACAAATGCTATATACTATATGTATAGAGTCCATAGTGCATATGGTACATGGCTTATACTAATATAGGCACTATACATATCTACATGTAGTTTGTGCTAAATACATAATAGCACAGAAGGGATGCATAAACATATACTATGCATACATATAGGAGGGTGGGGAGGGATAGTCCCCTACCCTTGAGACCCCACTGCACAGAATCCCCCTCCTGCTCCAGGGCTGCTCGGGGGGGGGGGGGAGAGAGAGGCTTTTGGGTGCTTGTACTTGGGGGAGGCAATGCTGGGGAGTGCCAGGCAATGCTGGGGAATGCCGGAGAATGCCAAGGAATGCCAGGCAATGCTGGGGAATGCCAAGGAATGTCAGGGAATGTTGGAGAATGCCAGGGAATGGCAAGAATGCCAGCAAATGCCAGGCAATGCTGGGAATGTTGGGGAATGCCAGGCAATGCTGGGGAATGTTGGGAATGCTGGAGAATGCCGGGCAATGCTGGGCAAGCCGCAGAATGCTGGGGAATGCCAGGGCATGCAGGAATGCCAGGCAATGCTGGRGAATGCCAGGGCATGCAGGAATTCCGGAGAATGCCAGCAAATGCCAGGCAATGCTGGGGAATGTTGGGCATGCTGGGGGATGCTGGAGAATGCAAGGCAATGCTGGGCAAGGCTGGGAATGCCAGGCAATGCCGGGAATGTCAAGGAATGGCAGCAAATGCCAGGCAATGCTGGGAATGTTGGGGAATGCCGGGCAATGCTGAGAATGCCAGGGCATGCAGGAATGCCGGAGAATGCCAGGCAATGCCGGGCAAGGCTGGGAATGCCGCAGAATGCTGGGAATGCCAGGCAATGCCAGGGCATGCAGGAATGCCAGGCAATGCTGGGGAATGTCAAGGAATGCCAGGCAATGCTGGAGAATGCCAGGCAATGCCAGGGCATGCAGGAATGCCAGTGAATGCCAGGCAATGCTGGGGAATGTTGGGAATGCCGGTGAATGCCAGGCAATGCTGGGCAAGGCTGGGCATGCCGGAGAATGCTGGGGAATGCCAGGCAATGCCAGGGCATGCAGGGATGCTGGGGAATGCCGGGCAATGCTGGAGAATGCTGGGCAATGCCGGAGAATGCCAAGGAATGCCAGGCAATGCTGGGGCATGCCAGGGAACACTGGGGAATGCTGAGAATGCCAGGCAATGTCAGGGAGTGCCAAGGAACGCTGGGGAATGCTGGAGAATGCCAGGCAATGCCGAGAACGCCGGGCAATAGCTTCTCTTCTATATTTAGTTTAGGGAGCAGTCTGTGCCTCTCCCTCTCTTAGGGGGTTTTTCTGTAGTTCTTCTCCCCCCCCCCCCAATAATTTGTCTAAACGTCATTTGGTTTTATAGCGTTTGTTACTATACTGATTGGCATGATAATAAGCAACTTAAGACTCAATTACATCTGTAACAGGAGGGTTATATAGTGAGAGTCATAACCACCACTGTTGATCTCACTATTTCTTTTCTGTGCACAGTACTCCTGCTCCAGAGGCAGTACTATGGTGTTGAGTCAATCTTTTCTGATGATGCAGAGACATCGAGAGTGGGGGGTCTGGAAACACATTTGGTTTGAACATCCTGTTTATTTGCTCATCTCCATTGCTCTCCATGAGATGAGCTCCTTGACCCCACACTTTACCAATAAAGTTTTTGATGTTGTTACAATTACTCCATCTGCACCACTCACGAAGTACTTTACACTGCAAAACACAACACTAATGTTTTGGAGCAACTCATTGTAGCCCCTTGTAGAGTCACCCACTCTGACAGACCCCCCCCCCCCCCCCCCCCCCCCCCCCCCCCCCCCCCCCCCTTCAACAACTGACATAGTTCTCCAGTCCAAGGCTCCTTGATTTTCCGGTACTGCTGCACAGCCCACTGAAGACAAGGTTTCCTTCCCCAAAGGACATATTCTCATAATCTTTTGTTAGTTTTTTCCATTTATGGGAAAGTGCTGAGAGATGTCACGTCCTATGTAACCCCCATGTTACAGAACCAACAATGACAAAATCCCAGCTCCTGCTCTGCGCTGCCGGTTCATGCTCCTCTGCTGTCAGGAGGTGAGAGCCCTGCACCCTGYCTCGTCCCTCCTGCTCCCGGACCAGCCCTGAACTAAAGTCCCAGAGCTCATGTGTAGTGCCTCCTCTCTCTCTGCCCCATCCCTCTGGAAAGCCTGGAATGGATGCAAGGAAACTTTTCGAAGTCAGACCATGCATTAGCTGCTAAATACAATTAACTTTTCATTATTACTTGAACATATTTTCCACAAAATGCAGCTTTCATTACCCAGAAATACTTCCTACTGAAAAAGCACAGCAAAACCCCACTCCAAAAAAAAACAAAAGCAAAAAACTCCAACAATTTGACACATTAGCATTTTCCTTCTTGCATGGGGGGCTGGTGGGTCACAGGTCCAGTTTGCTGGATGCACCAATGAATCTACACCATGCCTTCCCATCCCCCTGCAGATGTAATACAGTGGGAAGCAAGACAGCGCTGTGCAGAGTAGTTACAAGGTAGTGACAGAAAGAGAAAGGCTCCTACAAATAATCCAACATTCACGTAACACCGATCCAGAGGAGCGCTCTGGACTGCATAGCAGTTCCACAGTCTAAGGCAGAAAAAAGAAACAAACCACCTTACAAACAGGATAGTCAGTTCTTTGCACAAAATAGTGTGGAAGGCAGGCTCCGCTGCTGCATTTCAGCATCCTCTTTACAAAGCACCTGCAGAAATCAGCAACAAAAATCTACCTCTGAATTAACGCTTGTCCCCATCACAGGCCCACCTGGAACAGGGAGAGCAATCTTTTCCTGTCCCTAAGAGCTGCTCCATTTCATTCATGCAGTGAAGCACCTGCTGCAAAAAATAAAAATGGCATGGTCAGATGCTGGCAGGCACTTGCCCTGCAAGAGCACCCCTCACCTTGCCGAGCCCTGGGTGCAAAGAGCCAGGTATGAGGCATCCCAGTCCCGCCCACTATGTGGAGGGTAATGAGGCCAAGAGGCTCTTGTGTCATGGTTTAACCCTAGCCAACAACCACGAACACCCCACAGCTGCTCCCTCCCCCCGCTCCAGCAGGATGGGAGAGAAGCAGGAGGGTAAAAGTGAGAAAACTCATGGGTTGAGATAAAAACAGTTTAACAATTGAACTAGAATAAAGCAAAACAGTAGCAGCAACAACAATAATGGAATATACAAARCAAGTGATGCACAATGCCATTGCTCACCACCTGA
>JAYKAV010003131.1:447294-478259 GCA_035582835.1 Phoebastria nigripes | reverse complement strand
AAATGGGTTCTGCCCCTTCATAGCTTGATGGCATCAGGGTACACTGTGCACCGGTGTCTACAAGAGCCTTATACTCCTGAGGGTCTGATGTGCCAGGCCACCGAATCCACACAGTCCAGTAAACCCGGTTGTCCCTTTCCTCCACCTGGCTGGAGGCAGGGCCCCTCTAATCCTGGTCATCGTATTCGCTATCCACTTCTTCTAAGTATGAATCGGGAGACCCTTTATTAAGAACAGAAGTGGAATCAGCCCTTCTGCACTGTCTGGGGAACTGCTCACTGGTGACTGGAGCAGCAGTTTTCCTGGAAGAACCCCCTTTTGTGATTGTTTTTCCTTGCAATTCATGTACCCTTGCCTCTAGGGTCGAGGTAGGTTTCCCATCCCACTTCCTCATGTCTTCTCCGTGGTCATGCAGGTAAAACCACAGGTTTCCCTGGGGTGTGTACCCACTATATCCTCTCTCTTGAGCAGAGGGACGCTTACTCCTAATGGCTGAGATACTGGCCCGTGYAGGTGGGGAGTAGGACATATCCTCTTTGAGTTGCTGGACCTTCCTGGACAGTTTCTGCACAGCAGAGGCACAGGCCCATAGGGAGGAAGAGAGACTTTCTTCATATTGCCGGAGTTGGCCAGCCAGTTCATCCACCATTTGTTCCTCTTCATCTTTCCAGGCCATTACTGCCAATGAGTTTGCATGCGATGCTGGTGCGCTCCGTACAAACTTCCGCCACATGCGTCGGGTGCACTTGACTTCGTCTGGATCTTTGGGTAACTGCTCGTTGTTCAGGTCATCATAAATCACCTCCAGTACGGCTAATTCCCTCAGGTACTGGATACCTCTCTCCATGGTGGTCCACTTGCCTGGGTGACGTATAACATGTTCCTTGAAGGGATACCTTTCCCTCACACCTGACAGGAGTCGCCTCCAGAGGCTGAGGACTTGTGCCGCTTGCCCAATCGCTTTGTCAATGCCCCCTTCCCTAGAAAGAGATCCCAGCTGCTTGGCTTCCCTACCCTCTARTTCCAGGCCACTGGCCCCATTATCCCAGCATCGGAGCAGCCAGGTGACAATGTGCTCGCCTGGACAACAGCTGAAATCTTTTCGCATATCTCGCAGCTCATTCAGGGATRGGGATCGGGTGGTTACCAWCTCATTTATGGGYTCTGCCTCTTCCTCATCCCATTCTCGTGATGGCCCTGGTTCATTTTCATCCCTTACTAAGTGAGCTGATTTTCTTGTGTACTTTCTTTTTTGTATAGGGGCAACTGATACCGACACAGATTGGTTCTCTGTTGCAGGCGGTGGAGTAGCCGCTGTGCCTGCCACGGCGGGTGGGGTAGCTGCAGGGCCCATTGTTTTGTCGTCAGATCCAGAGACCCTTTGTTCCCCTTGAGGGTTCTGAATAGTGTTAAACAGGGCTCGGTAGGCATGGGCCAGGCCCCAGCACATTGCAGTGATCTGTGTCTCCCTCGAATTGCCAGGGTGACAGCATACTTTTTCCAAATATTCTACTAACTTCTCAGGATTCTGCACTTGTTCAGGGGTGAAGTTCCAAAACACTGGGGGTGCCCACCGTCCTAGGCATTTGCCCATGCTATGCCACACACCCTGCCACTCATAACTATCCAGCCTTGGGGCAGATCTCTGSRTGATATTCTTRAATTGCTTATTMACCTTAGACAAAACCAAAACAATATTCCCAAGCAATACCAACAGATATATCTTAACTACCCAGGGATGTTTGAGGTACTGACAAGTTGTTGTAACAAAGGAGAAAACCTTATAGAGGAAGGTGCCATTCTGTATTTCCTCCATAAGAAGCTCCTCAGAGGAAGAGGTATAATTGCTAATTGTCTCCAAGAGGTGGTACCCAAAGTACAGTAATGGCTTCAGTACAACCCCCAGCTACTAAATAATGCCCAATGCCAGCGTTTTAATAACAAATCTCCCAGGCAAAGCATCACCAATCACTGCAGAGCACAGCAGACTGCAGAAACCAACACCAATCTTTAACATGTACAGCAAAAACAAGACCATGGTGCAGATCAGATGATAAACTAATATGGTGACCAACAACTGTTAACAGATATAAATTCCTTAATATGCTCTAGTTAGTCTGTTGTTATCTCAAACCCTTCGAGCCCCACGTTGGGCGCCAAAAAGGACTGTCGTGGTTTAACCCTGGCAGCACCTAAACACCATGCAGCCGCTCGCTCACCCCCCCACTCCGGTGGGATGGGGGAGAGAATCGGGAGGGCACGAGTAGGAAAACTCGCAGGTTGAGATAAAAACAGTTTAATAATTGAAATAAAACAAAGTAGAACAGTAATAGTAACAGTGATAACAAAAACAACAATAGAATATACAAAGCAGGCGATGCACAATGCAACTGCTCACCACCCACCGAACCGACGCGTTGCTGAGCTGACGCGTTGCCGAAGCGACGCGTGACTGAAAAATGCGTGAGCCCGTCCTGGAACCCTGAGCCCCCCCCCCACTTAGTTTTTGTACTGAGCATGACATCGCATGGTATGGAATACCCCATTGGCCAGCTGGGTCAACCACCCCGGCTATGCTCCCCCCGCCAGCTTCCCATGCACCTGGCAGGGCATGGGAGGCCGAAAAGTGCCCGGTGCAAGCACCACCCAGCACCACCCAAAACATCAGTGGGCCATCAACGCTCCTATTATAGCAAACCCAAAACACAGCACACACCCCCAGCTACTGGGAAGAAAGTTAACTCTGTCCCAGCCAGAACCAGGACACCTAAATTGTGTTTTCTAGCCTTGGCTTGGGCTGGAAAGATAAAACCAGGAAGTTTCACTTGTCATAGTTAGCAGAGTAATACTTGCTTCCATTGACTTTCTGGAAACAACACTGATTTTTCCTCTGAGCTCACTCTAAAGAGACTGTGCTGGACAGACATGATTGTTGTTACTTTTTTCTTCTGGGCATGAAAAAAAAAGGAATCTGCAACAGTTTCTGAGAGCTGGTGAAAATACACAGTTTATAGGCAGTAACCAGAAATGGATTTCCTCACTGTTAATTACAGTAGTGATCTGAATATCCTGGACAAAGATACTCAGTTAGTGCCAGCAACCTTACATTATCAAAACTACAGGATCTGCATCTCCTCTGACATACGATGTCTATATAGGGATAACATTGCATGGTAATGTTATTACTGCGCTAGGTACATCATAGGCTTGAGCTCTGCTCAGTGTTTGTGGTTCTCTGGTGACCATGAGCTATGGATGTTAGTCTCCTAATGCCTAGGGAGAGAAGAGCTTTAGCTGATGATCTTCCCGTGTATGTCCTTGCCATCAGCAGTGGCCAAGTTGCTCTGAAAAAGCAATAGTAACAGTGCATGAGAGAGGACAAATGACGTTGCATCCCTCCACAAGTAGTCAAGAGAATACGATCCCAAATTTCTGCTTTTCAAGAAAGTCTTGAAAATTTGGGCAACTTTCTCTAATGAAAAGCAATAAGTTTTTCCTAATCTTTCAATTTTATGTGCCTCATTATATCATTACATTCTGGTAGGTTGTGTTTTTCTGATTGTTTTGTATTACTCAAGGTCAATGTTTAAACTATAACTGTTTTGTACTCTGTTCTTAAAGGAGCTGAACTGCTGGGTTAAATTAGTCATGTTAATTAATTTATAATGGTAGGGATAGAAAATAAACCAGTAGCCTATTTAACTTTACAACTCAGAGATAAAGGGCATAATCTGATATTATTCCCAAACTAAAAAGAATGTTTTATTACTCGTGTCAAAGAAAGATGGAAACATTTGCCTTCAGTGAGAAATACAATCCTTGATAAAAGACAAAAGCCTTCTATATTGTAACATTTTTCAAAGAGTGAATAATAATAAATCAGATCTATTTTTGTTGTAAAATCCTTCTTCATTGAAAAACATTAAACCTGAAGTGAAACCAAAACCAAAAAAAATCAATAAAATATTTTTTCCAAGTCAAAAGGAAGTGCAAATGTATAGCTTTACAAATGTGTCATATCTTTGCTGATATAAATTGTTCTTAAATTTATACAGCAGAAATTTTATACCAGTTTTACTAAAGACTGGAACTGACTTCCTGATGTTAATACAAGTCACTTCTAAACACATGCAAGGAATATTTTTATATTTGGACTAGTCTAAAAGGAACTGTGTCTAGATTTTTACGTTGATAAATGCCATTTGGACATCTGCAGAAAAGGACACAACAGTTTCTTTTCCAAAAATAAGATCTGAACCCACAATACTGATATGAGCTCTTTTCATGAAGAACAAAATGTTGAAAAAAATCTGTGCTTTTTCAGCCTTTCTAAAACAAAGCTTAGCCAATTTTTAGTCCATTTTAAAAAAGAATGCTCTAGGTTTTACTTTCCTTTTCAACATCTTTCTTTTCTCTACTCCCAATCTAACCATGTATCATTACATCTTCTTGTGGCTTAACAATATTGTAGTAGTCCTACAAAAGCAAGTAATTTATGAAAAATGTAGGTATTATGCTCTAAATTGTGTATACTGTTAATGACCAAAGGTCATTAATTTAATGACTAAATAATGAGAAATGTGACCCTGAGCGCTTACAGGTTTGATGCCACCAAAAGATTGTTGCTGCATCTCTCCCATGGGAATATCAGGGGTTTAGAGTGCTTCAACATGACCGCTAAGCTAACTAGTGCTGATCAAAGCATTGCTTCGACTTATCTACTTGTGCCTACCAATGCATTGTGTTGAAAGCAGACTTGCCGAAGCCTTCCTCACTCAATCCTCCTTGTTAAACATCTCCGCAGGGAAGATGTGAGAAAGTACCACTTGAAAGGTCAATGATGCACTGGTGATGCATCCCATTCTCTTTCTAAATGGATAATCAGGGCTTCTACAGTGTCTGGATAGACAAATCCATAGGTGGATTATGACTAGGTTAAGTTCAATGCAAGAAGGATGGGGTTAACCACTGTGGGGAGGAAGCTTTTCAAATACACAGCATCTGAGAAAGGAGTGGTCAGGAGTATTTTCTCTTTCTGGCTGGCAARAGGATTGGAGAAACCTTCATGCCCATCTGTTCAAGCTGGATACTCCGATGGTATTTTCATCTCTTCCATTCCCATGATGAAATACTCAAAGTATTCAGTCTCATAGAGTATGAAAAAGAGGTCACAGAATATGGTACAGAGATGCCACAGGCAGTACAAAATGTGTGTTTAAACGTAGGTACCTGTATTGGGTTTGCATGGCAAGGTTTTGGTAGCGTGGGGGGCTATAGGGGTGGCTTCTGTGAGAAGCTCTAGAAGCTTCCCCTATGTCCGATAGAGCCAATGCCAGCCGACTCCAAGATGGACCCGTGGCTGGCCAAGGCTGAGCCCAACAGCAATGGTGGCAGCGTCTCTGTGATAACATATTTAAGAAGGCGAAAAAAAAACCTGCTGGGGAACAGTAGCCAGAGGGTAGGAGTGAGAATATGTGAGAGAAACAACTCTGCAGACACCAAGGTCAGTGAAGAAGGAGGGGGAGAGGGTGCTCCAGGCACCGGAGCAGAGATTCTCTTGCAGCCCATGGTGAAGACCCCTGCAGCCCATCGAGGTTAACGGTGGATCAGATATCCATCTAAAGCCCACGGAGGACCCCATGCTGGAGCAGGTGGATGCCCAAAGGAGGAGGTGGCCCTGTGGGAAGCCCACGCTGGAGCAGGCTTCTGGCAGGACCTCTGAACCTGTGGAGGGAGGAGCCCACACTGGAGCAGGTTTGCTAGCAGGACTTGTGACCCCGTGGGGGACCCACACTGAAGCAGTCTGTTCCTGAAGGACTGCACCCCATGGAAAGGACCCACGCTGGAGCAGTTCGTGAAGAGCTGCAGCCCATGGGAAGGACTCATGTTGGAGAATTTCATGGAGAACTGTCTCCTGTGGGAGGGACCCCACGCTAGAGCAAGGGAAGAGTGTGAGGAGTCCCCCCCCCGAGGAGGAAGGAGTGGCAGAGACAACGTGTGATGAACTGACCACAACCCCCATTCCCTGTCCCCCTGCACCGCTGGTGGGGAGGAGGTAGAGAATTCGCGAGTGAAGTTCAGCTCAGGAAGAAGGGAGGGGTGGGGGGAAGGTATTTTAAGATTTGGTTTTATTTCTTATTACCCTACTCTGATTTGATTGGTACTAAATTAAACTAATTTCCCCAAGTTGAGTCTGTTTTGCCCATGACGATAATTGCTGAGTGATCTCCCTGTCCTTATCTTGACCCACAAGCCTTTTGTTATATTTTCTTTCCCCTATCCAGCTGAGGAGGGGGAGTGATAGAGCGGCTTTGGTGGGCACCTGGCATCCAGCCAGGGTCAACCCACCACAGTACCAAATATGTGAGTCACTTGGGGTTGGCTTATCCATACTTTTTTCCCCTAGACCATAGCAAAAACTGAATATGGGAAGGAGAACTCAAAAATAAGTAGGTTGCAAAGTCTTGAATTTTATTGCAAATAGGTAGAAATCTTCTGAAGGTCAGATTTACATGGAATAATTTAGAAGGAGCAAGGGCATAAGTTTTCATTACCAGTGGACGCTCTTCAAAATATGTCTTGCCCTACTGCAAGAAATTAAACTGATCCTCTGTAAAGAAAAGATAGTGCAGAAGTAGTTATAAATTTTAAAAGGGAGCTAGAAGTCCTAAGGAAAAATCTTTGTATGTTTTTATGCCTGCAATCAATTTATCTCAATCGGTACAGTTGAGCAGTGAGGTGTAGCTGAAAATATATGATGGAATGTCCTTGTACATTCATTTTTGTGGAGAACTTGAGCATGTGTACTGATGAGTGCACACTTTGCCAGCAAATAGAGCTGCATTTACTGAAAATTTTGTCTAGAAACAAGTTCAACACTTACTAGTCACACTGTCAGGAAATATGCAAAATTAGTAATGCAAGCAAACATTAGATATCCTTCTAAAAGTTTATTCTGAATAAAAAATCCAGATGATAGCTGCAGTTAAAGTTTACTCATCTGACCTTAATTTCAAACTTGTGAAATTTATCCCTCTACATTTTAAAAGGTCACTATGCTTTTTTCTGCTTAATAGAAGATAGCTGTGAATGCATTACTTTTGTGGCAGTAGTTGCTCCAGAGTGCAGTAAATATTAATTTACTTCACAATACGAGTTTTGAGGGAAATTACAAGACTTTGCTATGTGCTCTGGAGGTTATGTTTTCTGGGATCATTTCCTTCCCAAACTGCAGAAAAGCATATTGCAAAGATTTCATTCAGAGTTATTCTAGGCAGCTGTGTAAAAAAGGAAATTCCTCCTCATTCCCTCTGAAAGCATCTAGTTTTGTTTATCTTCAGTAACATCTAACAAAATAAATTACTAAATCATCAAATATTCAAACCAACTACAATATGTTGTGAAAGAGTGGACATTTCTTTCTTTTTCATGTACTTGATACAAGAAAGCATACTGTTGAAAACCACAACTACATATTAATAACATTGAAATGCAGGGGCTGATTTCTGGTGAATAACACCAAGTTGGTAAATGCTAATAATAATTTGGGTGAGATTTTTGCTATTTAAAATGATAGTAAGAAACAGATAGGATGAAATATTTTGTGCAAACCAGTGTTATTTAGTTATATTATACCTATACCCCATATATTAAGGGACAATTATGTGTTTTATGATCTAATTTAGCAGAATTGTCATTTACATGAAACATACAGACAACAGGAATTTTTCTCTTAGAGGCCTTCTGTGGCGGGTTGTCATTGGCTGGCTCCGGGACCCCCACCCAGCTGCTCTCTCACTCTCCCTCCTCAGCAGGACAGGGTTAAGAAATAAGATGAAAAAGTTGATGGGTCAAGATAAAGACAGGGAAATTGCTTACCAGTTACTGTCACAGGGAAAACAAACTCAACTTGGGGAAAATTAAGTTATTATAAACTAAAATGGAGTTGGGTGGTGAGGAACAAAGACAAAAACTAAAATACCTTCCCCTCACCCCGAACTTCTTCCCAGGGTCAACTTCACTCCTTGATTCCCAGCTTCTCGCCCTCCCCTCCTCCAAGCAGCACAGGGGGATGGGGAATGGGGGTTGGGGTCAGTTCGTAACACTTTGTCTCCGCTGCTCCTTCCTCCTCACACTTTTCCCCTGCTCCAGTGGGGGCTCTCCACAGGCAGCAGTTCCTTAGGGAATATCCACCTGCTCCAGCATGGGATCCTCCACAGGCTGCAGTGTGGATACGTGCTCCAGTGCCTGGAGCACCTCCTCACCCTCCTCCTCTGGTTTTGGTGTCTGTGGGGTTGTTTCTCACACATTTTTTTTTCTTCATTCCTCACACTTCTGGGCAGCGATTTGCCCTTTCTTAAAGATGCTTTCACACAGACATACCAGCTTGGCTGAGGGGCTCAGCTGTGCCCTGCAGTCAGTCCGTTGGAGCTGGCTGGAATTGGCTGTGTCCAGCACGGAGCAGCCCTGGCCTCTCCTCACAGAGGCCACCCATGCAGCCTTCCCACCCCACTGCCAACACCTTGACACTTAAACCCAGTACAACTTCTCTCATTTTGTCCTATCACCTTCAAGGGTCTTCAAACTTCATATTTTATGTTAAATGAATCAGAGAGAACACATGTTGAATTATGGAAGAGATGCACTCTACACAGAGCAAAGTGAGTTTGTCTCCTCTCAAATCACACAGAGGACTGCATATGATTTTGACTTAGTATCAAAAATAGCTAGGCTTGAACAGCATATGGGGCTGCTCCTATTCGATTCTCAGTCTAGCATCAGTCCTGGGTGATTTTTACATTTTGGATAAACAATTGCTATTTCATCTTCCTCTTTCTTTTATGTTTCAAACTGTGCTGATTTACAACATAAGTTAGAACCAGTGGGGGGAAAATGCTGGTGGAGGTGGGAGAACTGCATTGAAAGAAGAGAGAAACACTGAAGACATATCAGCTGAGGTCCACTGCTCATAGTCTTTCTCTACATCAAAAGAAATATATAAATGTTCTCAAGACCAACATTTTATGGCTAAGACTTGGAGAACACCAAAATTAAGCACAGCTCAATGCACTCTTCAGTACTGTTTTAAAAATGAACAGACTTCAACTATAGCAATGCACTAGGACTACTTCACATACAGAATGATGATGGAGGAAAAGAGCTCTCCTCCTTTTCACTTTGGTCATTGAATTAAAAAACATCAGAGTTAATCAGAGTAACTCTTAAACTGAACTGCAGAAGTCCTGCTGCTGTAAGAATGATAGGTAAAATAGACAAGGAGGACAGCAAAGAGGAGAGAATTTTACGTTTTCTTAGTCTTAAAAAGAAGAATCAAAAATAAATACATTAAGATAATATTTAACATCAGTACAGAGAAAATGATTAATTTACAAGCCTTAGCCTATTCTTTTTTAAAGTGCCTATTATAATTGTGATATTCTGATAATCCTAAATACTGTAGTGTTCAGAAATTTTTAACCAGCATAAAATAGTTTTTATGTTTGCAATTTTAAATTATAAGCTAAAAGTGCTCTGTTTTAGTTTTACAGGCTCTCCCAGATCTGTTCATTTTTTTTGTCCATAACTCTTTCTATAATATTATTAGTTTCATTTTATACTTTTACCACTTTAATATCTTAAAATGCCATTTCTAAACAAAGGTCCACTGCAGTGGGAAAAAAAATGAGGGTAGAAAACATAATGAGGCAATATTTCTGAGAAATCAAGAAATCAAGAATAACTATAGAATTAAGTTATGTGTTAAAGTAAATCTTAAGTGCTAATTGTATTTAAAATATATAATACGTATGAGGTATGCCCAAAGTTTGCAGAATTCAACATTGTGGATTTGAATATTTCCATAATGCAAATCCAGACATCTAAGTTGGAAAGCTTCATCATGTTTCCATTGCTTTAAAAAATAATTTTGCATTTAATTTCTGTTTCTCAAGCAGTTAATTCACCTCTGACATTTCAAGAAATGACATGAAAGCAACATGCTGCAATGGCTTCTATTGTTCTTGAAGGTCAATATTTTCTGTAAACAGTGGAAGTGGGATGGAAAGTAATCATTATAGCCTTGGCTGTGTCTAAAGGATTCTTTGTGTTTGTTCATCATTTGCCATTTTCCAGCCACACACATCACACTACAGGAGCGAGAGCACCTAAGAATCTGCAATCCCAGACAGTTTCTCTGCATTAGCAATAGGTAATGTTATAGCTGCCACAAATGAAATTGTCAATTTAGTCTATGTAGTGAAGGTAGTAATTGCTTGCTACTTACGTGTTTAATTATTTGCCTGCTTAGTTTCACAAAACCCATTCTTTAATCAGACGTAAATATATATTTATTCTGGAAGTACTTCTACAAGGCTCTATCTGAGCTCTTCTCTGAGCTCTGATTCACAGCACTGTGCTCTGGTCACTCATTCATAAACAGTTTCTCTGGTAGGTTGTCCTCTTTAGCTCTCCAGTTTTGCTAAGTCTGAAGATTTGGGAGTTTGCTGTGATCATTCATGAGATGCAAAATCTAAGCTGCTTTCTTTCCATTCCTGCACATACATAATTCTCTACCTTCAATTGCCTTCAGAATTACAATGTTGCAGACTTGGCCTTGATTATGCTAAAAATTGTTTAATCACTAGGCTTTACAGAAGCTGAATCTCAGTAATTAAGTTTGACATTATAAAATCATACAATACCAAATAATCATAGTTAAATTGTGATGAACATATTATTATATATTTGACGTATATTAAAATCATTCAGATAAATAGGAATCTGAATAATGAAGTGACAGTAAAATAATTCATACTAAGATGTCATAATGTCATTTTCATAGGTGAAACTGAGTTAAAGAAACAAAAGAAGACATCTCTTATAGCTTACAGTAGCATAGCTTTTCCACTAAAACCTGAGACCTATGGGCACTGTTTGTCCCTTTTAAAAGATTTATTTCCAAATTACTTTTCTATTTAATTTCTATTTCATAAGTCTGTGTTAGCAATATGGAATCAATGACTATAGAAAGCAGTGTATAGATTTAAGTCAGTCAATGCTGTGTTGAAACACATCATAACTATGATAACACTAAGAGGGAAATCTGAAGGACTTCAAGGTGCAGAATATTACAGTTAAGTTCGAAAAGAAATGGAACAACATGAAACATTTTCATTTATATTGAAAACAGATGAATAGTCCTGACTGCAAAAGACACTCATGGAATACAAATATGAGGACTTAAAATAGTGGGTGTATATTTTTTACAGTGTACATAGCTAGCAATCAATACCTGTCTATTTATAGCCATCCATATAGTTTTCCAATTTGACCTAAAAATATAAATCAATCTAAAGTTGTATTGTGTAGTATATTTAGGTATGTTAACCTATACAGATTTTGTCGCTATATATAGCTGTAACTTCATAAGCTGGGAGAGAGAAAAGAGAAATTAATATCTTATGATTCAACATGTGTATTTATACTGTAAAACTACAAAATTTCTTACAGACTAGTCCAGAAGACAGCAAGGGTGGTTTTTTTTTTTTTTCCTTTCATCACTTAAAGATTACAGTTTATATTTTTTCCTCTATTTCTGCCACAGATCTCAAAAAGTAATCATATCGGTTTTTACTTTATGTGTTTTTGCTGAGATTGATTCCAAGTTCTTTTTTCATCAAGTTGTTCAAAGTAAATATGAAATTACTAAATCTGAGAATAGCACAAAGATTGTTGAAATGTTGGGTGATGAGGAAGAGAAGACTGATTTATAGATGATCTTTTGTTCTAGAAACAGTAATTGAATACAGTGAGGGATCTTAAATTTTTTCCTAATAGATCTGATGATGTACACTGCAAATGATATGTCAATAAACAAAGAGACTACTGGTCTAACCCATACGGCAATTCTGACATTGCCAGAAAGTAATTTGGTTGTTTAATTCTAAATTGCATTGTCTAGAATGCTTATAAACTTTGTACATTTATTAAACAAGTTTAGTTGATGTCGGCTTTCATTAGGGAAAGGGAACTCAATATGGGAACTAAAGATTGAATATGTCCTCATTCAAGATGAGTAATTAGCTAATTCCATCCATGATAGAGCAAAGAAAAATTCACATTGAATCTAAAATCTAATGAGTCAAATGTTACAAGAACCTGCTAAATTAATCTTGCAATTGGACTACCCATCAGTATATGGAAGAGCGTACTATCTTAAAATTGATTAGGGATGGTCATATTGATCAGAGAAATAAAAGCAGGTAAGCTAAAATTGTTTCACACTACCACCTCTAAGGTTAATATCCTATGAATGATATTGCAGTTGAAGACCACCCCAGATGCACTAAAAAATAAATTATCCCAGACAAGGCAAAACACTGCAGAAGACCTACGTTTAAAACCATAAATTACACCAAACATGGAAATGCAATACAAATAATTTATGTCTGGAAACTGCTTAAATGTAACAATGGGTATTGGAATTCTGTATAAATTTATACATAACTTTCAGACTAATTTTTAGAATTTAGAATGGTTGTTATATATGAGGTTGTCCCAAATAATCTTCTGATTGCTCAGTGTAAATAATATTTGAGACACTTGACAGTGTTTTGAATAAAGTCTATGTGAATAACGAAACCTATTGAAATTTGTAGTAAAATTTAGCCAGCTACAATGGCAATGAAAAGCTAGTGCAGTTATGAATATAAATTAGATATGTTTTGCATCTTCAATCTATTAAATTGCAATAGTTTAATTACTTGTACAATAAATTACATAATTATTTAATGAGAACTGGGAGTAATTATGTTAATTGTTGCTTGCCATTGTATATCAAAAGGAGATAGTGTTTTTTTGACAAAACCACTTTGCAGAAGTAGTATTTTACATGGAGGTGCCAAAGAAGATCCATAATAAGATTTATATTTAAAGGTTTTATTCAGCTACCACTGAATTCAAGAAGTCTTTCTATTGTTTTAGATGGTTGTTGGAGTGGATCCCAAATAAGATTAGAAATTATTAAAACTCTTATGAATTAATTAGACAGTTCCCTCCTCTCCTCCCCTTTGTGTTCTTTCTCTTTAAAAATGCAGATCCATCAAATCATCAACAACAGGTTTCGTAAATGGGTAACCACCTTAGAGTCTGCTAGCAGAAAGAAGGCCACATTAGGGAGGGATGAGAAGTTCTAGTCAAAAGTTGCTTATCATTGTATAGTACCTTAGCTTCTAAACAGAAAATGTCTTCTGTTTATTAAGTCATGTGTTTGTTTTTTCCACATGATTCTATGTTTCAGGGTGTTAGGGGAATAGCTGCACATTCCAAGTGCCATGTATCCAATATTGAGGCTTTTTTAAACTTGTATTTTTGTTATCATTGACTTTACTTCCAGGAAACTGTGAGATTCTGTTTTAAGTTTTTCATGCAGGGTCCTTTGTGGGCCTTCTACAGCCTCTCAGGTTGGAGAATAGAATAGTTAGGACAATATTTTTTGTGGGGGGTGTTATATTTTAAACAATTCCTGGTCAAAACTTATAAACTTGCCTCAGGTGGAGAAATGTCTAATCATGGAACTGAACAGCGCCCAGATGTATAATAGAATAAGTCTGTTTTGGATGTGGTAGTTAGGTCAAGCTCATGCACCTGAACCTACCTGTCACATCAGGTGACAAGTTCAGGATGTGAGTTGTGTGCAGAAAGCTTGTGTCTGATTAAAAGAAGTAGAATGAGAAAAGTCCAGGACACAGTAAGAGAAGTCTTGACTGATTTTCTTCTGGCAAAAAAAGGTATACAGTTTTACTGATGTGCTTGCAATTACCTAGCTACTGGAGAAGTAACACTGTAAGATTCATAACTGTTGATCTAAACCACCAGTGCAAAAGATAGTGGTAACTTCAAACTTCTCTTAGTCTCTAAGAGTTGTTGTTGCTTCAGTTGAAACATGGGAAAGACTGAGTTTCTAAAGATTTTTGGAAGCTCTAGAACAATAGAGTTGCAGAGGTAAGATAATAGGAAACACCGTTCAATGGAGGAGATTGCCAGCTGATTGCCTGATGCCCATTGTAACATTGTAAGAAGAAAGGACAGTCTAACATCCTGCAATAGATGTTTAGATCTAGCAAAACAGAATATAATTGATAAAGATTGCCAGTTTTGAGCTAAAAAAGAAGATGCTGAGTCTATTGCTAATTATTATGGTAAATGAAGAGGAGACTCCATTAACTACAGTGTCTCAGGACAGGGAGAATAGTCTCTTCCCTTGACACTCACCTTATGAATTAAACCAGGATTAAATCCTGGTTTTGGCCTATTCAGCACAATAACCTGTTATGGCTGTGTTTAACGAGGCATAAGTTTTTGCTGACTTGCAGAGATCCAGGCTTATTCTGGAATGGTCAGGTAATAAGTGAGTTAGAGGATAAAACTATGGCTTACATCTGACTTTCCTTAACTTTTAATATCTAGGGCATTAAAAATGTTTAAACTTTTTCTTATATTAAGTTTAAAACTTTTTTTTTCAAATTGTTTTAAGCCTAGTCCTTTGGTTTTGTTCTAATGCTTTTTACTGCCCTACAGTGTATCTGTGATTTCTCAAGTGTCACCATTAATGCCAACAGTATCTATAAACAGAGGCTGAGAGCAAGGCATATATTACTTTTCTTCTGTATTTTTCCAGTGTCCAGCTACTTTCACTTCAGAGCACCACTTGAGGCAGTTGATGACTGTATATTTAGTAACCTTCCAGGGGGGTTTCTTCCAGATACTTTTCAGTCTTTCTTGAACCTGTCCATTAGGAACCAGTACCACAGGTGTACTACAGAAGAAGCATTCTGAGGAAGTACACCCTTTTCTTTGTTCTGAAGCAGTTGATTCCCCTTAATTGCTGTGTTTAAAGAGATGGTGAACAAGTAATCCTCATGGTTATGATTTCTGTATATATCCTCTAGAAGAACACAGCAGAAATTCAGTCTTTTCCAGATGAGTTTTAGCCTGTTTAGTTGTTCCTTGTATATAAGCCATTCCAAGCCTCTAAACATCCTTGTTTCCTTCAAAACTTTTTACAGACAGCTTTAAGTATGTCCAGATACAGTTTCTACTTATTTGCTGAGTACATGGGTTACCTCCCTTCACGTTAATCATGTATGTTTTGGTTCTCTTCCTTATTGCTGTTTCTCCTAGTTTGCCCCAAACAGATGTCAGGCTTATGGACCTGATGATTAGATCTCTTTGCAAACCTTTAAAAAAANAAGGCACCCTATAGGTATACTATCTTCTTGTTTTTGAGTACCAAGAAATAGTAAGTAAGCAAAGTTCATATTTCATCCTTGAATTCTTTCAAAACTCTTTCACAAATGCTGTCTCATCCTGATAACTTATTACTGCCATTTTTATGTTTGTTAGGTAACTTCTTCTGCAGTTGCCTTACGTTCAAACAGATCCCCTGAGTTCCCATGGGGGAGATTTCCAGTATGGGAATCTTCCAAATTTCTTCTGCAATGAACAGAGAATACCTTTAGTGTTTCCACAGTAACCTTATCTTGTCTGCATGTTCCTTTTACAGTTTGATCAGGAGTTTGCCATATAGACAGCCCGGTGGGCTTCTTGCTCCTGAAGCATTTGGAGGAAAAGTTCTTACTGTTTTTGACTCCTTTCATCACAAACCCTTGGACAGCCTTATTGTGCTGTTACATTTAATCTGTCACAGTTTGATTCTCCCTATTGTAGTCATTTGGGCTTGTGTCCAGATTTTTGAAGCGTGACCTAATTTTCTAATAATCTTCCTTACCCTGCTGTTTAGCCATATTGAATTTGTCCTTTCTCAAGTTTTTTTCTGTCAGGTGGCATTCACTGACCTGTGCTTCTTGTAGAATGTCCTTAAGTGGTCTTCATGACATTGCTAAAGGTTTCATTCTCCTAGTTATCCTTTTTCCCTTTTTTTTTTTAAAGTAAGTTTCCTAATTTTTATGCCTTGAAACTGAATTTTAAATTCACCTAGGTTAGAGAAATTTTGTGAAGATTTATCTCCGTAGTGGTCCATTGCTAGCAATGGTAAAAAGCTTAAGATCCTATGATCTCATACTCAGAAAAAAAGGCTGTACCTGAGTGCAGGATGTTTTGGTTCTAGGTTTAGTATGTTTACTTAAGCAGTTGCCTACTTCTAATACACTGAAAAATGTCAGAAGTAATTCTACATACAAGTAAATGTGTAAGCTCATAGAAACTGGTTCCCCAGTGGGCGTAGTAACATATATTCCAAAGGCTGTGTATTTGAAATCCTCATAAAGCAGATATGTAAAGGCAATTCAAAGATTTTAAGGACTGGAGAAAGAGAGATAAGGGAGTAACTGATAATTCATGTTCACAGGAGGCAAAAATACTTTCTATGGTGTCTGAGGGAAGATCAGAGACTAACTTCAGCAGGCAAAGTTTTATTTCAGAACAATGGTGTTTCTAGGAGGACTTTTTTGTTTTCTTGTTTTCTAACAGGAGTTTGCAGAAGCAAATGTTAAGTATCCTTGGGTAATACATATTCTTGATACATATGCACAGTAGATCAAAACACATGCAGTGTTCCTTAATCTGGCTGGTCTTCTTTAACAAAAATACATCATTACAGCAGCCAGAATGAACTGTAGTCCTTAATGAAACCTGGCTCATTTAAGCAAGATGGTTTGGTGTTGGATTTTTTTAAAGGATGGATATGAAATATTAGTCTAATTTTAATTGGGAAGGAGAATGCTACAGCTGACAAGATGGGAACTCTGTAAGACTATTAAAAGCCGTAAAAGTACAAATTATTTTAACAATAATTGCAAAACCCACTGTGACAGGAAAACATGTTTTTGAGCTGTGTCTGTTAAGAGATACAACCAGTGAGAATTTTAGGTGTGAGTCTGTATAACTATTATAAAATTCATAGAAAAAATTGTTGGATAAAAAAAAGCTAGACAATGTTTTCCTGATAAGCTGTTCTTTGTTAAATATTTGTGGTAACAATCATTTTAGCTTGAACAGATCCCCTGGAGTGCCCTGTTTACCCAGTAAGATTTAAGGAATCTCTGTTGGGGAGAGAAATAAAATGGGACAATTCCTTATAATAAAATTAAAAACAAGTATGAGAACTCTGTAATTTTTAATAACTTTCTCCTAAGTAAGTTGTGTAGTACAGCTTCCTACCACTCTAATGTACAACTCTTCTCAATATTTTAGCCCTATTTTTTATTTTGATGTATGTGTTTGTGAAATTTTGTTAATTTCTGCAGGAATGTCCTATAAGATATTGATGTCGTGGTTTAACCCTAGCCAGCAGCTAAACACCATGCAGCCGCTCACTCACTCCCCCTGCTCCGGTGGGATGGGGGAGATAATCGGGACAGTAAAAGTGAGAAAACTCCTGGGTTGAGATAAGAACAGTTTAATAATTGAAATAAAATAAAGTAAAATAGTAGTAGTAATAAAAATAAATAATAATAATAATAATAATAATAATAAAAAACAAGTGATGTACGATGCAATTGCTCACCACTCGCTGACCAATGCCCAGCCAGTCCTCGAGCAGCGGTCACTGCTCCCAGGCCAACTGCCCCCAGTTTATACATTGAACATGACGTCATATGGTATGGAATACCTTGTTGGCCAGTTTGGGTTAGCTGTCCTGGCTATGCTCCCTCTCAGCTTCTTGTGCACCTGGCAGAGCATGGGAAGCTGGGAAGTCCTTGACTTAGTGTAAACACTACTTAGCAACAACTAAAACATTAGTGTGTTATCAACATTGTTCTCATACTAAATCCAAAACAGCATTATACCAGCTACTAGGAAGAAAATTAACTCTATCCCAGCCAAAACCAGCACAATTGATTGTATTATTCAAGCTCACGTTACTGTTATCTACTTTTTGACTATATTAATTCAAAAGTAAGGAGATATGTGGACTCCATGGCAGTCATAAAATACCTTATGCATGTTATCTGAAGTTAAGCGTTTTAACTGATAATGAAATTCCTCTGGTAGCTATCTGCTGCTTTTTAATATCTATCTCTATGTTGCAGAACTGGATAGTATCAGGCATAGCTCTCTTACTGTCTTCTCCAATTCTTCTTTAGGCCATACCACTGTAAGGGTCCAGGATGGATCAGGTGATTAAGGTGTACCTGACATCTCTGAGTATCTAGCTGGGATGACATTCTTCAGACAGAATAAAAAAAGATGTGGGACCACATCCAGTTAGTAGCGTATCTATTGGATGGCTCCTGATAGAGGACAGTTTGCTTCAGGGGATATCATCTGCAGGCCAGATTACTGGCAGCATGGGTCGCCTAATACTCCTTTGGTACAAAGGAATTTTGCTTTTGGCTTTCCTTTGGGAAAGGAATGAAAGAAGGAATAAGTAATAAGTATGGTAGTAAGAACCTGCTGAGAAAAAGCAATCTAATGAAAATGAATGAAACCCTGGCACTACTGAGGTTAGTAGCAAAAATACCATGCTCTGAAAAATGCCTCATGGTCATTCAATGGTAGGAACAGTATTGTTAATAATACTTAATATCAATGTCAGTGTCTCTCATAGGACAGATCTCTGACTCTTTGAACTTAGTTAAGGCGGAAATGACTTAGATGCATAGCCATGGTGCAGTTCAGGGACCTTAGTTCACTTGGAAAGAAAGAGGTGACTTTATGATACAAACTACAGATGATAATAGCTGTATGTGTGTTTAGTTGAGTTTTAACAAGCAAAAGACACCTAATCCCAAAATAGGTTAACTCAAAGATATGTTGGAAAACTTCGTCTCAAAACCAGAGTACTTTGATTTCAATTGAGTGAACAAAGGCTACAAGCGAGTATACATACCTTGCTCTAGGGAATCAAAACTTTGTTAGGAACTTATGAAATGAAGAAACTGTGTTAATCTATTACTTTAATATTAGAAAAAATACTAAAATCTGAGTAAAAAAAAATGGTGTGAATATAGTGAAACTTGTGAGAATCTGAGCTACACAAATAAATGCTTGATACCAAAAGAAAATTTAGGTCACTGATACACATCAGCACTGATTTATAAGCTTTGATGACCATGAGAACAGCTACAGTTGCTATAGTTGACTTAAATTATTTTGTTTGTTGGTTGTGTGTCTAACATTCATCTAGTGATGGGACTAGATGAGTACGGTGGCTGTGAACATGTACTTGAATTTATTTCAATTTAAATTTAATCTTACACATGAGGCAATATGCTACTAATTAAACAAGGGTGTAACTGCCAGTTTTCTTGGTTTGTTGAATTATTTGGGCAGTTTTGTCAATGTGACCGTTCTTAAGGATGTGAATCTGAAATATGGCATATTTAAAGTATCAGGAAAATGACTAAAACCTTTCTGTCAGAATAGCTAATACTGTAAATCGTAACATAGTTTACTCTTGACAGTGGCAGACAGTCTTCTTCCAGTTTGAGACACACATTTTTCTTCTTTTCTGTTGATGAACTGAAAATTAAGAGTCAGGTATATTTAAGTACTGTGTATAGTTCTATGGAAATATTGTCCTGCATTTTCATACAAGATTGGATTTTGTATGACACAAGATACCACACAAATGACAAATTGTGTTTATCACTACTTGTGGATTTATTTATTTATTTATTTATTGTTAGGCATTCTTAGCATTACTTTACAGATATATCTGTATCGCATAATTTGCATTGCAAACCCTAGCTATTCAGTGTGAAAAATTGTTTTGGGGGACAGATTTTTTTGTTTGTTTCTAAAGTCAAATTTGAATGATGGTCTAGGTTTTAAAAAGGAAAACTTGACAACCACCTCCATCAAATAACATAACTGTATCATGATAGGCAAATTTGGGGAATTATAAAACTTATATTACTGATTTATCAATACAGGCTGGGGGATGAATTCATTGAGAGCAGCCCTGCAGAGAAGGACTTGGGGATACTGGTGGATGAAAAATTGGACATGAGCTGGCAATGTCTGCTCGCAGCCCAGAAGGCCAACCGTACCCTGGGCTGCATCAAAAGCAGCGTGGCCAGCAGGTCGAAGGAGGTGGTTCTGCCCCTCTACTCTGCTCTGGTGAGACCCCACCTGCAGTACTGTGTCCAGCTCTGGAGCCCTCAGCATAAGAGAGACATGGACCTGTTGGAGCGTGTCCAGAGGAGGGCCACAAAAATGTTCAGGGGGATGGAACGCCTCTCCTATGCAAAAAGGCTGAGAGAGTTGGGGTTGTTCAGCCTGGAGAAGAGAAGGCTCCATGGAGGCCTTATTGTGGCCTTTCAATATTTAAAGGTGGCTTATAAGAAAGACGGAGAAAGACTTTTTAGCAGGGCCTGTAGTGACAGGACAAGGGATTTAGATTTAGATTGGGCATAAGGAAGACGTTTTTTATGATGAGGGTGGCGAAACACTGGAACAGGTTGCCCTGAGAAGTTGTGGATGCTCCATCGTTGGAAGTGTTCAAGGTCAGGTTGGATTGAGCTTGAGCAACTTAATCTAGTGGAAGATGTTCCTGCCCATGGCAGGGTGACTGGACTTTGATCTTTGATGGTCCCTTCCAACCCAAATCATTCTAAGATTCTATGTCTTGAAATTTTTTTAAAAATACAGATATAATACTAAACCAAGAATTAAATAGCTTTTGTAAGTTCAGTGTCACAAAAAAAAAAAAAAAAAAAAAAGTGACTCTCATTGTGTATTTCAATTTATTTTTTTAATGAATTTACCAAAATGTCGCAGAAAGAACCATAGTATCAGGTCTATAGCGAAGAAATACAATGTTTTATCTTGACTTGCTCATTTGAAAAAGTGTCAGAAAATCAATTATTTTAAATCAAACATCTCACATCAAATATATTACAGGAAATGACTACCTTTAAAATAAAGTAACACCAGAGCAAAGATAATCTATTTCTAATACTATTTTGGAATAACTGATGGCTTAATCTTATTCTTGAAAGCTACTAGGGAGGCAATTTCTGAAACCTTTTCCTTGGCAGCCACACATTTTGAAGAGGTGCAGTTATGAAGAATCTTTGTTATTGAACGTGCTGAATATCACTATTATGCCATTTGTCTCGCAGATAGTTCGATAGCAGGAAAACAATGAAACCTTCTGAGAAAGGGAGAGAAGGAAAAAAAAAGACTCCTACTTGATGAAAATATGAAGTCACAAAATAATCAACATATCAGATTTTATCTGCAGAGTTCTCTGTAGGATACAGGTTCTGCAAAATTCTTTTCATTTCTGCAGCACAGCAGGAACAGACAACAGTTTACAAAACAATGCCAGACTTTTCTACAAAAGATTTACAATCTAAATTAGGACATCTGAGAAATCTATGCATAAACACTACAAAATCCAAATGTCTCCATAGTGGGTTGACAAAGTTACGGAATTATGCCTTTCTAGGTATGAAGCAACCATTTATAATTTTGTCCCCATCTAGGGGGACAGAGGTCAGTATGAAAGAGAAAGGATAGGAGAAAGTGATAAGGATTAGTGAGGCAGGGGAATGTATTTGTACAGCTATGAATGAAGTGCGGCAGGAAACTAGGATGGGGACAAGGAGGCAATTAGATAAATCTTCAACTGGAAGATGAGAAGCAGATCTTACTTGGTGCAGAACAACCTTGGGAGCCAGAGAATGGATAACATGCTGAGTATAGAGAGTAAGTTTTCATAAGGTATTTTTTGCATTGTAAGTAAAGCCTGGAGACTGCTGAATGTAAAACTCAAGGTCTCTTCAAAGTGCTAGTTGTGCATGATTTCCCCCTTAAATAACGTTACGTGCATCAGATCCCTGGTCCTTCTGTGCATCCCGTTTGTTGGAAGGTGAACACTGAAGAATCCACTGCAAACAGGATATTACACAAGCAATCGTCTGTATTTTTTCTTTCATCTTGCAGGAAATGCCAGTGACATAAGTTTGGCCAAAGAGCAACAAACAGCTTCACTCTTGAGTTCTTAGATAAGTTAGAAATAAAAAGCTCATTTGCAACCTGTATAAACTTGTAAGAAGCAGAATGCAGTGTGTCTTCTAAAACACTTCCAAGTAATCCTGTAAACTGCAAGTGTGGAGGGAGGGAAAGAGGGCCTGGCAGCCAGTACGTTTGGCCTTTTCTTTCTGATCAAATATGTTTTACAGTTGCTTTTTTCAGCTGTAATATCCTCTCCCTTGCTAATTTATAATTTATGAATCATAAGTCTCTGCTATTGCTCTTCCGTGAGTATGCTTCTTGGTGGTCCTGCAGAATCCTGCAGAGATTGAATACATTTCATTATTTCTCAAAATCGTTTTCTTATTTTATAATGTATGGATCCACACAGGACACTGGTTTATTAACATTTAGACATAAACTCCTATTTTCCTTGAAATCTGGTGTATTCATGATAAATATTAAATGCGCATTTTTAACAGTTGCTGGTTCAGTGCAGTACCATAGCAAATTTTTGTAACTTTACTGTATTTTATCACTTTATCAGTACCTCAGCATACCTTGCTGAATTGTGCTTTGCTTTGATGGAGATGAGTTGAACAAGTCTAGAATTTTAGAGTTAGAGGGAGGTTTCTGCTAGTGTTTTGAGCAATACTACTTTTGCAGTAGTATTAAATTAAGTGTTCCAGACTACAATTCCAATGTCACATTCTGTGATGTCACTACTATCAAAATTCTATCTCATGAAGACTGTCCCACAGACTCCTCTAACAAAGATGACATAAATCCAGAATACTCTGCACCTCAGGTGACAAGAAACCAGGATGTGTACGTTTTGAGTTTTGGCCAGTTAGAGGATTTTCAATGAAATTAGAAGACTTCTCAATATCAGGTTTATTTCAAGGGAAATGCTGTAACTACATTCTTCTTTTCTCTTTTACACAGGATGTATCCCCAAATCCACTCAATAATTTTGTGCCTAATTTGCATAAAATTTCTTGTTATTTGCCTCAATCATTTCTCTGTCATTCTGAGGAGTTTTAGAAACCAGACTTTTCACAAAATAGTGCTTTTTGCCATAGTGAGAAGAATAAAGCATGGAGATACACATTCCATAAAACACCCTTTTTTCAGAAATTACTTGTCCACATTGATTAAGCAGGAGATAATGATACTGTGTCCTTTCGATGTTTTTCCACCTTTCATCTTTTACATTTATGGACAATTGTAGAATTATCCATATACTGAAAATTTACATCAGTATAACAACTTTGTTTTCAGAAGTATGATCATGTTAAAATATTTGTGTACCTGCTGCACTGTAGCCTGAGCAACACAAGGCTCAGCACAAAGTCCTTATATTTGTTCTTCTGCTGTACTGTGGAGCTGTTTGCTGTTGTGAATAGACCATTTTGGCCTTCTCTACCCAATTTCAGTCTAGGTCATGTCTGTCAGAGATGCTATAATAAGGTTTTATTATCTTTCCAAAATATGTCAACAGTACTGATGAGTTGATCTCTTCTGCAAATCCATCCTGTACACATTGACTCATCTTTCAAAAATATTTTTTATGGTCTAAGCAGAGAATGTAGAGGTGATTGGGGTCTTTCATAAGAAGAAAAGTTCTCCTAAATCTGAGAGGTTACAGATTCACACTTTTGTGCTTATTAACAATATCTGTTCTGCATTTTGCCAGCATATAAAGTTAATTGCATAGTAGTAAAAGTAAATGTGTAAGATTACTGTGTTGTCACTTCTCTGAGAATTAAGTGAGCTTTCAGGGAGGAATATAGGCAATGGACAGGCTTCAAACTACATAACTAGTTATTAAGAACAAATGAGGCAATGTTTGATCATTTTTGGTTAACCTTTTCTAGAAAATTTCTACCTTTACAGATGCATCTTTCGGCTAATAATTTGATTCTACTTTGTACAAAGTTTCTGGACAAGATTCTCTGTAAGACATTAATGAAGATAAAGATTTGTTCTCCAAATTATATTCATATTAATTATTTTAAATGCATAAATTATTCATTAGTAATTAAAGTTTCAAATATCAGTTGAATTAGCTTATAACTAATTGGAAAAAATAGATTAGTGAAATGTAATTAAACAAGAAAAACTTCTTATGAAAGTTACTATAAAATAGTTATTTGATACTGCATAATACTGTCGATAAATATTTGACTTTAAAAGAGGATTTAGAAGAAATGTATTTTACACTGAGAACACAAGAGCATTGAAAGCCATGGCAAATGCTTCACCTACTTTTTAAAACTACCATATAACTAATAAGTTTAAAAAGTAGGTGAAGCATCTTGCCATGGCTTTCAATGGCTCATATATAAGAAAAAAGCAGATGTTATGTGTGAGTATTTGTTTTAGTAGGACAATTGGGCAAAATTCTGCATGACTTTGAAAGGAAAATGTCCCTGATTATCTGTGACACATTTCTAGACAGATTGTATTTTAAGGTGGGTGTTTTGATTTGGCTACAGCTACAGCAGCTTTCAAGGTCTGACAGGAAACTGAGGACACTTGGCTATCATTCTTCCAGGTCTGGACACTTCAATAAGCAAAAAGAGGGCTGTACTCCTGACACATCCTATCCATCCCATTTATTTTTCCTTTATTTTATTAAAGCAATATAGAGGTGCAAGAAACTAAAAAACAGACAGATCTCTGCTTGTTTTTCCACTGTAATTCCTGAAGACCTAACACAAAATACTAGGTTAAACTAACAAAATTGTCTTCTTCCCATACTGACTTGTTTCAACATTAAACTTTCTCAGCTTCTCTGTAATGATGAAACCACTTTGAGAACAACCTACCCTGATTCATTCAAATTCAAGTGAATATTCACATGCTGTTTTTGCCAGCTACCACTTAGCTCTAATTTTAGCCCTCCTTAAGAAGGATTCAGTCTTCATTCTTGCCTGTTTTGAAACTCACTGACTCAGAAGGTGATCATGGTCTCTATATCCTGTTTTCTGTATATTAAAATACATTTATCAGCTATAGTATATCTCCCCTTTTCCTTTACCTCCTCCCTCTCACTCACTTTCTGTACAACAATATGCAACATGTGAATGTGGTAGGGAAAGATTGAAATAAAACTTATTTGTGTTCCCCTCATAAAGAATTTTTTAAAAAGTTATTTTTAATAGTTTAGGTCAATTTTATTTAAAGTATCTGTATCTTAATTTTATAGCTGCTACAAGTTATGTTTAGTCTTTAATTAGTGATTATGAATTCCTCTTTCTCACAGCAGTAGACATACAGTTGTACACATGATTGGATACCTAGAAATCCATGACTGACCATAGAATTTTATTCCCTTGTACTGCCTATTCATAACTGGGTTTGGTTACGTGCATTACTTCTTGAATTTCTAGATAGTAAAAATAATACAGATAAACACCATGTTTTAGAACATTTCTAATCTTTAACTGAAAATGCTAGATCCAA
The DNA here is from genome assembly GCA_035582835.1 of Phoebastria nigripes. NCBI lineage: Eukaryota > Metazoa > Chordata > Aves > Procellariiformes > Diomedeidae > Phoebastria > Phoebastria nigripes. The sequence continues at coordinate 452,849 of JAYKAV010003131.1, read as the reverse complement.
AGATTGTATAGCTGTTTCAGTGAATGTAGTTTCTCGTAACACCAAATACAAAAGTAACATTTTACAAATCAATTACTTTGCAGTTAAGAACACTACAGCTTTCCGTTGTGGTTAATCAATCCAGAAACCTTCCTCTTTTATTGTTAAATCATAAAGATTTTTTTTTTTGACGAAGATGTTTATGCAACATCACAAGGTGATTACTAACTGCAATCTATTAAACTCATATCTCACTGTGTCATAAGATGAAATCATTGACCTCCTGAAATATTTGCAAGTCATCTGATAGAGTAGTTCATGAGTACCAACACAAATGTGAATTAAGAAATCAATTAGTTAATTGATTTTTAAATTACTTTGAAAATCTATGAAAAAAATTCCTTCAATTTTTGGGTACTTTCTCTGTGCTGGAGAAAAAGAGGGTTTTAGTGTATATTTTGACTCTGTTCCTCAAAACCAATGCTAAAAACATCAGTTTTTTCCTTTTCCTGGTAGAATGGTTAAATACTATTAGTGGATGAGTTCTTGTTTATTTCTTACATAAGGAATTTTATTTATCTTTTACATTTATTCCTTACATAAAAAAAACAAAAAACAAAAAACAACAAAACAAAACCAAAAAAACAAACTATGAAGCAACAGCAGCAGTTACACTCTCTTAAAAGTTTGTTTTACTGAGCTATTTAATGAATGTATGGAAAGTTGGGGGAACCTCTGCTTTGAGAGACTCTAGATCACTGTGGCCAGGTCAATGAAAAGTAGTGTGCAAAATAATTCTTTTTTTAAAACAAAAACAAGACAGGCTAGGGAAGAAAATAAAGTTGTTATTATTATTTAGATCTCCATTATACAAAGGCTTGCAGACACTGCTGACACATGCTTTAGGTGCATATAAACCTGAATAGAAGATGTTGTAAAGATATACAAGTTCCAAGGAAGTGTGAGTTCTTTTACAAAAAGACAAATAAAACAACTTAACAATGAATATTTCATAATTTTAAAAATGCTTTAAGGGAACAAGAATTAGCAAAGGGTTAAGTTATTCATTGTCAGCTAAAAACTGACCATGCTGTTCTCTTTTGTCAACTAAAAACTGGCCATGCTGTTCTCTTTTGTCAACTAAGAACTGGTCATGCTATTCTCTTAACCTTGTTTTTTGGGTTAAAACAAAAAATTAGAATCAGCAATAAAATACTAGAGCTGTGTGTATATGTTCATTTTAGTGGTGGAATTTGCTTCAGTAATAGGTCACTTAGCTAAATAATGTAACTTCATTTTTAAATGGGTTGCATAACTTTGTAACCATTAATCACTAACATAAAGTTCACAAATGAAAAACACTATAATGAAATATCTTGCATCACTCATTATGAAAACAGAGTTTAAATTACATTGTTAAGTAATGATTTTAAAGGTCTACTGTGATTATAGCAATAATTTGCATTACATTTGACATTGGAAATTGCACTATTTTGGACCTCAACAGGAAGAGGCTTTCTCTTTGTCTCTTTTCATCTTTTTTTTTCCCTTTTCTGATGTATCCAGCTTGGTCTTCTAGCATTAGATAGGGCTTGTCTCAAAGTAATTGATAGATTTCTACCTTTTCTCTGCAGCATCAAAGTACTTGTTGTTGGCAGAAGTATAAAAGTAGACATTCTTCCTTGGATGTGAATGCAGTTGGGTAATAGGTTTCTTCTCTGTTTGTGGCTCAGACTCTCTCTGTAGCAGCACCAGTCCCCAGGGTTGTTTTTATATACATAGATGTGTGTGTGTGTGTGTGTGTGTGTGTTTACATATGCATATATTTAGTCCTTGTCATGCTACAGTCTTTTCTTTCTGTAGTGCTTCTTATGTCTTTCTCTCACCTCCTTCAGTGAAAAGGATCATTCTATATCCATGACATTTTGTCCAGCAGACAACATTGTTTTCTCGGAGAGAATCTCAGTGTTTGAAGGAAGAATATCAATATATTTCAAAAGCAACTAATGGCCCATGTTACATGTTAAGCCCCAGTTACAATATTTGGATACAATAGGTAAAAATCTGCAAAGGTGGCAACACTTACTAAACATCTAACGCATACTGAAGAGTTAGGCACTAGTCTTTAGTCAACTATTAGCATCTTTAACATTTTTGTATGAACATTGATGCTAGCACACTATTTCAATTCATATTATCACTAGCACATAGCCATTCTTGTTTTCTTAATATTTTCTCTTCTTAGATTATGAAAGAAAATTTTAAAATCGTATTGTGTCTGGGATCATTCATGGATTTTACACTAGTATTTTTATAGTCTCTAAACAAGGATCTTTTAGATAATCAAATTGCTTAATACAGCATTTTGCATTTTAGTACTGTAGATGAGAGTTTTTTTCCAAAGATTCTAAAATAATTTCCTGTATAATTAGGCACTTCCACCAGTTGTTTAGTAAATGCATTTTTAGATCTGCGAGTTCTTGGCTTAAGTAATATGTTGTGCTCATGTTATTTTTTCTATTCCTTCAAATTTCTAGTATAGTAAAAATAAGTAATTAATTCTGTTTTATTACCTGAGAATTTTCCATTTGAAAATAAAAACATGTTTATAATAAACAGTGTTGTTATTATTATATAAATCAGTCTATATTTTCCTCTTACCTTCTCTCAGTTGCTGCTACTTTGAACACGATATTTTGCATTTCACTGATAAAAGTTTAATGTTTGCCTAAATCATTGCCTTAAAGTGAGGGTGGCAAGAGATGAAGAATGTATTGTAAAATTCATTTTTTTCCTTCGAATTTTGTCCCTGTGTCTCACCTGTTAAAGAACAAAAAAGCTTTTACCATGCTACATGTATAGCTTCCGCCCATGGATTATTCTGTCAATTCCCCAAGGTCTTTAGTATTTAGTAGTGCTTCCCAGTTAGCTTGTCTTTACACCTTATTATTGAAACATCTCTTTCTGCCTTTTATAAGGTGTGCTCCCAAGCACTGGACCTTCTCCATTTTTTTAATCTTAAATGCAGCAACTAAAACTAGCTGTTCTGGTTTTGGTCTCGGTGAAGCTGAACATTGCTGTAAAATTAAACCTTCTTGTCCATAGATCTCTGGATCACCTTAACATTTATTGCTACAGTGTGTGATCAGGAAGTCATGATGTAATCTATCCCTTTTTTGGAAAAAATGGGCCACTTTTACTCTGTTTTTTTTTTTCTTTTTTTGCTTTTTTTTTTTTTTTTAAATGATGTTATTTGTAGTCCTAGCTCCTGAATTTCAACTTTGTGTTTGATAGTCTTAAAAGCCATTTTTTTTCAGTGTGGTGAATTTACTCAGGGTGCTGGATTGCTTTCTGACTGTCCAGTCTATTACTACAGTACCCTCTAAAAATACTGAAAATACTAATGCTGGTGTCCTGGTTCTGGCTGGGACAGAGTTAACTTTCTTTGCAGTAGCTGGCGGGGGGGCGGTGTTTTGGATTTGGTATAATAGGAGCGTTGATGGCCCATTGATGTTTTGGGTGTTGCTGGGTGGTGCTTGCGCCGGGGACTTTTTGGCCTCCCATACCCTGCCAGGTGCATGGGAAGCTGGCGGGGGGAGCATAGCCGGGGAGGTTGACCCAGCTGGCCAGTGGGGTATTCCATACCATGTGATGTCACGCTCAGTATAAAACTAAGGGCGGGGGGCTCTGGTGTCACAGGATGGGCTCTTGTGTATCAGCCTAGGCATCGGTTCGGCGGGTGGTGAGCAGTTGCATTGTGCATCGCTTGCTTTGTATATTCTATTATTGTTGTTGTTATCACTGTTATTACTGTTCTACTTTGTTTTATTTCAATTATTAAACTGTTTTCATCTCAACTCGTGAGTTTTCCTGCTTGTGCCCTCCCGACTCTCTCCCCCATCCTACCAGAGGCGGCGCGTGAGCGAGCGGCTGCGTGGTGTTTAGTTGCTGGCTGGGGTTAAACCATGACAGCTGGCAATAATGATTTCTTAATGTCCGCCTTAGAGCGTTACAGATTAGTTTGAAGTTCTCAGGTTTGCTTTGCGTGACTGTCCTTATTAATGATGACAACACTCCTGAGCTATGTGCCCGTATGGTTACTTCTCACAGTACGTTCTCGTAGCTCTTAGGACCCACTAATGAGACTCCAGCCCCATGTTATTTATTTCCCTAGAATTTCTACTGAACTGTTGAGTTTTAAGCTTAATGTTTTTATCTCCCTATTCTGGCATTACGTCTACGTTCAGGCTTTTGAGATGACTTCTTCATGAATACACAGTCCTGCATAATTCTGCAACTGAACAGGGTCCTTCTATTTTGTTGCTTCTTGTCCCCTTCCCTAGGTCAGGACTAGTTTTTGGTTTAGCCAAGAATTGATTTGGCTGGGGTTTATTCACATCCTTTTTTTTTTTTTTTTTTTTAAAATTATGATTTGGATTAATCAGGGGCAGTGATCAGGCCCTGATTCTTCTGGTGTCTCAGAGGTGCTACTATAAGGATCTGCACAGAGATCAGGTTCAATTGCCTGGTCCAAAAGAAGGATACTAAAGCTACATGTGTACATCACAGTTGTGGATGATGTTTTTGTATTGTGAGATAATATTTCTCATTTTTATGAGATCTTGTCTTGTTGAGTATGAAAAAATAGGTAAATGTTGCAGAAGCCCTAATTTACACTAGTTATTCAAATCAATAAATGTATTATTTCTTATTTTCCCTATTACCTGTCACATTAGTCAGAATACTTACTGCTTTAAACATTGGAAAATGGTTTTCATTTATAAGTAGTTCTAAAATACCTATTTTTTTCCTGTACTGGAGATTTACTCGTGTTGTTATACAAATCCCTAAAAGAATGCTGGCTACCTTTCTGATATAAATCAATGAACAGAAAGAAACTGTAATTTTGGATGTCAGGAGATCCTACAGAGACCAAATAATTTTCATACTACCTATAGTTACCTGGCAGGGGAGACACCATGATCAGGCAGGTGGTTTTCCCAGGGTGAGGCTCATCCCCTGCACTCTGGGTATACTGACCCCTGCAATTTCCCCAAATACGGGAAACTCGACCGCATAATTTGTGGTAGTGGGGGACTGCGTTCGCCCTCTCTTATTAAAACTTTTTTTTCACTACCCTTGACTTCAGGAGAGCAGACTTTGGCCTCTTCAGGGATCTGCTTGGTAGAGTGCCATGGGACAAAGCCCTGGAGAGAAGAGGGGCCCAAGAAAGCTGGTTAATATTCAAGGATCACCTCCCCCAAGCTCAGGAGCGACGCATCCCAACAAAGAGSAAATCGGGCAAAAACGCCAGGAGGCCCACGTGGATGAACAAGGAGCTCCTGGACAAACTCAAACACAAAAAGGAAGCCTACAGAAGCTGGAAGCAAGGACAGGTAGCCTAGGAGGAATACAGAGAAATTGTCTGAGCAGCCAGGGATCAGGTTAGGAAAGCTAAAGCCCTGATAGAATTAAATCCGGCCAGGGACATCAAGGGCAACAAGAAAAGATTCTACAGGTACGTCAGGGATAAAAGGAAGACTAGGGAAAATGTGGGCCCTCTCTGGAACGAAACG
>JAYKAV010003131.1:413490-445694 GCA_035582835.1 Phoebastria nigripes | reverse complement strand
GGGACCATTCAAGGTCAGGTTGGACGGGGCTCTGAGCAACCTGATCTAGTTGAAGATGACCCTGCCCATGGCATGGGGGTTGGACTAGATGACCTGTAAAGGTCTCTTCCAACCCAAACTATTCTATGATTCTATGATTCTATACCTGATTTGAGTAACTCTGATTCATTGAGGTGGATGACTGTGTGAGCAATTCTGTTGCTGTTAATAATGAAACCAGAAGCCCAGGACCACACAGATAAACCAGTGCTTCTGTATGTTTGCATTTCTTCTATTGTCTCAAAGCGATAACACCTGAGATTAGTGATGCAAGAAATTCAAAAGGATTATCCTTCCTCTGTATTTCATGTCATTTCATGACATTAGAGTATGAGAGTCTCTGTGGTATCTGAACATTTCCACACTGTAACAGATTGCCGCACAGCATGGCATTCTCATGGATAAAGTGATAGGAAAGCCCAAACGTTCTCTGTCCAGGTAATCTTATGCCTATTTAAGCTTGTGATTTGACCTTTGAATCTTCTGCCCCACACTGAGACACGCTACTTAAAGCTACAGAGGTTTGGCAAAGATGCATACTAAAGACACAGAAATCCTTTTCCATTCTTTCTTTGGTACTGTTTCTTTGTAGTAAGCCATTGTGAAAGTCAGGTAACAACTGGTATTGTTCGTTTGGTGGAGTATCCAGCAATTCTGAATAATAAACTAAACCTAAAAACAAGTGTGAAAATGTAGGACTAGAAACCTTATAGTACAGTTAGTATGAAATTTAATTTACAAAGTCTTGAAAGAATCTCTACTCACACAGCGAGGTAAAAGTGAAAACTGTTAAATGCTGACTTAATCAAATGTGATTTTGAAACCACAAGGAAGGTGCAGTTATTGCTTTGCATATAGCTAATTCTACTGAATAGGCAGTTCTTGTAGTTTGTCTTTTATTTAGTTTTTTAAAAAGTATCTGGATACCCTCTGAGCAGTTACTGAATTTCCTGAGGGCTACCATTACCCAATATTTTTAGCATAATACTACGGTAACTTCTGTGAAGAGATGTGGACTTAAGTCTAGTTTGAGAAAAAGAAGATGCAAAAAAGAATAGGTTAAAAAAACCCCACAAAACCCCAAACCAACCAGAATAGAAAGTTTATCCTGAATTGTCATGAAAAGTCTTTCTTGAAAATGTGATGAAAAAAAAAATACTGAAAAAAATCTGTTCAGGAGTTTAAAAAATGAAGTAAAGCAAACTCAAAACATTTGTTACAAATCCATTGCAAAGGTTATAATTCAATAAATTTAAAATAAGAAGAACTAGGAAATTAAATGCAAAATACCATTCACACAAATACATAAAATTTCCCCAATTTTTTTTTTTTTACATGGCCACATAAAATTTGGAGGATAGCTATTAGTTCTTCCATTAAATAATTGATGATCATGCCTGTGTTTTCACTATAAAGATAGAAAGGGGAGTTACCTGACTGCAGTTTTGTATTAAATTTATTGAAGTAACTCATACAAACCCAAAAATTTCTAACAGACCACTAGTAGATCTGAATTGATAATAACATGATATATTCCTTCTTTTGTTCCTTCTTCAGTCTTTAAAAGGCACACAAACACTAACATGAACAGTGACAGAAAAGGCCTTCAATTTGTTCTGAGTAATATTTTTTCTCCAGTAACCTCCACAGAGGCGACATTTTGGAATTCAAAACTGAATAAAGAAATTTGAAAGGAAAGAGATCTCAAATTGAACAATTATGTTAATTTATCACCTTGAAATGTATAGAATTAAAATGTAAAATTATTTTAATCCATATTGTTATTTGATGAATAGAATAGAATAGAATAGAATAGTTCAGTCGGAAGGGACCTACAGTGATCATCTAGTCCAACTGCCTGACCAATTCAGGGCTGACAAAAAGTTAAAGCATGGTATTAAGGGCATTACCCAATTGCCTCTTTTTAGGGCACTGACAGGCATGGGGCATCGACCACTTCTCTAGGAAACCTGTTCCAGGGTTTAACCAGCCTCTTGGTAAAGAAATGCTTCCTAATGTCAAGTCTGAACCTCTTCTGTTGCAGCTTTGAAGCATTCCCACGCATTCTGGTGCTGGATCCACCAGATTTGTTGCCCTCCTCTGGATGCATTCGATGAAATATGTTGGCATATATGCTAGCCTGTATTTCAAGATGACTTGTCAATACTGGACAGACCCCTACAAAAAAACCAAATAAGGTAACTTTCAGTAGAGTGATTGTTAAAATATGCATCCTTCAGAAGACATCCCCAGGTGATCTGTTATAATCACTGATGGAGAGAGTCTGGTCCAAAGACCAAATGGTCAGACATTGCACTGACATTAACAGGACATTGTAGAACTTGAGGAATATTAGCACTGTATAAAGAGGCAGAATGTCCTCAAGTTGATGTTGAATATTTATCAGGAGCTGAGGGATGTGACAGGTGATCCAACACACACATTCATTTCATGAACATAGCTAGAGGTCATAAAATTTACCAGTGGAGAAAATGTTTATGTTGCATAACCAACAAGCCAAGCTCCATCAAAATCACTGCTGATGAACAGAAAAGAAAAAAAAAAATATAAAAATATGTTACATGACAACATTCTTGATACCATTTGTAAACCCTGCTTCCTCAAGCTAACCCTAAGACCCCTGTGAGGAAATAGTACTTCTCAAATTATTTGCTGAAGAACCACATAATTTCCAGCAATGTCTAGGCTTTCCTGGCAATGTGTAGAAAAGTGTCATTATGACTGAAGACATTGCTTTGCCTTCAGTGAAATAATTTTTTCCCTGCAGTTTAGAAAATTGGAACATGGAACCAGTGAAGATTTAAAAACCTTAATGTAGTACCTTCTTTGGTTGGTGCATACAGAAAATTTATAGCAGGCCATTCAAATCCAGGTCCAGCCAAAAGAAACTGAGGAGCATAAAATAAAGTAAAACAATCACACTTCAAAGATAGGAGGCCTTTTGCCAAATCTTTCAGAATACACTGTATGTTCCTAAACATTGAATAACCAAGGTCTACAAATGCCATTTTTTTTATCATCTGTGCCAGAAGGTATATAATGGACCTCATCTAGCTTTCATGAAATAGTGCTCTTTGTTTTGTTGTTGTACTGCTGCAAAATGTAAGGCACAAAATTCCTGAAAAATAAATCCTTTAGGTCAGCTCTAACAAATAGTGGCCAGATAGCTGATGCTAGAAGGGATTTGAACAGTCAGTGGGGAACAGTTCACTGACATCATCTCAGAAGTTATGAAATGTCTATTCCTGATAAATCTATACATGTATGTGCATTATTAACAGACACACTGCACAGATGTGTTTGCAAGTTACAAACCTCAGCAGGGAAAAGACTTATGATTGAGACAATGGCAAGTGGGATAACAACAATGAATAGTAAAGCAGTGGGAGAAAAATGAGAATTCTGATATTTGAAATGTGCATCTGATGTTCTATCATGGCTAGAATGCTTTCTTGAACATCTGACACACTTTCATTACTAGAAAGTGTTATGTTTATCTGTCTATTTATTGTCCATTTAGTTTTTTCTCTTGTGTCTGTTGGGTTGGTCTATTTAACAATTAATATTTAAACTTTTCTGGTATAGTGTAAAAATTACCACTGCTAAGGGCACCATTATCACTACCATGTTAGTTCATTACAATTTGCCTTTTTGGTATCAATAGCTGACAATTCTGATCATGGCTATTATTGAAAACTTATTTATTGAAGCTTAGTAGTTAATACTTTATTCAATGAAAAACTCTTTGATCTTTCTGTGGGATCATAATTGTCAAGGAGTAAAGAATTCCACTGAAAATACTGGAGGTAGCTGAAATAAAATGTTTTTGTAAGGTCACTATCTTCAGTAGTTTAAGAAAGAAAGGAAGCATAAACCAGTAATCTTTACAGCCTCCTGTATTTTGAAATTTGAATTTTGTGATAAGATTTTCACTTTTCAGTCATCGTATTTATTGAATTCATAAATTAAAAAAATGTATCACAGGAAGGCTGTTCATACATATAATTTAGTTTTGAAACATTATTTCAACTTCTTGGTATGCCTTCTAATGCAAAAAATATTTAATTTTGTAGGTAGGCCTCAATATGTTTGTTTGTAAAATCTGGTAACTTGTAGTGCTTCCTAATATATTGTATGCGTCAATAAACAGTTTACAGAAGATGGAATGATATCCTATATTAAGAATTTCCATTCAAATAGGCAGTATTACTTTCAACTTGCCAAGCTTTGTAGATTTTGCTGATCATGCCACTGGTATATATTGCAACATTAACAATAGGTTGGCTGTTAACTAGGTATGCATTCTAAAATGTGGATAGGGGTGGAGACACTGTATCAGAAATGTCTGATAGTAGCTTTTAGCCTTTTGAAAGAGTACTGACACTGAAGTGAAATGAGAAATAAAAAAAAAGAAGACATTAGAGATTCAAAAAGTTGCAAGTTTGAAATATGTCTGAAGACTCTTTCAGAAATTACTGGGGTTTTTAATATTACTGAGTGGTGAAGCACAGAAAACTTAATATTATTTCATATAAATATAAGTGTATTCATATTAGATGAAGAAGCATAAACTCTGGCTTTATGCAAGCATGGCAAAAGTACAAAGGCAAGTTAAATTTTTATCATGCTGAATCTGAATAGATCTACATAGAAATAGTACCTTTTAATCATGCTCTTGGGAAGAAGAACAATGCTTCAAAGGTGAAAGGTATTTTATAAATTTTGAAAATAGAAAAATTCTTAGGTCACATAATAAAAAAGTGGCAGAAATATAAAGATTACAGAGGCAGTTTATTGTTTACATGATGAATGATGTGGCTGTCTTGAGATACCTTTTTCCTGACGCTAAGTCTTTTTCTAGGTGGAATCTGACATAAATCTATCTGTTTTGCCACATAGTAGTAACCAATGAAATATTAACTCTCTTTTTGTTTTGTAGCTCTGATGTTCACTTTCTGAAAAGTTCATGATTGCTTCACCAGCTCTTCTGCAGGTCTGCCAATACTTAAGTCCCTGAACAGCAAACCTATGAATTCAAAGAATTTTTAATTAATATATGATTTAAAATATACACCATCATGGATTCAGAAATGTTTCTAACTATCCTACCACATGATGTATTTCATTAATCTTTCCTTTACGCCTGAGGAGGAATGTATGTGAGAATAGTCAGATTTTAAGCCCTTTAGTCCATGTTATCCGATAGTGTTGAAACAATGGAACCATAAATCTGGTCTTTCTGTCAGATAATATTTTTCATGGACCAACCTGCCTGATTAATAAATAATAAACAGAAATTATGCTCCAAATGCAGCTTCTGTTTTGGGAAAGTGGCTGCTTCTGGTTTCTGGGTCTTTATTGTTATATTAATATTAATTTTCTAGGCTAGGCATGAAGATACAGACTCATGATAGCCACACAGAGTATGAAATAATTCTTTCTTTAGACAGAGAAAGTGAGGAGAATGTAAGCCAGGTCAGAAGGAATATTCCTGAACCTTTACAAGCTATCTCTAAATCTAGATACCTCCAGATCTAGATATCTCACAAGTGAGCAGCTGTATGAAGCTGTAAAGCTTATGTGTGAAACGTTACAATGGTTAGATAGTAACCACTGCTAAAAAAGACTGCATTGGAGGTCTCCCTCCATAGGGCTGTGTGTGAAGTGTCTGCTTGTAACAAATTCCTTTGTGGTTTCCTTTGCACTAAGACACTGCAATAGATTGAAAAAAAAGAGATTCTTTTCCTTTCTGAGGAAATTTTAATTTTTACACATTTATGTATTTAAAAATAACTGGCTTTGCATGCACTCATTTACTGGTGTGGATTGCTGCCAGCTGCCTTTCAGTGTTATTTTATTTTCCATGTGCCTGTTCTGTCCCTCCCTCCCCCACTCTTTATAGGGGGCTTTCAGGAATAAAATTTAACATGTTTACTATTCTAAGTAAATTGTCAAAATAGGTTTTGATTGATATGCTAGTTGGTAACCGTGGCATAGAACTTCATGCTCACAGATTATGATAGCTTCAATAGATATTTTGCCTGTATATTTCTACTGAACTTTGGCTGTTAACCTCTTGTGGGAATTATGATCCTGTAGGATGAGTTCTCACTTAAGCACAAGTAGAAGAATTCCTATGGGATTTGGTAGAACATTCCTCTGATTGAAAGCGTATCTTGCAATTTATTATTGACTTTGCTAATTTCTTTCAAGTGAGATGCCTGATGAACAGAGTGATGTTTTTCTCATGGTCCCATCTTGTTAGTCCTGCCACGTTACAATCCTCATGTTTTCTGAGATGCAGAATTTTTGAATCAGTTTCTGTGCACTGGTTGCTAAACATGCTTCTGCACATACCCCTACCTCAGCAGCTGTCACAGACACTGCAGAGTTATGCAGGCATAATGGGAGGATCTGTATATCATCCCTTAAAGCTTTCTCGCCCTTAATCCCTTTTTGTAACAGAGTTATGAAACTTATGAAATATGAGTTATGAACCTTCAATGAAATCAATCTTTGCTGCATCCGAACTGTCTTGCATTTTATCATTGCTTCTGTTATGACAGGCTTCTTGAAATTCCTTAACTTCGTACACCCCTGGTCTAGAACGTGGACACAGTTCATGGAGGACACCGTAAAAGAATCATGGAGGGTTTTCCCATTCAGCTTGTGTATTAAAACTATCTTTTTTTTTTTTTTTTTTTTTTTTTTTTTTTTTTTTTTTTTTTTTTTTTTTGTAGTCTTTTAGATGATGTAAAATTCCTGGGGCAGTAGCTATCTTATTAATATCCTATAGACTGAAGAAGAAGGAGAGTGGGTTGGATGTGCCCAGAGATTACTGACCCTTAGCTTATTTAAGAGACAACTTTGACATCTTCTTGATTGTCTTTTGTAACTGGAAATAGGTATGTGAATTATCAGGTCAGCTGCCATCTTTTGTTTATGACTCAATTCTCAGTAACTGTCTGTAGAAGAGAGAAGCTTCTCTTCAGTGAGGCAGTGAGTAATGATGAAAAAGAAGCCTTTCTGTGTACTAAACTGTGTATATTGTACCAGCATATAAACTGACAACCATTTAAACAAATGCATGTCTTATGACTGAGAGCAGACATACTGGAAAATAAAAAGTCTGTAGAAAAAATTAATTTGGGGTGTCTGATACTCAGCTTTACTTAGAAAAATGTTGTGATGAGTACCTGCCTCCTATCTGTCTTGAAGTCATGATGGCACTTGACACTCTGTTTGCAGAGAAGTGAAATTAAATTTGCAGTGTCGTTTTTGAGAATACATCACAGTCATATTTGTGGGTCACCCATTCTCTGCAAATTCTTCTGAAGGACTAAGCCCCTGCTAAAACTGTGGAAGTTCTGAAGTGACCTTTGGGAGAGGATGATCTTTAGTTTACACTTGTACATGTTGGGCCAAACATAGACTAGATCCAGCCTCCCCAGAAACAAATTATCTAATTTTAGTTTATCATTTTATTTATTATCATTAAACATGAAAATAAGTAATAGATTTAATTTTCCAATGGCAAACTTGCTACCATTATTATTATTATTATTATTATTATATATTATTCTTGCTTTTTTCTGAACCTAATGATGTGTTGCTGTTACAGTGCTTATCTTGTAGATTTTGCCAGTCTATTGATGTAGTGGCACCAAGAAGGTTAGTAGTCTAGAACAATTAATACAAGGAACAACAAAAAAAAATCACTAACACAAGTGCCCCAAAGTACAGGTGTTTTATTGCAACAATAAAAAGCGCAGCAAGGTAAAACTGTGTGTTTAATAAAAATAAAACTCATTAAAATGAGACAGAGGATGCTATTTGTTTAAAAAATGCAGAAAATCACAAATGTATAGATTTGACAGTATTTATTTTGAGATAACAGGCTTGCTATTTTGATGATTGAATTACTGCCTTACTATTAAGTATCCTATAAGAAAACAATTATTTTCTCTAATTCATTAAAAATATTGTCAGAAGATTAATTATTGACAGAGAAATCTAAGCATGGATATGCATGATTCTTTCCAGAGGTTGTTCAACCTGTATCAGGTTTATCCATACCAGACACGTTGTGTGCTCTATCTTAGCCACCCGTATTTGAGCAGCTCCACATAGCAGAAAGAATATCTCCCATTGTTGTAGTTTAACCCCAGCCGGCAACTAAGCACCACACAGCCACTCGCTCACACCCCACTAGTGGGATGGGGGAGAGAATCAGAAGAGTAAAAGTGAGAAAACTCATGGGTTGAGATAAAGACAGTTTAATAGGTAAAGCAAAAGCTGCACATGCAAGCAAAACAAAACAAGGAATTCATTCACTACTTCCCATTGGCAGGCAGGTATTCAGCCATCTCCAGGAAAGCAGGGCTCCATCATGTGTAATGGTTACTTGGGAAGACAAACGCCATCACTCTGAACATCCCCCCCTTCCTTCTTCTTCCCCCAGCTTATGCTGAGCATGACGTCAGATGGTATGGGATATCCCTTTGGTCAGTTGGATCAGCTGTCCCAGCTGTGTCCCCTCCCATCTTCTTGTGCCGCCCCCAGCCTACTCGGTGGTGGGGTGGTGTGAGAAGCAGAAAATGCCTTGACTCTGTGTAAGCACTGCTCAGCAGTAACGAAAACATCCCTGTGTTATCAACACTGTTTCCAGCACAAATCCAAAACATAGCCCCATACTAGCTATGAAGACAATTAACTCTATCCCAGCCAAAACCAGCACAACCGTACAGGGTGAAAACTTTTCAGCTCCGGTAGGTTCAAAGTGACATAAAAGAGTTAGAAGTTCTTTAATTGATTTTTTATTCCAGTGTTATGTTTACAAAACAAAAATATCAGGCTAGATATAAAAAGCATTAATAACCATATGTATTACCATTTTTGGCTATGAGGTGAAATACAAGCATTTTGTCCTGTTTTCTATCAAAAAGCCAAATTATGCAGATGTAAAGAACAAGATTAAAGATTTATTCAACTAGTAACAACACAACTTCTTAACTCCACATATATGTTTTGTTTACAGGCTAGTTAGAAGCTCATCAAAATATACATGGCTCCACTGTGCTGCCAGAGGGTCTGCTTTTCTCATAATCTTTGTGTGACAAAAGTCTTCATAAGAATCTGCTTTTGTGTAAAATCTTGCTTATATAAAGCTACATAGTATAAATTTGCAAGTGTTACTCATTTTGTGAGTCAATATGACCTAGATCCTTTGCTAATAATATGGTCTAATTCCTTTGTCAGTGTAGCTTTGCTGTTTGCGGTAACTGAGGGTCTGTAACCTAGTGATTACAGAACATTTCAGTTCAGTCAGATGAGAAAAAAAAACCCAACGTGTTTACCAACCTCTGCTATTGTTCAACAGTTATGAAGTGAAACCTCTATCTCAATCTCTATCTCAATCGGAAGCTTAGGCAGCAATTACGGAGCACTGTACCTGCCACAGTTACAGTCTCAGTCAAACTTCCTTAACTTCTTTATTAAGAGACCACCCCTTTGGGGATATTCTTGTTTTTATAACTTCCGGTTTCACGGTTCTGTTTTTATAAAAGTGATGCTTTAGGTCGTAGCTTTTTTTCATCAAACACGTAATTTATTATGTTGTGATTTGTAATAACATTGTACTGCCTGATTATAGGACAGTATTTGTATTAGTGAGATAGATGTAGTTAGGAATACAGCAATCTAGCATAGCAGCACTCAAAGGATTTTCATTCGTTGTTTGTTTTATGTACATACTGATGACTGTGTGTATGTATGTATATATATGTAAAACACATACTATGCAACATAGTGAAGGAGAGCTTAAAGAACAAGGAAATCTGCAGATATTTACTGGGTTTTCCTTTCAGCTGGAGTAATGTGAATGAAACTCAGTGGGGTTAAATTTCCCGTATCCAAACCAGAGAAGAGGAACTGAGGCATAAGCTGATGGTAGCTTCAGCATATGTGATTTGGCACACACGTAGCATTAACACGTGTGGTGCATGATCTGACAACTGTAGATAGTGAGGAGTCCGTATCTTTTTATTTAGTGAGAAGCAACACAACATAACCACGGAAATGATATAATGCTAGTGTTAAAGAAGGCAGAGGTGTTTTCCACAAGCTGATGACTGCCTACTAGCCACCAACAGAATGGTGGTTTGCAAACTGGTCAGAAGTTTGTAACTGTTACAGTAGATCTTTCATGAAAGCAGTGTCAATGTTCACATTTTACAGAATGATTTTTTTGTAGTTATAGAAAGAAACACGTCTTAGAGACATAAAGGAAATCTGTTCAGGAGTCAGCCTGCTGCCTTTAAATTCAGAACTCTCTTCTATTAACTTCAGTAGAATTTGAGTCAAGCTTTTAATGATGTGTCCTGTGGAAAACCTAGGAAGAAAGATCAATAATGTCATCAAGAATTTTCTGTTCCAAATGCTAGTGATCTCGCAGGAGCAACTGAGGCAGCAGATCCCTTTTCTATGAGAATCTGTGACTGACACAACTGAGTACAACAGAATCAGGCACATAAATATTTCCTAGTGATGTTTGATTACAGTAGTAGAATAATACTACACATTCACGGCATGTGATAGATAGGCTTTTAGCAGGTTGCAATGTCTCTTATTTTATTGCACCTAATAACTATCATAACGTGTATTTCATGCAAAACCACAGTCAACAGAAAAAAAGAAGAAAGAAGATCTTGACACAAAGTTAGTGTCTGGAGTATATACATATCAGAGAGAAGGAGCTGTGTAAGTTCTGCTTTCTTTTGGACTGCTATTAAAAAAAAATCAGACTCAAGTATTAGCCTAGAAAGCTAAGCCAAACACATCATAAGTAGTTATGTCATTGTTACTCGAATACATTTAGTCCATTCTTTTACTCTTTTCTTTTTATGTTTCCAAAATGTAGTCATGACTGATACAGCCACCTACATCAAATGAAAAGTTTCCTTCAAGATGATAGAACATTCATCAGAATTGCCATGAGGCCTACAAGGGCACTAAGGATCAGGAGGTGATTACATCTAAGAGAAGAGATATAAGACGATGTCCCCTGAAGCCTACATGGTGCCTCTCTGCACTATCATCTATGCATCTGTGCATATTTATTATTGTGTATCCTTTATCAGATACTCTTATATATCAATAACTTGGTGGTTTCTGTGGAAAATAAGAAACATTTTTCCGAGAACTTCTTGACTATATTGAAGTACATTGATCATTGTGGAGATTAGTTATTTTGGAAAATCTGTTGTGATTCTACATGCAGTTCTGCCCACAGATGGCATGCAAAGTATGTGTGTGTATGTTTTCTCCCTTGCAGTGAAAATGTATATAATGTACTAGAAACAGAAAGAAGTTCTCAGATACATGACATGTGTTTGTAAAAATTTAAGACAAATGAAAAGGAAAATGTAACTCACCTCTCATACAAAAAAACCCCAACCCAACCCAACCCAACCCAAAACAAACCAAAACACTAAGCTGAGGAAGAAAGTTTTAGGGGAGGATCAAGGAAAGAAATGAAAATTTACTAAAAAACTGACCATAGGGAGAAAAGGATAAGACCACCGAGGATCTTCGGATTCTACATACAAGACAAAACACTCTAGTGAAATTTATGGGTAACTTTGTAAGATTTTCTTTAAATCACATTAGACCCTCAGCCTTTGACACATAGACCAGGTGTGATCTAGAGCAGCTACTGCAACTGGAGGCCAGTCAAACTGATTGCCGTTCTGGAAGTTGGCAGCCATGTTGCCATCTAGTAATTTTGACTGCAGTACTCTGACGTATGGGTCCAAAGCACACTCAAGCTGAAGAGTTCAGACCTTAAAAATGTTCTATATTTTGAGTCCTCAAAACCTAAAGCTGAGTTTCCAGTTTGGCATGTGTAATTTAAGGCATAAATATTAAGGTGTACACCTTCAACTGGACTATCTGTCTGGTATTGTCAGAAAATATGAGTTAACAGAGCAAATGAAAGCTGCAAACTCCCCTTGTGGTTTTGTCTTCTTAGGACTGGATGGGAAAGGAGGGTGTAAGGTATTGTTTCACTCACAGAAACCTCAGAAAAAGCCTCACTTTGAAGTCTGATAGCAAGCTAATTTCCTTTGCATGTTAAACTTTTCACAAAGTTTAGTTGACTTCCTTTAAAGAAAATCCCTTAATAGGAGTTTAGAATTAAATGGGGTACTGTATCTCGAGATTCCAGGATGTTGGTGTTAAAGAACTAACATCGACTATATCAACCTTAAGAGGCTTTGTCCTCTTGGCAACTGAACTACTGAGTGAGTTTAATTCAGTGTACTTGTTACTTGATTGATTTAGTAACTGGAGTTACGTTTTGACTTCAATTTGAAAATTGAATCATTCACTTTGTGTTTTTAGCATAGTTTATAATAGTGAGATTTTTCCTTTAAACTGAGAGTGTAGGTCAGGATGCTCTACATATCTACAGACATGCACGTACCTGTTTACATCTAAGTTAAATTTTACATCTCTCTAGAAGATCAAAAGAGGAATTCTGCTGTTTATTCACCTTTTGTTCTAATCAATGGTGTCAAACAACAATGCACCGATAATTTGCCATTTAATCTACAAATGGATTATCAAAGAAAAGAGGTCTTTTGGCTATTCTATATTTGGCTTGTATATACTTAGGTGCAAACACTTGCTGACTTTTGAAAATGTAGCTGGATGTTAGCTGGTGATAGGTAGCACACTGTGTTTTCTGTACCTCCTAAAATCCCTTCCAGCTGTGATTATGCCACATATTTTCTCACGTTCTTTTGAAGTTTCCAATGTACCTACAGTGATTAAATATTATTTATTGAGATTGTAAGCTGTTCTTATTGTTTGTTTCAGTGGAAGATGTGAGAACCACAAATTGTTTCTTTGAAAAAACAGCTCTTTGAAAAACATGAATGAGTTAGTCTCCTTCTGTGCATTGCTTTGTTGTCCTATTTGTAAAGACTATGAAAAGGATGTCTCTGAGCACTAGGTGGCTTTCTCTCAACATTGCCCTTAAGGCTTATGCACACTGGTGGGGTTCTGGTTCCAAAAATAGCAGAACTGAATTCACATAAGCTTTTGTTCTGCCACTTAGGTCAGTAGTGAATAGGTCCTTTCTTGCTGCATTAGTTCATATCTTGTGTTTCAAGCCTTTCTTTCAATTAAATTCTGCTGCTTTGAAAGCTTAACAACTTACTTTATTTGTGCAGCTTTGAGACCTCTCAAGAACCCCTTCAAGGCAGTCAGTTTGCAAAGTAAACAGAGAGCAACTGGGCTTTACAAAAGCAATCTTCTCTCCTTATCTCATCCTTCTTCTGGATTGTAATTGAATCTGCTGAAATCTAAGCTGATTTCGTCATGTACTTAGGCACGGTTTATACCAATTTTGCTTACTTGCTCTGCAAGACCACAGGTACTCACTTGAGCCCAAACTTTTATACATCAAGTTGTTTTTTAACTACCATTTTTTGAAGTAATTTCTAAGCATTCATAACTGTTGGCTGCTTTATAAAAAAGTCTCTCTTTCAAAGCATAAAACATAAATATAATACTTTGAAATATCTGCTGATATAAAGTTTTACAGAACATAGATAAATGCTAAAACTTAAGCTAGAGATAAAGAATAACAGCAGAGTTCTTTGTTGACTGTTTTATCACAGTGCAGTCCAATACTAAAAGATTACATATAGAGTTGTCAAAATGTTTCAGATGTATTCCTTTCTCTTTCATCAGCTTTCTTCTTAATAAGGCTGGCTGGAAAACAAGGGTTCTGGTTTTTTATGTAAACTTTGAAGCTTTGAAAATTTCTATTTTGCGATGAGATGACACGGTCCCCCACAACATCCTTCTCTCTAAACTGGAGAGGTATGGATTCGATGGGTGGACTGTCCGGTGGCTGAGGCATTGGTTGTATGGTTGCATCCAGAGGGTAGTGGTCAATGGCTCAATGTCCAGATGGAGGTCGGTGACGAGTGGCGTCCTGCAGCGATCCATATTGGGACCGGTTCTGTTAATATCTTCATCAGTGACATAGTGGGATCGAGTGCACCCTCAGCAAGTTTGCAGACAACACCAAGCTGAGTGGTGCGGTTGACATGCCTGCAGGATGGGATGCCATCCAGAGGGACCTGGACAAGCTGCAGAAGTGGGCCCACATGAACCTCATGAGGTTCAACAAGGCCAAGTGCAAGGTCCTGCACCTGGGTCGGGGCAACCCCTGGTATCAATACAGGCTGGGCAATGAAGGGATTGAGAGCAGCCCTGCCGAGAAGGACTTGGGGGTACTGGTGGATGAAAAATTGGACATGAGCTGGCAATGTGCACTCGCAGCCCAGAAGGCCAACCGTATCCTGGACCGCATCAAAAGAAGCATGGCCAGCAGGTCAAGGGAGGTGATTCTGCCCCTCTACTCTGCTCTGGTTAGACCCCACGTGGAGTAATGTGTCCTGCTCTGGAGCCCTCAGCATAAGAAAGACATGGACCTGTTGGAGCGGGTCCAGAGGAGGGCCACGATAATGATCAGGGGGATGGAACACCTGTCCTATGAAGAAAGGCTGAGACAGTTGGGGTTATTCAGCCTGGAGAAGAGAAGGCTCCGGGGAGACTTTATTGCAGCCTATGAGTCCTTAAAGGGGGCTTATAAGGGAGATGTGGACAAACTTTTTAGCAGGGCCTGTTGCAACAGGACAAGGGGGAATGGTTTTAAACTAAAAGAGGGTAGATTTAGACTAGATATAAGGAAGAAATTTTTTACACTAGGGGTGGTGAAACACTGGCACAGGTTGCCCAGAGAGGTGGTGGATGCCCCATCCCTGGAAACATTCGAGGTCAGGCTGGATGGCGCTCTGAGCAACCTGATCTTGTTGAAGATGTCCCCGCCCATGGCAGGGGGGTTGGAGTAGATGACCTTTGAAGGTCCCTTCCAATCCAAACTATTTTATGATTCTATGATTCTATGATTCTATGAGATGACTGACAGATTTATTTTCCTTGAAATAGTCTCCTCCAGAGAGAATGCTGATGATAACAAAAAGTTAAGTTCTTACAAGCATTTTCTGGGATATGGAGTGTTCACAACTTGTCTCTCTCTGGAACATGGCCTATAACTTGAGTATTCTTCAACACTAATTTGTAATTTTTCAGGCCAAGTCTATTCCTTGCCTTTGACCAACCAGTCCATCTTGACCATGAGAATTTCCTATAAAAGTTATTTCAGCAGAAAAACAAACAAACAAACAAACAAACTTTAGTTAAAAAAATAGAAAGAAATCATCACTCACTCTTAACCACTAGTGTTTTTTGCATAGGTGATATATTTTGTAGAACAATTTTCCTTTAACAGTGCTTTTATTATCAAGGATTTCAAGACCATGTGTATTTAATAAATAAATAAATAAGACCCACTTCCTACTACTGCCATTTATTTAAAAAAAAAAGAGATTAGAACCTGAGTTTCATTCATATCTCCAGAATAGTTTGAGTGAGATTAAAGAACTATACATACATTTTTTAGTTTGTCTTCACTAGTGTAAGTAAAAGTGAGATTGTACTGATATAATTTTATCTAATGTCTTAAGTGTTACAGAAATATGATTCATAAATATTTCAAAGTGTCAAACTAGATACTTCAGGTTAGGCTGCAATTAATTAGGTTTTATTGCAACTCAAGCAAAAAATGCTTTGCATTTCTTCAAAGCTTCCTTCTCATCTGAACAGCTTAGTCTGTGGCCTTTTTTTTGAATTTCCCATTTTATGAAGTCCTTTCTTTAAGGTTGAATTTTTTTTCAACTTAAAGAATTTATATTAAAAATATTTGTTTAGAATACTGTATTTGCTCTTTTACCAAATTGTCCTTTGAGTTGAATAGTAATAACAAAAATTGGATACTTCCATATCTGCTTACTAGTGGGTCCCAAATATTCCTTTCAAAATGAATGTATAATGTTGTTCTAGTTTATTTTCCAGTCTTTCTACACTCAAGGTCACTTCAACTTTTTTCTTTTGTCTGTTTTTATTGTAGAGATACATAATCAGAGTTTTTACTAGAATGGAAATATAAGAAGTGGTTACACATTCCTTTATAAATACAGGATAATTTAACTTTGGAATTTGTGCCTGACATTCATTACACTCAAAGAGTTTTGAATCAAGGATGAATTAAAAACTTACAGTCATGGCTGTCTTTGATATATTTATTTAGTACTGGACTAATATTACCTTAGTGTTATGAGATTTATACCTTCAAAATAAATGGATAAATCTTGTCTTGTCTTTAACCATTTAGCATTGAAGAACAGCAGAACTCTCAAATTTCCTCATACAAAATGGGGTATATACCAAAGCAGAGAAAAAAAAGTTTAGAGAGTCCACTGCTATGTAGGACATCCCATTTTC
Source organism: Phoebastria nigripes (assembly GCA_035582835.1). Classification (NCBI taxonomy): domain Eukaryota; kingdom Metazoa; phylum Chordata; class Aves; order Procellariiformes; family Diomedeidae; genus Phoebastria; species Phoebastria nigripes. The sequence continues at coordinate 429,218 of JAYKAV010003131.1, read as the reverse complement.
TTATCTCTCTCTTTTTTTCTTCTTTCTTTCCTCTCAGGTGGAGTGAAAAATTGCTGCTATGATGTAGGTTGAGATTAAAGACCTTATTCCAGCAGTACCCAAATCTACGTATGATCTCTGATGTTAGGTTGCAGGATTTTCCCTTCCTTTGTAACTATATACACTTATAGAGTGGGCATATGTGTGCTTGCACACAATTAGAGGATTCCTTCATCTCCTTTTACTGATCCTATTTTAGAGATGGGCAAGAGGATCTCATAAAAACTGCAGTGAGCACAGTAGTCCACTCCTGGAGATGTTTATCTGGACTTGAGCTCTCCACATAGAGAAGCAGACACTACTAAGACAGACTTGCAGTTATTTTCCAGAAATTGGTCATGTGATACAGCTTAACCTAATTCACAGCAAGACAGTATGGTATAGGTGTTTGGCTACCCATTTTCCAGGGTAAGCTTGGAAGTTCACTTTTCTGATATACAATTCCCCATGAAACAAGATTAGGTGCGTTAGAAGCATTTTTAAAGCATATTGGCAGACCAGATTTTGAAAAAGCCTTGTAATTTAAGAAATGCTGGAGATTAATTCTTAAAAAAATTGAATACACTAGCCAGTGCCTCAGTTCTTTAAACTAAATGTTTTGTCTAGTAGTTCTGGAGGCACTATTTCTGTGTCTTTTCTGCTACTCTTGTCAGTTTGTGCCCCTCCTAATAAGCACCTGAAAGACTGCTTGGGACTCAATGGAGAAGTAAGATCTTGCAGACTAAGTCATCAGCAGGGATTCTAGCCCTTGTGGGCATGGTTTTCATTTCGCAAGATTCTGCAGAATCAGACTCCTCTTTTGAGACTGCATTTTTTTCTTGTTTTCTTTCCCCCTGGCACACTGTACTGTTTTATGTGGCATCTGTGTCTACCTTGGAAACATGCTGTATGAAATGTTCTTTATAAAGGAATGCTCATCATTGTGTGAATTTTGTTGTCTTTTAAGTCTTGATAATGATATGGTGTTTTGAAACTGATATAATAAGGTATTTTCCTTGGCAACATTCCTGTTGCTAATGAACACTTAAAATGTTATCTTCTTGTAATGGAGATAGTTGTACTCAAATTTTTCCTATTACTTTTTATTTCAAACTTCAGAAACTTCCTCCTGTGAAATTTGTGCAGGGATCCCAGAATAAGATGGTTTCCTTCTTGCTCCCCTATCACACTTTCTAGACTGCTTTGATATTTTTACGAACTGTATTTGTTAAATACATAAACTCCAACCCTACACATACTTGGAGGGAGCCAGGACTCAGAGAATGTTTCTGCAATAAGTGTAATTATGAATATGGACGTGGTTACATTTTTCTTAGCATTTCACAGACAGTATTAACACTTTACTGGTCTTGTTTCTTTTTCTACTGTTAGCATTTGAAGAGCTTTAGTTGATTAAATGTTGGTATTAGGAAATCAAGAGGTCTCACCCTCCCAAGAATATTCACACACAACTTGAGACTTTATTCTCTAAGCTAGTCTTTTCAAGTCACAAAGATTAGGATATTATTCACATTGGTTTTGAAAGGCTTTGTTAATGTTTAGCCATAAAGCTTTCCAAATGGGAAATGTAGCCGATGTGAAAAATATTCTGAATAAGTATTTTGAATTTATATTCGTATAGACATATTTGCACAATGAATATAAGGTTCTTATTTTTGAGAGAACAATATAATGATAATTCAGTTCATGCTTTTGGAAAATGTCAATTCTATGCATACTTCATTCATCTGCACATGACATCACCTCTGAAATTTACAAGAGTAAAAAATGAATCAGTGTAGTAGAAGCTATGATTTCCCAAGATTTTAGTGTAGACCATTGTCCAGTCACATTGATACTTTTATGGACTACCTCCTCACTATGGAAACTTATATCCTAACAGTCTTAAACATGAGAGTAAATAATTACACTTATTAGTTCCTTAAATCTTCTTGCTTTTTTTTATGTGAATCTATGCTCTTTTGTGTCCTGAATGCCATTTTTCTATTGCTTAAACTGAGTTCTCCTCTTCCAACTAAGTAAAAAGGCGCAGCCATCCAGGCTTTTGCAGTTACCTGAATTTTGTGGTTGGCCTTCATTTTTGATCATTCTGGGTTGCTGGCTGACATTTTTGGTGCAGTTGTTGGCTCCCACTTTCTTCAGTGCACAGGAAACTTTCTAGGTTTACGGTTAGAAGAAAAGAAAACATAGGTAAGCTGCTTTGCATGGACAACAGCTAGGGAGCATAAGCTCCCTAGCAGTGCTCCGATTTTAAAGCTGACGTACTGGTTTTTTCTGTTTGTTTTTTTTTGTTTCTTCCACTTTCCTTGTTTGTCAGGTACATTGGTACAAATGAAAAGGATGTTTCATTCCCTAGAAAAAGATTTTTTACAAAAATGTCTTATTAAGAACATATTAGTTCCAAGGGAGAGGAGGTTACTCCTGCTGCACTATAAATCAAACTTCATTGTTTATTGTAATGTCATAGGTGTTCAGTCATAATAAATGATGTACCAGGTAAGATGCTAGTAAGAATTCTGCATATGTGAATAATTCAATGCTTCTGTTTAGTCTGAGAGAACAGATCATGAAGCCTCCTGGGCTTCCAATGAGCTTGACGAATATAAACAATGGATTAATTTTAGGTCAGGGATATAATTTTGAAGTTCAAAAGTAATTAGAGTTTAATTAAAAAAGACGAGCATTAAAGGTAGTTCATGTAAATTTTGTTTGGACATAAAAAGGAGCTTTCAATACTTAGACTGAAATTCTTGATATGAACACAGCCGCTCTCAGCTATTTTTAGCTGTCTGAGGGTTCCTTGAAGAGTAGAAGTGACATACAAACTTTTGTCCAGCTGAAAAAAGGGAATGCAGTGTTTTAGTTGGAGCTGGTCTTGGTCTACATAGGACTTTTTATATTTTTTTTAGTTTTGACAGTATAATTATGCCAATTCTAAACCATTAAAGCAATATTGGTGCAATACCAAATTATAGAGTCTGTTATTGTGAGTAAGAGTCATTCTTGACTTTTGTTGTTTAAATCATTTCCATAAATTAAATTGGAATTAGAGAGTGCACATAGGTTATGTGGCTATATATTTAGTGACTTTAATTCACATTCTGTGTTATAGCACTATAACTTGAGTAGACAAGCATGCAAGCAATCTACTGCAACCTTGAGTAGCTATAAACCATGCTATTGTCCAGAGAAGCTCCTTGACATAAAAGTTCCAAAGCCACTTTGACTGTTTGCTTATAGGTCTGTCCCAGTCATGTCTTGGCTGGACCTGAGAGTATGGATCCACCATTTATCTGTCAGCAGGAAATCATCTTCAAAATACTTTAAATTTAGACTTGGAGATTTCTGTCTTCTCAGGATCTGATTAACAGCCTTTCATTTGTACTATTACTAAACTGCTGCAAATTACAGAGCTATACCAAGGGATATCTATCTGTTTGGCATATTTGCTGTAGATCTTCAAAAAACTATGAAGGTTTTAACAGTGCCCACAACAAAGAATTTTGTAAGCTTTCAGTACTGAGTATATGAAACACTTGACTGCTCTCTGCAGTCTAATTGCTAAACAAGTTTCTTTCAGAAGTTGAATGTTTAAAAGTGAGCATTTGGCTAATTGTATTTAAGTGTGAGTGTACGTGTGGAGTACACAGAAGATACCACTAGATGATTAGACTGATAGCCACTTTTGAACAGCAGTTTGGATCTGTTCTTAAATTCATTTATCAGTGTTGTCTTTAGTTGCATTAGTGCTCTCTTGAAACTCTTTTTGTGTCATTTTTTTCTGTATCATTCTTCCTGACAGCCGTTCTCTTACATTGAAAAAAAAATGTAAAGGTTACTTTTAAGGCATCATATAGTCTTAGCATCTGGCTAATTGCTCGTTTCATTCTGCATTTTTCACTTTGTTTGCTCTCTATCCTGTTTTCATCCCATCTTTTATTATTCCACTCTGATCTCCTATTCACATTCTTATATCCAGTACACATTCTCTTTTGTTTATCCTTTGTTGCCATGTTGTATGTATTATAGTGTCTTTGCTTCAATTTTTTTAACCTAATCATTAACTGTCTATTGATAAATTTGGACAAAACCAAAGAGATTGTGAGGAACATGTGAAGAAGGACACATCTATCTATAAAGATAAATTGGTTATTTAAAAAGGAAGAGTTAAATTTTCCTTCCAATTTTTTTTTTTTTTTTTAATTTAAAAGTATGTGGTTACTAGTGAAAGAGAATAATCTTTGTGTTTTATGACAACTTATATTTGATAGTAAATATATTCCTTACTTTTTAATATTTTTTTTTATGTTTGTGCACATCTTTTATTAAATTGTTCCAACCATTTTCTCTGCTCGGTGGGTATTTTTGCATTAACTAATGAGCATTAGCTAATTTGTACATGTATTTTTTATTTCCTTTTTCCTGGAACTTACCCAATCAGAGATTTGAACTCTTGTTATTTTTCTATAGAACCATAGAAAAGCCTAGCTTGGAAGGTACTTTTGGAGGTCATCTTGTGTCAGTATTGTAACTATACATTTGAATAGTTAGAAACATAGCAGATAGCAAGACTAGCACTGTATTCTTTCAAACTTCTGTTGAAAGCAGGGCCTTAGATTAGGTTATCTAAGAACAGATTATGTTTGGGAAACTGCATCAAAGTCCAAAACCAATCATGAAATACACATATGATCCAAATAAATACGAATGCGTACTTTTTAGAAGGGGGAAAAAACCCACATCCCATCTCTCTTTTAGTTTGTGTCTATTTTCAGAGCATGCAATAACATCCTCTGAGGCACCCACACAGTAATAGTGATAGCAAGAAACGGATGGAAGGCCTAAGGCATTTTTCTGAAAGCTTTTTACAGTTAGGTGTAAGGAGGTGGTCCCGTGCAGAAGTTAGCCCTTTAACAAAAGTAAATAACAGGCCTTGTGGTTGGTACTATTCATCAATGTTTGTGGTCTAATGGCATTTCAGTACTATTAGCATAAGATAGTTAACTGCTAGAAAACCCTGGGGCTATAAGAACAATATAGGTAAAGTAAGAAGCAGTTGCAGTAATTCTCTGAAGAGGTGACTATTAAAGGAAAGGAGTAACTTTAGAAAAACAGCCATTATGGTCATTAAGAATCAGAAGAATTTCTTCAGAAACCATGCACCTATGTTTCAGATATATGAAATCTTTAGATTACCTTTCAGCATCACTACCTTTTGTGTAGAAGATTTTGATTTTTTTTTTAAAGAAGCACTAATACACCTCCAATGTAGTATTAACTATGGACAATTATTGCATGTGTTACTTTGTGATTTCTTTTTTGTTGCTTTCTATGTACTCACATGCATTTCTTTTAGTGTAAGCCTACAGGTGAATGAATACATGTGTATCACAAGGATCTAGCAACCCAATTTGCAAATACATTCCCTTTCAGGAAATCAGAAGTCATTACCCATGTTTTATTTTTAGCTACTTTTTATTTGAATATACCACTCCTTCATAATTTCTCCTTATTTATAAATTTTTATGGCAGATGTAAACAGTGTTCTTGATGTAAACAGTGTTCTTAATGTAAACTAAATCTAAAATTTGCATTTTTCATGTTATAATAAACATCCTTCCTACCCATTTGTACAGGCAGAAGTGTTTACACATGCATAGTGGGAAACAGAATTTTTTTCCATACAGCAAAGACAAGAAGGTTGTATAAATTTGTATATTGGTTGTATAAATTGGCTTATTATAAATTGGTTGTATAAATTGACTTATTCAATAGTCAGCACTGGAATTGTATTGGAATCTCTGATTCTTTGTGCTCTGAAAGTGTTGGAACTAGGGAATTTAGATGCTTTAAATAAAGAAGAGTGTGAGTGGGTTAGTGAATAATTCAAAATCACGTCTTTCAAAGCACATTTTTGTTAAGCTTGAACTTCTGATTTCTAAATAGGAATGTAGGGACGCGGTAGCCAACTTCCTCTGTATTTTCCAATTACTTTTGAACGTTTCTAATGGAATGAAGATTGCTTTTTATTCTTTCCTTATTATTGTGAATATTTTACAAACAAGCTATTTTCCTTCTTGGATTTCTTATCTTTCTGAAAATCTGATGAAAGAAAATGATTCTGCAGAACAAATCGTGTGTTGAATGTCAAGTTTGTTTGCTTGTGCTATAGTATATTCACACAGTGTAATATGAATTCAGAGACTGGTAATGGTATCATAGATTCTGTACTGCTTCTAGGAGCAAAACCAAAATAGCCAGAATAGATGTCAACTAAGTACATTTTTAAGTAATGGGAGATTGAAAAATAATCCAGTAAACACTGGGAAAGCTGCAGTTTTCTTTTTTCCACACAAAAGTTTTTTGAGATTGTATAAAACTTCACCAGTCTCAATCTGCCAATAATTGATATTTTTGCAAGCATTCAGATAACTTTGTTTCAGAAAAGAATGATTTGATTTTTCATCATACTATAATTAAGACTGCAATTAGTTTTATTTCAAAATAAAAATAATTTAAAGACAAAAATTGCATTTTAATTTTAAAAAGTTGAAATTACACATATAGACATTAGAATTTTTCATACTTTTTATTTTAAATAGCTGAAAAAAAACTCTTTGCCACAGGGTTTGAGGTGGATCACCACACTTTGCATGGGCTTCTATGCCCATGGGCTTCTATGGACTAGTATAGGGCTTCTATTTCAGAAGAAAAGGAAAATAATTACAAGTGTTTAAGTGGCTATATTGCAAACAGTTTTAAGGACTACTGAGATAAGTCATAATGAACAGAGTTTATAAACCTTTTTTCCCCATATCATAATTTCCATTTATATTTTGTTTTGGCAGATCTTACTTGTAAGTAATTAGTCAAAACACATAACATTACTTGCCCAAATTATTGTATTAGTCATAAAATTATAAGCTGTTAGGAGAAAAGTCAGTTAATGCGTTACCAGGTGGAGAAACAAGTGTGAACTAAAATACTCCAAAAAATAACTTGATTATGATTTGGAATTTTTGTGTCAAATATTCTTTATTAACAGTTGGTATTACAGTCAAACTGAAAGTCTAGGATATATGGAAAACAAGTAAAGTAATTCAAAGTTCTTGTCCACATTGGATAGTACTTTAAACACAGTATACCTTTTCTAAACTTAATAACATTCCTGTATGATTTACCGATTATATATATGCACATACTTCTTAATTTTGCTAATCAGTATTTAATAGATTTTTATTCTAAAGCTTTCCTCAAGGATTTTGATATTATATTTCATATCCTGATCAACTTCAGAGTTTAGTTTTTTTAGTTATTTTAAAGCAGACCATTATGCTTTTACTGTAGCTTATTTAATTAGTGTGTTTTATCATCTACCAGATTCTTAATATGCTCTAATGCTCCTCTATATTTATGCATTGATAATTTAATACTTGGAAAAAATGTCTTGTTTATCCAGCTGTATGAAATTTAGATATCTATGATCTTTATGCCTTAAATGAATGTCACTATAATCTGTTAGATTTTGGAGTAATTTGTTTTTTAATTTGTACCTAACTATGCAGTAAATAAATTAGGAGTAAAAGGTTAGGAGTAATAGACCAGCACTGTGGCAAAAACTAATCATTAGGGATGGTGACCAAAGCGTACCCGGGACTTGCTACCAAAGCTTCAATCTCCTGCTAGAGTAGTCTTGCTCTTTTTACTCTTTTTCACAGTATTTTCTGCACAGTGATACATTTCAAGAAGGGAAGGATGGATATTGTTTTCAGCCAGAGCAGCCCATAGCCTGGTGTTTGAACCACTCTCTGGGGAAAGAGAAGCGAACCTTCTTAGCTTTTGGGAAACCTGGCTGTGTGAAAATATCCTTCTTTTTGCCCCTTGAAAAAGGAACTGTGTTTAGATCTGTGATAAAGCGCCATAGACACTGAGGTGATTCTCTGTTATGTATATCAACTCACAGGAGGCATCTCCATGCATTTTAATGGAAGGCCATCAGAGAAGCTGTCCTGGTTTGACCCTAGCCAGCAACTAAACACCACGCAGCCGCTCACTCACTCCCCCTGCTCTGGTGGGATGGGGGAGAGAATCGGGACAGTAAAAGTGAGAAAACTCATAGGCTGAGATAAGAACAGTTTAATAATTGAAATAAAGTAAAATAGTAGTAGTAGTAGTAGTAGTAGTAATAATAATCATCATCATCATCATAGAATATACGAAGCAAGTGATGCATGATGCAATTTCTTACCACCCGCCGACCAATGCCCAGCCAGTCCTCGAGCAGCGATCACTGCCCCCAGGCCAACTGCCCTCAGCTTATATACTGAGCATGACATCATATTATATAGGATACCCCGTTGGCCAGTTTGGGTTAGCTGTCCTGGCTATGCTCCCTCCCAGCTTCTTGTGCACCTGGCAGAGCATGGGAAGCTGAAAAGTCCTTGACTTAGTGTAAACACTGCTCAGCAACAACTAAAACATCAGTGTGTTATCAATATTATTCTCATACTAAATCCAAAACACAGCAGTATACCAACTACCAGGAAGAAAATGAAAAAAGCTGAAACCAGGACAGAAGCTTAGGTTTGCCTTTGTACTCAAAGTTTCCTATTGGTCAGGTTTAGTTATATATTGGACATATACAACATGCAACAGGCCTTCAGAAAACTGAAGGCCTCACATTCAGGTTTAAATTTGTGCTCCCCATCCCACAGTTTAAATGATTCAAATCAAAAGATCATCACTTTTTTGTCTGTCAATACCACACACTGAAATCCTTTATTGGCACTTTTCTTACAGGTGTATATTGTTGGCGCAGAAAAGGAAATAATGATGATGATGATGATGATGATAATAATAATAATAATAATAATAATAATGTTTATTATTTTGTTGTTGTTGTTACTAATTATAATGGACTTGCCAACGTCACAAATAATTCTGTTAAAATCACAGGGTGGAGGGGATTGCCATTTTAAAGTACTTATTTTATACTAGTGGATGAAATAAAAGGAAAAATAAAGCTTTTTAAAATTTTAACTGTCAATTGAAAATGCCTAAAATATTTAAGCAAAGTATTTGTTTGAGAATTCAACATATAGAAGCCAATTTCAGAAAGCTTTATGGCTACCATACAATAAAATCCATCATACTGTGAAACTGATTGTACAAAGAATATGGATTTAAATAAATGTTGCTGTTCTACTATCATTGTTAACTCTTCATGTAATATAAATAGAATGTCCTGCATAATATAAATGCAATTAAATTATAATTTTTGCATTTTAGAAATAAACATATTTTCTAACACTAAGTTTTTCTAAACAAATATACACTGGCATTATTGGCTAGTCAGTCAGTAGTGAAATGTAATTATCCACTCACAAAAAACCTGCAGTTATGTCCTGATATTTGCATGTGCAGTTATCATGGCTGCAAACAGGGTAGCTACAATCTCAATAATGAGGGGAAAAAAAAACACACCACAAACAATACACCAGCAGCAGAACTCAAATTAGAGATGCCCATGAACACTGAGGTATCCCGCAATATTGTTTTGCGTCTTACTGAAATATTATATTCCTGTGTCTCATTGTAACCTTGAAGCTAGAACATGATACAAGACATGGTTTTCCAAAGGTTACTTTAACAATTAACTAGCAAGTTGCAATCATTTCTAGCAAACAGGCTAAATCTAAAGTTAACTCTAAATGTATGCAATAGAATTGACAAATTAGGTTTGGCTGTTGCAAACCGAGATGCTTCATTATTATACTTCCCCTTCAATTGGCATGAATTTGTATATTCCAACAAGTGGTTTTTATTTTCTTTTTCCTTCGAGACATTTCTTGTTGCCCATGTTGTCCACAATGTTTTTCCTTTTTTTTTTTTTTTTTTGCGGAGGTGGGCGGGTATGTGGGGGAATATAAGTTTCCTCTCTGCAGACACTGTTAGCATTAAATGACCTAAGGTTGCTCTTTTAATGTTCTAAAGTAGGAGTTACATATTCCAGTTTTTCATGGCACTTTTAATGTTAAGAAGTAAATAGTGATTGCAGGAACAGTTTTGAAAAGGAATACTTAGAAAGAAGGGTACCAAAGAAGATTTAGCGATTAGGCTGACATTCACCATTGGTCCCATTGTAAAGGAAGAAGGAAACTTGTCTATGTTACAAGTTCTTTGTCTCCCTTCCAAGAAGGAAACAGTTCAACCATAAAATGAGTGAATGCACCACTGGGGAAATCCCAAAGCCTTCCAGATATGTGGTGAACAGTGATGAGTGGATTTGGGGAAGGAACCAGTCAGCCAAGCAACTAAAGGGCCACAAGCCCATGACAAAGCATTGACTGACAATTCAGAAAAAGGTAACAAAATTATTTGTCTTCAATATGAATAATAAAAGTTTAGGATCCCTCAATAGAGCTGATTATAGACTGGAAAGGAGGGGGAGCTAGTATAAATAAAATACTGTAATGTGTTTGCCAAAACAAAGTAAATCCTGGGAAGAGACCAATTAATTAATGTCACTCTGAATAATGATTTGTGCTGGTGTCTGTAACAGAAGATCCCTCAGACACTGCAAGCTGTTGCCTTAGAAATTGAGCCTCCCTAATTAGCTAGATGACATACAGGGTGGATCCTTCAAGATGGTACACCGTCTGGTCTGACTAACATGCAAAACAAGCATCAACAGTGATGAGGCTGGCAAAGATAAATGGAAATGAGAGCCTCAAGAACAGCAGTGCAGGGAGTTGGTGTAACAGGTCAGTGCAGAAAAACTCCTGGAGATAAATCAGAGTCAAACGATCTATTAAAAACATATGGAAAATGGCAATTGAAACTGAAACATGTTGCAAGGGTGGTCAGTACATGTTTTTGAAGACTAAAGAAATGCCTGGGTAAAACAAATTATCAATGGAAGATTAAGTGTCATAAACTCAGATACAGGGAAGAGGATCATTACTTTTTAAGTAATGGTATAATACATAACAAGGACCAGTTTACTTTCAGCAAACAGTGCTACTGGGTTAAATTGATTACTGAGATGCAGTGCAGATGAACATTTCCTATAATGTAACAAACATTGTAGGTGCAGGAAGGTGAACAGAAATTACACACTAATAACCTCAGTTATGAAAGATAAAGGAGTGACAAATGAGTGACCTCAGTGACACAGATCATCTGCTTTGTGAAGATGTCAGGAAAAGAAGGATGACGTACCAAGGGTATCATGTGAAGATTAAAAAAAAACAAAAAAAGCCCCTCATAAATTTATTTTAAATCTGAATTTCAGCTTAGTCAGGAATGTTGACATAAGTAATATTACAGAGGATATTAACAACTAATCTGATGAAAAGCTTGGGAATCTTGGCTATAATATTTGGTTACACTTGTGTATCAGTCCAGTACCTTCCTGGGTAGAACAAATTGTTGTCAGACTCCTTTCCATTCCTAGCAGACAGGGGAGATGTGGAGGTTTGTACTAGAAACAAAACAAAACAAAACACAACCCATAAAATAGTGTTTGGTGTATGTGTCTTTGGTCTCAAAAACAAAGCTCAATATAACTTGCTTAATTACTAAGCCAAACTATCCAGAAGTTGTAGCAAACTACGTGTTGGGATATTACAATGTTCCCTTCTTCACCTATCAGCACCAGCTGGTAGACCCGCTTCTTCATTAGAGGAAGAGGCTGTGTATAATTATGTCTCTGGATTTATTTTTCACTGAATATGTGGTGTATTGCTTTGTAGTCCAGAAATCTTTGAGTGCATTGTTGTTGAAGTAAGAATCACCATTCACTGAGATGGTTCTTCCCTCATTTGCCTTTACCCAGCTCATACTGAGCACTTGTACTCCCAACAGTTGTTCTGCCTCCTAGTTCAAAGCCATTCTTGAAATCTAGCTCTTTAAAAATTTTTCCTCACTGTCTCCCATTAGTCATCATCCTTCTGCTTCTGCTTGAAAGTATGGGTTTTCTTTTCTTTCTTTTTCCTTTAGCACTTACCCCTTAGCACAGATGTGAACATATTCTTGCCATGCTCCAGCTAAGGGTTCACTATAGTGCTGAAGTGGTGAAAGTGGCCTTAAAGCTGGGGGGGACTCAAAAAGGCAGTGACTAGTTAGATGAAAAGATCAGTCTTCCTGAAGTTCAGTCTAGCATCCTAAGTTTCCATCCATGCAGCCTATATTCTGTGTTCATGACTAGCCTTACATTCTAAACTGCCTTTGTCCTAAATGTCTCTTTTAAGATCTGAGCTATACAAACAAGATGGCATTCATGCCATTTGTAATTACTTGTAATTAATGGTGCACATAGATGTACCTTGTTTGTCTTTCAGCATCTGTGATGCCTTCAGTGATGTCTGCAAACATCTGGGAGTTGTGATTGTTAATCAGTTTGATGACTACTGACTGCGTTTGGAGGGAAATACTTCCCCTGTGATAAGTCATACATTAGTTTTCCTGAAACATTTTCCATTTCTTCTCTAGGAATAGAAAAATTGCAGAAGTATCCTACAAAAATTCTGGGATGAAAGCACCAATCTGTCTCCAAGCAAAGAAGGGATTAGGTGCCTAAATCACATGTCCGAATTGCGGGGTGAAATGCATTTAAAAAATTATTTAATTTTTTTCTATAGAGAAAGGATCAAATTAGTCACTGTAAATTCCAGGGTAATTTTGGATGTTACTTTCAAAGCTTCTTTTGTGAAATACATGATACATTATTTAACAAATCCTGGGATTTTGAAATCTGTTTTATTGAAATGTAAGCAGTCTTAGAAGACTAGTTCTTTGATCCATCTAGCAACTGAAACATTAGTTTTCACGTATAAGTAAAACTAAATTTTCTTTTTTATTAACCTTAGAAATAATAGAAAAAGATATCAATAGTTCTGTTAAAAAGCAACAAAACACTTCCAAATTTGAAGTCTATTTGTAGGATAGGATTATTACAGAGTCAACTATACTTGTGAATTATTGCTGAAACATGACCATACACATTCAGATCAGTGCATATAAAGCGTGCATTAGACAGGAATTGCTGGTACACTATACATATTCTCTGCAAAATTATTGCTAAAGGATTGCCCATTATTATCATACAACTGGGAATGCTGATCCACAACACTTCTACTGCTTCTTGAATCTCTTGCTTATAAAGTAAGTGAATTTGTGGTTACTGTGTATTTGCAAAGTTGCATGACATCTACAAACTGGGACAAAATATGTCTCACCTTGATTTTGTCAGTGGCAATAAATTTTTCATGCTTTCATGAGCCTATGCCTCTATGCAAACACATGTAGCACGGGGAATAAATAAGAGGAGTTAGAGATGTGCGCATGCCTGCAGGGCTACAATCTTATTGGCATCACGGAGATGTGGTGGGATGGCTCTTATGACTGGAGTGTTGGAATGGAAGGGTGCAGACTCTTTAGGAAGGACAGGCAGGGGAGAGGAGGAGGGGGTATTGCCCTCTATGTCAATGACCACCTGGAGGGCATGGAGCTCTGCCTGGGGAGGGATGAGGAGCTGACTGAGAGTTTATGGGTCAGGATTAAAGGGAGGGCAGGGATAGGTGACATTATGGTGGGGGTCTGCTACAGGCCACCCGACCAGGAAGACCGAGCAGATGAGGCCCTCTATAGACAGATAGGAGCAGCCTCATGTTCACAAGCCCTGGTCCTCATGGGGGACTTCAACCACCCCGATACCTGTTGGAGGGGCAACACGGCAGGACATAAGCAATCCGAGAGGTTCCTGGAATGCATCCATGATACCTTCCTTCTCCAAGTGTTGAGGAGCCAACAAGGAGATGTGCTATGCTGGACCTTGTTCTCACCAACAAGGAGGGGCTGGTSGRGRATGTGAAGCTCAAGGGCAGCCTGGGCTGCAGTGACCATGAAATGGTGGAGTTCAAGATCCTTAGGGCACCGAGGAGGGTGTGCAGCAAACTCACTACCCTGGACTTCAGGAGAGCAGACTTTGGCCTCTTCAGGGATCTGCTTGGTAGAGTACCATGGGACAAAGCCCTGGAGGGAAGAGAGACCCAAGAAAGCTGGTTAATATTCAAGGATCACCTCCCCCAAGCTCAGGAGCGATGCATCCCAACAAAGAGGAAATCGGGCAAAAACGCCAGGAGGCCTGCGTGGATGAACAAGGAGTTCCTGGACAAACTCAAACACAAAAAGGAAGCCTACAGAAGCTGGAAGCAAGGACAGGTAGCCTAGGAGGAATACAGAGAAATTGTCTGAGCAGCCAGGGATCAGGTTAGGAAAGCTAAAGCCCTGATAGAATTAWATCYGKCCAGGGACRTCAAGGGCAACAAGAAAAGATTCTACAGGTACGTCAGGGATAAAAGGAAGACTAGGGAAAATGTGGGCCCTCTCTGGAACGAAACGGGAGACCTGGTTACCCAGGATACAGAGAAGGCAGAAGTACCGAATGACTTTTTTGCCTCAGTCTTCACGGGCAAGTGTTCACGCCTCACCGTCCAAGCCGCAGAAGGCAAAGGCAGGGACTGGAAGAATGAAGAGCTGCCCACTGTAAGAGAAGATCAAGTTCGAGACCATCTAAGCAGCCTGAAGGTGCACAAGTCCATGGGACCAGATGACATCCATCCGCGAGTCCTGAGGGAACTGGTGGATGAAGTTGCTAAGCCACTATCCATCGTATTAGAGAAGTCGTGGCAGTCTGGTGAAGTTCCCACTGACTGGAAAAGGGGAAACATAACCCCAGTTTTTAAAAAGGGAAAAAAGGAAGACCCAGGGAACTACAGGCCAGTCAGMCTCACCTCTGTGCCTGGGAAGACCATGGAGCAGATCCTCCTGGAAGCTATGCTAAGGCACATGGAGGACAGGGAGGTGATTTGAGACAGCCAGCATGGCTTCACCAAGGGCAAGTCCTGCCTGACCACCCTAGTCGCCTTCTATGATGGAGTGACTACATCAGCGGACAAGGGAAGGGCTATAGGTGTTGTCTATCTGGACCTCTGTAAGGCCTTTGACACRGTCCCCCACAACATCCTTCTCTCTAAACTGGAGAGATAGGGATTTGCTGGGTGGACTGTCCAGTGGACGAGGAATTGGTTGGATGGTTGCATCCAGAGGGTAGTGGTCAATGGCTCAATGTCCAGATGCAGATCGGTGACAAGTGGTGTCCTGCAGGGGTCCGTATTGGGACCACTACTGTTGAATATCTTCATCAATGACATAGACAGTGGGATCGAGTGCACCCTCTGCAAGTTTGCAGACAACACCAAGCTGAGTGGTGCGGTTGACATGCCTGCAGGATGGGATGCCATCCAGAGGGACCTGGACAAGCTGAAGAAGTGGGCCCGTGTGAACCTCATGAGGTTYAACAAGGYCAAGTGCAAGGTTCTGCACCTGGGTCRGGGCAACCCCYGSTATCAATACAGGCTGGGGGATGAAGGGATTGAGAGCAGCCCTGCCGAGAAGGACTTGGGGATACTGGCGGATGAAAAGCTGGACATGAGCTGGCAATGTGCACTCGCAGCCCAGAAGGCCAACCATACCCTGGGCTGCATCAAAAGCAGCGTGGCCAGCAGGTCGAAGGAGGTGGTTCTGCCCCTCTACTCTGCTCTGGTTAGACCCCACGTGGAGTACTGCGTCCAGCTCTGGAGCCCTCAGCATAAGAGAGACATAGGCCTGTTGGAGTGGGTCCAGAG